>CATLJY010000016.1:0-34593 GCA_949987705.1 Thereva unica | reverse complement strand
TATAACTTAATTTCGACGAATAAAGTGAATTTAAGTTATTTTGGATGTATTTGATGAATATAACTTAATTTCGACGAATAAAGTGAATTTAAGTTATTTTGGATGTATTTGATGAATATAACTTAATTTCGACGAATAAAGTGAATTTAAGTTATTTTGGATGTATTTGAAGAATGTAACTTAATTTCGACGAATAAAGTGAATTTAAGTTATTTTGGATGTATTTGAAGAATGTAACTTAATTTCGACGAATAAAGTGAATTTAAGTTATTTTGGATGTATTTGAAGAATGTAACTTAATTTCGACGAATAAAGTGCATTTAAGTTATTTTGGATGTATTTGAAGAATGTAACTTAATTTCGACGAATAAAGTGAATTTAAGTTATTTTGGATGTATTTGATGAATATAACTTAATATTTAAGTTATTTTGGATGTATTTGAAGAATGTAACTTAATTTCGATGAATAAAGTGAATTTAAGTTATTTTGGATGTACTCGATGAATATAACTTAATTTCGACGAATAAAGTGAATTTAAGTTATTTTCGATGTATTTGATGAATATAACTTAATTTCGACGAATAAAGTGAATTTAAGTTATTTTGGATGTATTTGAAGAATGTAACTTAATTTCGACGAATAAAGTGAATTTAAGTTATTTTGGATGTATTTGATGAATATAACTTAATTTCGACGAATAAAGTGAATTTAAGTTATTTTGGATGTATTTGAAGAATGTAAATTAATTTCGATGAATAAAGTGAATTTAAGTTATTTTGGATGTACTCGATGAATATAACTTAATTTCGACGAATAAAGTGAATTTAAGTTATTTTGGATGTATTTGAAGAATGTAAATTAATTTCGATGAATAAAGTGAATTTAAGTTATTTTGGATGTACTCGATGAATATAACTTAATTTCGACGAATAAAGTGAATTTAAGTTATTTTCGATGTATTTGATGAATATAACTTAATTTCGACGAATAAAGTGAATTTAAGTTATTTTGGATGTATTTGAAGAATGTAACTTAATTCGACGAATAAAGTGAAATTAAGTTATTTTGGATGTATTTGATGAATATAACTTAATTTCGACGAATAAAGTGAATTTAAGTTATTTTGGATGTATTTGATGAATATAACTTAATTTCGACAAATAAAGTGAATTTAAGTTATTTTGGATGTATTTGATGAATATAACTTAATATTTAAGTTATTTTGGATGTATTTGAAGAATGTAACTTAATATCGACGAATAAAGTGAATTTAAGTTATTTTGGATGTATTTGATGAATATAACTTAATTTCGATGAATAAAGTGAATTTAAGTTATTTTCGATGTATTTGATGAATATAACTTAATTTCGACGAATAAAGTGAATTTAAGTTATTTCGATATATTTGATGAATATAACTTAATTTCGATGAATAAAGTGAATTTAAGTTATTTTCGATGTATTTGATGAATATAACTTAATTTCGACGAATAAAGTGAGTTTAAGTTATTTTGAATGTATTTGATGAATATAACTTAATTTCGACGAATAAAGTGAATTTAAGCTATTTTGGATGTATTTGAAGAATGTAACTTAATTTCGACGAATAAAGTGAATTTAAGTTATTTTGGATGTATTTGATGAATGTAACTTAATTTCGACGAATAAAGTGAATTTAAGTTATTTTGGATGTATTTGATGAATATAACTTAATTTCGACGAATAAAGTGAATTTAAGTTATTTTCGATGTATTTGATGAATATAACTTAATTTCGACGAATAAAGTGAATTTAAGTTATTTTGGATGTATTTGATGAATATAACTTAATTTCGATGAATAAAGTGAATTTAAGTTATTTTCGATGTAGTTGATGAATATAACTTAATTTCGACGAATAAAGTGAATTTAAGTTATTTTGGATGTATTTGAAGAATGTAACTTAATTTCGACGAATAAAGTGAATTTAAGTTATTTTGGATGTATTTGATGAATATAACTTAATTTCGACGAATAAAGTGAATTTAAGTTATTTTGGATGTATTTAAAGAATGTAACTTAATTTCGACGAATAAAGTGAATTTAAGTTATTTTGGATGTATTTGAAGAATATACTTAATTTCGACGAATAAAGTGAATTTAAGTTATTTTGGATGTATTTGATGAATATAACTTAATTTCGACGAATAAAGTGAATTTAAGTTATTGTGGATGTATTTGAAGAATGTAACTTAATTTCGACGAATAAAGTGAATTTAAGTTATTTTGGATGTATTTGATGAATATAACTTAATTTCGACGAATAAAGTGAATTTAAGTTATTTTGGATGTATTTGATGAATATAACTTAATTTCGACGAATAAAGTGAATTTAAGTTATTTTCGATGTATTTGATGAATATAACTTAATTTCGACGAATAAAGTGAATTTAAGTTATTTTGGATGTATTTGAAGAATATAACTTAATTTCGACGAATAAAGTGAATTTAAGTTATTTTGGATGTATTTGATGAATATAACCTAATTTCGACGAATAAAATGAATTTAAGTTATTTTGGATGTATTTGAAGAATGTAACTTAATTTCGATGAATAAAGTGAATTTAAGTTATTTTGGATGTACTCGATGAATATAACTTAATTTCGACGAATAAAATGAATTTAAGTTATTTTGGATGTATTTGATGAATATAACCTAATTTCGACGAATAAAGTGAATTTAAGTTATTTTGGATGTATTTGAAGTAGTGATGAAACGATTATCACTTAGCGATTACGATAACGATTACGATTATCAGCCACAATAATCGACGATTACGATTACGATTACGATTATTGCAACATTTTGTATATTTTAAATAAAGCATATTTCAAAGTTAAGGAAATATGTCACAATATTACAAAATTTAGTATTCACAATTTAAATATTGCAAACACAACACTTCTGAATCAAGCCGGCAATCGAAAGCAACCTCTTAGATGCGACACTGGAAGGCTTTAAACACAAATATTTTTGCGATTTTTCAAAAACAGGCGTGGTAGCACCTAAATTGCTTCAATCGACCTCTTCATACAAAAATTCAAGTTTTACAAATATTTTTGCATGAGGAGGTCGTTTGAAACAACTTACGTGCTACCACCCCTGGGTATTGCGTCCCTATTTCCCAAAACTGAAAAATGTCGGCATCTTGCAGTAGGTTGGATGATTTGATACACGAGTCTACTTCTTCTGTGGCTGGGTTACCTACATATAAAAAGCATAAATAGTCGCGTTGTTTCTGAAATTTAAAAAAAAGGCTCATTCATTTCTGTGTCATCAACTATATCCTTGCAGATACCCCAGATACTGTTTTACTGATGGAGAGCTGAGCAACAGAAGCTTCACTGTTTAAATTTGCCAGTACTAATGTGCTCTGAGCAGAAAATGTAGAAAACCAACCAAACTTGTTTGCTAACTATGCGAACGGGACTGGGAGCTCCCTAAGCTGTCGAAGGAGAGTTCCTAATGCGTTCGGATACATCATGTAAAGGTGTAATCTATAAGACGCATTTATAAAGGTTGTTAACGAGAATTTAAACAAAATTAATTTCAAAATACTTTTCATAATCGACAAATAATCGCAATGATAATCGACGATTACGATTAATCGTTAAATACTGATAATCGTCGATTACGATTAATCGTAATCGAAATCGTTTCATCACTAATTTGAAGAATGTAACTTAATTTCGACGAATAAAGTGAATTTAAGTTATTTTGGATGTATTTGATGAATATAACTTAATTTCGACGAATAAAGTGAATTTAAGTTATTTTGGATGTATTTGATGAATATAACTTAATTTCGACGAATAAAGTGAATTTAAGTTATTTTGGATGTATTTGATGAATATAACTTAATTTCGATGAATAAAGTGAATTTAAGTTATTTTCGATGTATTTGATGAATATAACTTAATTTCGACGAATAAAGTGAATTTAAGTTATTTTGGATGTATTTGATGAATATAACTTAATTTCGACGAATAAAGTGAATTTAAGTTATTTTGGATGTATTTGATGAATATAACTTAATTTCGACGAATAAAGTGAATTTAAGTTATTTTGGATGTATTTGAAGAATATAACTTAATTTCGACGAATAAAGTGAATTTAAGTTATTTTGGATGTATTTGATGAATATAACTTAATTTCGACGAATAAAGTGAATTTAAGTTATTTTGGATGTACTCGATGAATATAACTTAATTTCGATGAATAAAGTGAATTTAAGTTATTTTGGATGTATTTGATGAATATAACTTAATTTCGACGAATAAAGTGAATTTAAGTTATTTTGGATGTATTTGATGAATATAACTTAATTTCGACGAATAAAGTGAATTTAAGTTATTTTGGATGTATTTGATGAATATAACTTAATTTCGACGAATAATGTGAATTTAAGTTATTTTGGATGTATTTGAAGAATGTAACTTAATTTCGATGAATAAAGTGAATTTAAGTTATTTTGGATGTACTCGATGAATATAACTTAATTTCGATGAATAAAGTGAATTTAAGTTATTTTGGATGTATTTGATGAATATAACTTAATTTCGATGAATAAAGTGAATTTAAGTTATTTTGGATGTATTTGAAGAATGTAACTTAATTTCGACGAATAAAGTGAATTTAAGTTAATTTGGATGTACTCGATGAATATAACTTAATTTCGACGAATAAAGTGAATTTAAGTTATTTTGGATGTATTTGATGAATATAACTTAATTTCGACGAATAAAGTGAATTTAAGTTATTTTGGATGTATTTGATGAATATAACTTAATTTCGACGAATAAAGTGAATTTAAGTTATTTTGGATGTATTTGATGAATATAACTTAATTTCGACGAATAAAGTGAATTTAAGTTATTTTGGATGTATTTGATGAATATAACTTAATTTCGACGAATAAAGTGAATTTAAGTTATTTTGGATGTATTTGATGAATATAACTTAATTTCGACGAATAAAGTGAATTTAAGTTATTTTGGATGTATTTGAAGAATATAACTTAATTTCGACGAATAAAGTGAATTAGTTATTTTGGATGTATTTGATGAATATAACTTAATTTCGACGAATAAAGTGAATTTAAGTTATTTTGGATGTACTCGATGAATATAACTTAATTTCGATGAATAAAGTGAATTTAAGTTATTTTGGATGTATTTGATGAATATAACTTAATTTCGATGAATAAAGTGAATTTAAGTTATTTTGGATGTATTTGAAGAATGTAACTTAATTTCGACGAATAAAGAGAATTTAAGTTAATTTGGATGTACTCGATGAATATAACTTAATTTTGACGAATAAAGTGAATTTAAGTAATTTTGGATGTATTTGATGAATATAACTTAATTTCGACGAATAAAGTGAATTTAAGTTATTTTGGATGTATTTGATGAATATAACTTAATTTCGACGAATAAAGTGAATTTAAGTTATTTTGGATGTATTTGATGAATATAACTTAATTTCGACGAATAAAGTGAATTTAAGTTATTTTGGATGTATTTGATGAATATAACTTAATTTCGACGAATAAAGTGAATTTAAGTTATTTTGGATGTATTTGAAGAATATAACTTAATTTCGACGAATAAAGTGAATTTAAGTTATTTTGGATGTATTTGATGAATATAACTTAATTTCGACGAATAAAGTGAATTTAAGTTATTTTGGATGTACTCGATGAATATAACTTAATTTCGATGAATAAAGTGAATTTAAGTTATTTTGGATGTATTTGAAGAATGTAACTTAATTTCGACGAATAAAGTGAATTTAAGTTAATTTGGATGTACTCGATGAATATAACTTAATTTCGACGAATAAAGTGAATTTAAGTTATTTTGGATGTATTTGATGAATATAACTTAATTTCGACGAATAAAGTGAATTTAAGTTATTTTGGATGTATTTGATGAATATAACTTAATTTCGACGAATAAAGTGAATTTAAGTTATATTGGATGTATTTGATGAATATAACTTAATTTCGACGAATAAAGTGAATTTAAGTTATTTTGGATGTATTTGATGAATATAACTTAATTTCGACGAATAAAGTGAATTTAAGTTATTTTGGATGTATTTGATGAATATAACTTAATTTCGACGAATAAAGTGAATTTAAGTTATTTTGGATGTATTTGAAGAATATAACTTAATTTCGACGAATAAAGTGAATTAGTTATTTTGGATGTATTTGATGAATATAACTTAATTTCGACGAATAAAGTGAATTTAAGTTATTTTGGATGTACTCGATGAATATAACTTAATTTCGATGAATAAAGTGAATTTAAGTTATTTTGGATGTATTTGATGAATATAACTTAATTTCGATGAATAAAGTGAATTTAAGTTATTTTGGATGTATTTGAAGAATGTAACTTAATTTCGACGAATAAAGAGAATTTAAGTTAATTTGGATGTACTCGATGAATATAACTTAATTTCGACGAATAAAGTGAATTTAAGTTATTTTGGATGTATTTGATGAATATAACTTAATTTCAACGAATAAAGTGAATTTAAGTTATTTTGGATGTATTTGATGAATATAACTTAATTTCGACGAATAAATTGAATTTAAGTTATTTTGGATGTATTTGATGAATATAACTTAATTTCGACGAATAAAGTGAATTTAAGTTATTTTGGATGTATTTGAAGAATATAACTTAATTTCGACGAATAAAGTGAATTTAAGTTATTTTGGATGTATTTGATGAATATAACTTAATTTCGACGAATAAAGTGAATTTAAGTTATTTTGGATGTACTCGATGAATATAACTTAATTTCGATGAATAAAGTGAATTTAAGTTATTTTGGATGTATTTGATGAATATAACTTAATTTCGACGAATAAAGTGAATTTAAGTTATTTTGGATGTATTTGATGAATATAACTTAATTTCGACGAATAAAGTGAATTTAAGTTATTTTGGATGTATTTGAAGAATGTAACTTAATTTCGACGAATAAAGTGAATTTAAGTTATTTTGGATGTATTTGATGAATGTAACTTAATTTCGACGAATAAAGTAAATTTAAGTTATTTTGGATGTATTTGATAAATATAACTTAATTTCGACGAATAAAGTGAATTAAAGTTATTTTCGATGTATTTGATGAATATAACTTAATTTCGACGAATAAAGTGAATTTAAGTTATTTTGGATGTATTTGATGAATATAACTTAATTTCGATGAATAAAGTGAATTTAAGTTATTTTTGATGTAGTTGATGAATATAACTTAATTTCGACGAATAAAGTGAATTTAAGTTATTTTGGATGTATTTGAAGAATGTAACTTAATTTCGACGAATAAAGTGAATTTAAGTTATTTTGGATGTATTTGATGAATATAACTTAATTTCGACGAATAAAGTGAATTTAAGTTATTTTGGATGTATTTGAAGAATGTAACTTAATTTCGACGAATAAAGTGAATTTAAGTTATTTTGGATGTATTTGAAGAATATAACTTAATTTCGACGAATAAAGTGAATTTAAGTTATTTTGGATGTATTTGATGAATATAACTTAATTTCGACGAATAAAGTGAATTTAAGTAATTGTGGATGTATTTGAAGAATGTAACTTAATTTCGACGAATAAAGTGAATTTAAGATATTTTGGATGTATTTGATGAATATAACTTAATTTCGACGAATAAAGTGAATTTAAGTTATTTTGGATGTATTTGATGAATATAACTTAATTTCGACGAATAAAGTGAATTTAAGTTATTTTGGATGCATTTGATGAATATAACTTAATTTCGACGAATAAAGTGAATTTAAGTTATTTTGGATGTATTTGAAGAATGTAACTTAATTTCGAGGAATAAAGTGAATTTAAGTTATTTTGGATGTATTTGAAGAAAGTAACTTAATTTCGACGAATAAAGTGAATTTAAGTTATTTTGGATGTATTTGATGCATATAACTTAATTTCGACGAATAAAGTGAATTTAAGTTATTTTGGATGTATTTGAAGAATGTAACTTAATTTCGATGAATAAAGTGAATTTAAGTTATTTTGGATGTATTTGATGAATATAACTTAATTTCGACGAATAAAGTGAATTTAAGTTATTTTGGATGTATTTGAAGAATATAACTTAATTTCGACGAATAAAGTGAATTTAAGTTATTTTGGATGTATTTGATGAATATAACTTAATTTCGACGAATAATGTGAATTTAAGTTATTTTGGATGTATTTGAAGAATGTAACTTAATTTCGATGAATAAAGTGAATTTAAGTTATTTTGGATGTACTCGATGAATATAACTTAATTTCGATGAATAAAGTGAATTTAAGTTATTTTGGATGTATTTGATGAATATAACTTAATTTCGATGAATAAAGTGAATTTAAGTTATTTTGGATGTATTTGAAGAATGTAACTTAATTTCGACGAATAAAGTGAATTTAAGTTAATTTGGATGTACTCGATGAATATAAATTAATTTCGACGAATAAAGTGAATTTAAGTTATTTTGGATGTATTTGATGAATATAACTTAATTTCGACGAATAAAGTGAATTTAAGTTATTTTGGATGTATTTGATGAATATAACTTAATTTCGACGAATAAAGTGAATTTAAGTTATTTTGGATGTATTTGATGAATATAACTTAATTTCGACGAATAAAGTGAATTTAAGTTATTTTGGATGTATTTGATGAATATAACTTAATTTCGACGAATAAAGTGAATTTAAGTTATTTTGGATGTATTTGATGAATATAACTTAATTTCGACGAATAAAGTGAATTTAAGTTATTTTGGATGTATTTGAAGAATATAACTTAATTTCGACGAATAAAGTGAATTAGTTATTTTGGATGTATTTGATGAATATAACTTAATTTCGACGAATAAAGTGAATTTAAGTTATTTTGGATGTATTTGAAGAATGTAACTTAATTTCGATGAATAAAGTGAATTTAAGTTATTTTGAATGTACTCGATGAATATAACTTAATTTCGATGAATAAAGTGAATTTAAGTTATTTTGGATGTATTTGATGAATATAACTTAATTTCGACGAATAAAGTGAATTTAAGTTATTTTGGATGTATTTGAAGAATGTAACTTAATTTCGATGAATAAAGTGAATTTAAGTTATTTTGGATGTACTCGATGAATATAACTAAATTTCGACGAATAAAGTGAATTTAAGTTATTTTGGATGTATTTGATGAATATAACTTAATTTCGACGAATAAAGTGAATTTAAGTTATTTTGGATGTATTTGATGAATATAACTTAATATTTAAGTTATTTTGGATGTATTTGAAGAATGTAACTTAATTTCGATGAATAAAGTGAATTTAAGTTATTTTGGATGTATTTGAAGAATGTAACTTAATTTCGACGAATAAAGTGAATTTAAGTTAATTTGGATGTACTCGATGAATATAACTTAATTTCGACGAATAAAGTGAATTTAAGTTATTTTGGATGTATTTGATGAATATAACTTAATTTCGATGAATAAAGTGAATTTAAGTTATTTTCGATGTAGTTGATGAATATAACTTAATTTCGACGAATAAAGTGAATTTAAGTTATTTTGGATGTATTTGAAGAATGTAACTTAATTTCGACGAATAAAGTGAATTTAAGTTATTTTGGATGTATTTGATGAATATAACTTAATTTCGACGAATAAAGTGAATTTAAGTTATTTTGGATGTATTTAAAGAATGTAACTTAATTTCGACGAATAAAGTGAATTTAAGTTATTTTGGATGTATTTGAAGAATATAACTTAATTTCGACGAATAAAGTGAATTTAAGTTATTTTGGATGTATTTGATGAATATAACTTAATTTCGACGAATAAAGTGAATTTAAGTTATTGTGGATGTATTTGAAGAATGTAACTTAATTTCGACGAATAAAGTGAATTTAAGTTATTTTGGATGTATTTGATGAATATAACTTAATTTCGACGAATAAAGTGAATTTAAGTTATTTTGGATGTATTTGATGAATATAACTTAATTTCGACGAATAAAGTGAATTTAAGTTATTTTCGATGTATTTGATGAATATAACTTAATTTCGACGAATAAAGTGAATTTAAGTTATTTGGATGTATTTGAAGAATATAACTTAATTTCGACGAATAAAGTGAATTTAAGTTATTTTGGATGTATTTGATGAATATAACCTAATTTCGACGAATAAAATGAATTTAAGTTATTTTGGATGTATTTGAAGAATGTAACTTAATTTCGATGAATAAAGTGAATTTAAGTTATTTTGGATGTACTCGATGAATATAACTTAATTTCGACGAATAAAATGAATTTAAGTTATTTTGGATGTATTTGATGAATATAACTTAATTTCGACGAATAAAGTGAATTTAAGTTATTTTGGATGTATTTGAAGAATGTAACTTAATTTCGACGAATAAAGTGAATTTAAGTTATTTTGGATGTATTTGATGAATATAACTTAATTTCGACGAATAAAGTAAATTTAAGTTATTTTGGATGTATTTGATGAATATAACTTAATTTCGACGAATAAAGTGAATTTAAGTTATTTTGGATGTATTTGATGAATATAACTTAATTTCGATGAATAAAGTGAATTTAAGTTATTTTCGATGTATTTGATGAATATAACTTAATTTCGACGAATAAAGTGAATTTAAGTTATTTTGGATGTATTTGATGAATATAACTTAATTTCGACGAATAAAGTGAATTTAAGTTATTTTGGATGTATTTGATGAATATAACTTAATTTCGACGAATAAAGTGAATTTAAGTTATTTTGGATGTATTTGAAGAATATAACTTAATTTCGACGAATAAAGTGAATTTAAGTTATTTTGGATGTATTTGATGAATATAACTTAATTTCGACGAATAAAGTGAATTTAAGTTATTTTGGATGTACTCGATGAATATAACTTAATTTCGATGAATAAAGTGAATTTAAGTTATTTTGGATGTATTTGATGAATATAACTTAATTTCGACGAATAAAGTGAATTTAAGTTATTTTGGATGTATTTGATGAATATAACTTAATTTCGACGAATAAAGTGAATTTAAGTTATTTTGGATGTATTTGATGAATATAACTTAATTTCGACGAATAATGTGAATTTAAGTTATTTTGGATGTATTTGAAGAATGTAACTTAATTTCGATGAATAAAGTGAATTTAAGTTATTTTGGATGTACTCGATGAATATAACTTAATTTCGATGAATAAAGTGAATTTAAGTTATTTTAAATGTATTTGATGAATATAACTTAATTTCGATGAATAAAGTGAATTTAAGTTATTTTGGATGTATTTGAAGAATGTAACTTAATTTCGACGAATAAAGTGAATTTAAGTTAATTTGGATGTACTCGATGAATATAACTTAATTTCGACGAATAAAGTGAATTTAAGTTATTTTGGATGTATTTGATGAATAAAACTTAATTTCGACGAATAAAGTGAATTTAAGTTATTTTGGATGTATTTGATGAATATAACTTAATTTCGACGAATAAAGTGAATTTAAGTTATTTTGGATGTATCTGATGAATATAACTTAATTTCGACGAATAAAGTGAATTTAAGTTATTTTGGATGTATTTGAAGAATATAACTTAATTTCGACGAATAAAGTGAATTAGTTATTTTGGATGTATTTGATGAATATAACTTAATTTCGACGAATAAAGTGAATTTAAGTTATTTTGGATGTACTCGATGAATATAACTTAATTTCGATGAATAAAGTGAATTTAAGTTATTTTGGATGTATTTGATGAATATAACTTAATTTCGATGAATAAAGTGAATTTAAGTTATTTTGGATGTATTTGAAGAATGTAACTTAATTTCGACGAATAAAGAGAATTTAAGTTAATTTGGATGTACTCGATGAATATAACTTAATTTTGACGAATAAAGTGAATTTAAGTTATTTTGGATGTATTTGATGAATATAACTTAATTTCGACGAATAAAGTGAATTTAAGTTATTTTGGATGTATTTGATGAATATAACTTAATTTCGACGAATAAAGTGAATTTAAGTTATTTTGGATGTATTTGATGAATATAACTTAATTTCGACGAATAAAGTGAATTTAAGTTATTTTGGATGTATTTGATGAATATAACTTAATTTCGACGAATAAAGTGAATTTAAGTTATTTTGGATGTATTTGATGAATATAACTTAATTTCGATGAATAAAGTGAATTTAAGTTATTTTGGATGTATTTGAAGAATGTAACTTAATTTCGACGAATAAAGAGAATTTAAGTTAATTTGGATGTACTCGATGAATATAACTTAATTTCGACGAATAAAGTGAATTTAAGTTATTTTGGATGTATTTGATGAATATAACTTAATTTCGACGAATAATGTGAATTTAAGTTATTTTGGATGTATTTGAAGAATGTAACTTAATTTCGATGAATAAAGTGAATTTAAGTTATTTTGGATGTACTCGATGAATATAACTTAATTTCGATGAATAAAGTGAATTTAAGTTATTTTGGATGTATTTGATGAATATAACTTAATTTCGATGAATAAAGTGAATTTAAGTTATTTTGGATGTATTTGAAGAATGTAACTTAATTTCGACGAATAAAGTGAATTTAAGTTAATTTGGATGTACTCGATGAATATAACTTAATTTCGACGAATAAAGTGAATTTAAGTTATTTTGGATGTATTTGATGAATAAAACTTAATTTCGACGAATAAAGTGAATTTAAGTTATTTTGGATGTATTTGATGAATATAACTTAATTTCGACGAATAAAGTGAATTTAAGTTATTTTGGATGTATCTGATGAATATAACTTAATTTCGACGAATAAAGTGAATTTAAGTTATTTTGGATGTATTTGAAGAATATAACTTAATTTCGACGAATAAAGTGAATTAGTTATTTTGGATGTATTTGATGAATATAACTTAATTTCGACGAATAAAGTGAATTTAAGTTATTTTGGATGTACTCGATGAATATAACTTAATTTCGATGAATAAAGTGAATTTAAGTTATTTTGGATGTATTTGATGAATATAACTTAATTTCGATGAATAAAGTGAATTTAAGTTATTTTGGATGTATTTGAAGAATGTAACTTAATTTCGACGAATAAAGAGAATTTAAGTTAATTTGGATGTACTCGATGAATATAACTTAATTTTGACGAATAAAGTGAATTTAAGTTATTTTGGATGTATTTGATGAATATAACTTAATTTCGACGAATAAAGTGAATTTAAGTTATTTTGGATGTATTTGATGAATATAACTTAATTTCGACGAATAAAGTGAATTTAAGTTATTTTGGATGTATTTGATGAATATAACTTAATTTCGACGAATAAAGTGAATTTAAGTTATTTTGGATGTATTTGATGAATATAACTTAATTTCGACGAATAAAGTGAATTTAAGTTATTTTGGATGTATTTGATGAATATAACTTAATTTCGATGAATAAAGTGAATTTAAGTTATTTTGGATGTATTTGAAGAATGTAACTTAATTTCGACGAATAAAGAGAATTTAAGTTAATTTGGATGTACTCGATGAATATAACTTAATTTCGACGAATAAAGTGAATTTAAGTTATTTTGGATGTATTTGATGAATATAACTTAATTTCGACGAATAAAGTGAATTTAAGTTATTTTGGATGTATTTGATGAATATAACTTAATTTCGACGAATAAAGTGAATTTAAGTTATTTTGGATGTATTTGATGAATATAACTTAATTTCGACGAATAAAGTGAATTTAAGTTATTTTGGATGTATTTGATGAATATAACTTAATTTCGACGAATAAAGTGAATTTAAGTTATTTTGGATGTATTTGAAGAATATAACTTAATTTCGACGAATAAAGTGAATTTAAGTTATTTTGGATGTATTTGATGAATATAACTTAATTTCGACGAATAAAGTGAATTTAAGTTATTTTGGATGTACTCGATGAATATAACTTAATTTCGATGAATAAAGTGAATTTAAGTTATTTTGGATGTATTTGATGAATATAACTTAATTTCGACGAATAAAGTGAATTTAAGTTATTTTGGATGTATTTGATGAATATAACTTAATTTCGACGAATAAAGTGAATTTAAGTTATTTTGGATGTATTTGAAGAATGTAACTTAATTTCGACGAATAAAGTGAATTTAAGTTATTTTGGATGTATTTGATGAATGTAACTTAATTTCGACGAATAAAGTAAATTTAAGTTATTTTGGATGTATTTGATGAATATAACTTAATTTCGACGAATAAAGTGAATTTAAGTTATTTTCGATGTATTTGATGAATATAACTTAATTTCGACGAATAAAGTGAATTTAAGTTATTTTGGATGTATTTGATGAATATAACTTAATTTCGATGAATAAAGTGAATTTAAGTTATTTTCGATGTAGTTGATGAATATAACTTAATTTCGACGAATAAAGTGAATTTAAGTTATTTTGGATGTATTTGAAGAATGTAACTTAATTTCGACGAATAAAGTGAATTTAAGTTATTTTGGATGTATTTGATGAATATAACTTAATTTCGACGAATAAAGTGAATTTAAGTTATTTTGGATGTATTTGAAGAATGTAACTTAATTTCGACGAATAAAGTGAATTTAAGTTATTTTGGATGTATTTGAAGAATATAACTTAATTTCGACGAATAAAGTGAATTTAAGTTATTTTGGATGTATTTGATGAATATAACTTAATTTCGACGAATAAAGTGAATTTAAGTAATTGTGGATGTATTTGAAGAATGTAACTTAATTTCGACGAATAAAGTGAATTTAAGTTATTTTGGATGTATTTGATGAATATAACTTAATTTCGACGAATAAAGTGAATTTAAGTTATTTTGGATGTATTTGATGAATATAACTTAATTTCGACGAATAAAGTGAATTTAAGTTATTTTGGATGCATTTGATGAATATAACTTAATTTCGACGAATAAAGTGAATTTAAGTTATTTTGGATGTATTTGAAGAATGTAACTTAATTTCGAGGAATAAAGTGAATTTAAATTATTTTGGATGTATTTGAAGAATGTAACTTAATTTCGACGAATAAAGTGAATTTAAGTTATTTTGGATGTATTTGATGCATATAACTTAATTTCGACGAATAAAGTGAATTTAAGTTATTTTGGATGTATTTGAAGAATGTAACTTAATTTCGATGAATAAAGTGAATTTAAGTTATTTTGGATGTATTTGATGAATATAACTTAATTTCGACGAATAAAGTGAATTTAAGTTATTTTGGATGTATTTGAAGAATATAACTTAATTTCGACGAATAAAGTGAATTTAAGTTATTTTGGATGTATTTGATGAATATAACTTAATTTCGACGAATAATGTGAATTTAAGTTATTTTGGATGTATTTGAAGAATGTAACTTAATTTCGATGAATAAAGTGAATTTAAGTTATTTTGGATGTACTCGATGAATATAACTTAATTTCGATGAATAAAGTGAATTTAAGTTATTTTGGATGTATTTGATGAATATAACTTAATTTCGATGAATAAAGTGAATTTAAGTTATTTTGGATGTATTTGAAGAATGTAACTTAATTTCGACGAATAAAGTGAATTTAAGTTAATTTGGATGTACTCGATGGATATAACTTAATTTCGACGAATAAAGTGAATTTAAGTTATTTTGGATGTATTTGATGAATATAACTTAATTTCGACGAATAAAGTGAATTTAAGTTATTTTGGATGTATTTGATGAATATAACTTAATTTCGACGAATAAAGTGAATTTAAGTTATTTTGGATGTATTTGATGAATATAACTTAATTTCGACGAATAAAGTGAATTTAAGTTATTTTGGATGTATTTGATGAATATAACTTAATTTCGACGAATAAAGTGAATTTAAGTTATTTTGGATGTATTTGATGAATATAACTTAATTTCGACGAATAAAGTGAATTTAAGTTATTTTGGATGTATTTGAAGAATATAACTTAATTTCGACGAATAAAGTGAATTAGTTATTTTGGATGTATTTGATGAATATAACTTAATTTCGACGAATAAAGTGAATTTAAGTTATTTTGGATGTATTTGAAGAATGTAACTTATTTTCGATGAATAAAGTGAATTTAAGTTATTTTGAATGTACTCGATGAATATAACTTAATTTCGATGAATAAAGTGAATTTAAGTTATTTTGGATGTATTTGATGAATATAACTTAATTTCGACGAATAAAGTGAATTTAAGTTATTTTGGATGTATTTGAAGAATGTAACTTAATTTCGATGAATAAAGTGAATTTAAGTTATTTTGGATGTACTCGATGAATATAACTAAATTTCGACGAATAAAGTGAATTTAAGTTATTTTGGATGTATTTGATGAATATAACTTAATTTCGACGAATAAAGTGAATTTAAGTTATTTTGGATGTATTTGATGAATATAACTTAATATTTAAGTTATTTTGGATGTATTTGAAGAATGTAACTTAATTTCGATGAATAAAGTGAATTTAAGTTATTTTGGATGTACTCGATGAATATAACTTAATTTCGACGAATAAAGTGAATTTAAGTTATTTTCGATGTATTTGATGAATATAACTTAATTTCTACGAATAAAGTGAATTTAAGTTATTTTGGATGTATTTGAAGAATGTAACTTAATTTCGACGAATAAAGTGAATTTAAGTTATTTTGGATGTATTTGATGAATATAACTTAATTTCGACGAATAAAGTGAATTTAAGTTATTTTGGATGTATTTGAAGAATGTAACTTAATTTCGATGAATAAAGTGAATTTAAGTTATTTTGGATGTACTCGATGAATATAACTTAATTTCGCCGAATAAAGTGAATTTAAGTTATTTTCGATGTATTTGATGAATATAACTTAATTTCGACGAATAAAGTGAATTTAAGTTATTTTGGATGTATTTGAAGAATGTAACTTAATTTCGACGAATAAAGTGAAATTAAGTTATTTTGGATGTATTTGATGAATATAACTTAATTTCGACGAATAAAGTGAATTTAAGTTATTTTGGATGTATTTGATGAATATAACTTAATTTCGACGAATAAAGTGAATTTAAGTTATTTTGGATGTATTTGATGAATATAACTTAATTTCGACGAATAAAGTGAATTTAAGTTATTTTGGATGTATTTGATGAATATAACTTAATTTCGACGAATAAACTGAATTTAAGTTATTTTGGATGTATTTGATGAATATAACTTAATATATAAGTTATTTTGGATGTATTTGAAGAATGTAACTTAATTTCGATGAATAAAGTGAATTTAAGTTATTTTGGATGTACTCGATGAATATAACTTAATTTCGACGAATAAAGTGAATTTAAGTTATTTTCGATGTATTTGATGAATATAACTTAATTTCGACGAATAAAGTGAATTTAAGTTATTTTGGATGTATTTGAAGAATGTAACTTAATTTCGACGAATAAAGTGAATTTAAGTTATTTTGGATGTATTTGATGAATATAACTTAATTTCGACGAATAAAGTGAATTTAAGTTATTTTGGATGTATTTGAAGAATGTAACTTAATTTCGATGAATAAAGTGAATTTAAGTTATTTTGGATGTACTCGATGAATATAACTTAATTTCGACGAATAAAGTGAATTTAACTTATTTTCGATGTATTTGATGAATATAACTTAATTTCGACGAATAAAGTGAATTTAAGTTATTTTGGATGTATTTGAAGAATGTAACTTAATTTCGACGAATAAAGTGAAATTAAGTTATTTTGGATGTATTTGATGAATATAACTTAATTTCGACGAATAAAGTGAATTTAAGTTATTTTGGATGTATTTGATGAATATAACTTAATTTCGACGAATAAAGTGAATTTAAGTTATTTTGGATGTATTTGATGAATATAACTTAATATTTAAGTTATTTTGGATGTATTTGAAGAATGTAACTTAATTTCGATGAATAAAGTGAATTTAAGTTATTTTGGATGTACTCGATGAATATAACTTAATTTCGACGAATAAAGTGAATTTAAGTTATTTTCGATGTATTTGATGAATAAAACTTAATTTCGACGAATAAAGTGAATTTAAGTTATTTTGGATGTATTTGAAGAATGTAACTTAATTTCGACGAATAAAGTGAATTTAAGTTATTTTGGATGTATTTGATGAATATAACTTAATTTCGACGAATAAAGTGAATTTAAGTTATTTTGGATGTATTTGAAGAATGTAACTTAATTTCGATGAATAAAGTGAATTTAAGTTATTTTCGATGTATTTGATGAATATAACTTAATTTCGACGAATAAAGTGAATTTAAGTTATTTTGGATGTATTTGAAGAATGTAACTTAATTTCGATGAATAAAGTGAATTTAAGTTATTTTGGATGTATTTGATGAATATAACTTAATTTCGATGAATAAAGTGAATTTAAGTTATTTTCGATGTATTTGAAGAATATAACTTAATTTCGACGAGTAAAGTGAATTTAAGTTATTTTGGATGTATTTGATGAATATAACTTAATTTCGACGAATAAAGTGAATTTAAGTTATTTTGGATGTATTTGATGAATATAACTTAATTTCGACGAATAAAGTGAATTTAAGTTATTTTGGATGTATTTGAAGAATGTAACTTAATTTCGATGAATAAAGTGAATTTAAGTTATTTTGGATGTATTTGATGAATATAACTTAATTTCGACGAATAAAGTGAATTTAAGTTATTTTGGATGTATTTGATGAATATAACTTAATTTCGACGAATAAAGTGAATTTAAGTTATTTTGGATGTATTTGATGAATATAACTTAATTTCGACGAATAAAGTGAATTTAAGTTATTTTGGATGTATTTGATGAATATAACTTAATTTCGACGAATAAAGTGAATTTAAGTTATTTTGGATGTATTTGATGAATATAACTTAATTTCGACGAATAAAGTGAATTTAAGTTATTTTGGATGTATTTGATGAATATAACTTAATTTCGACGAATAAAGTGAATTTAAGTTATTTTGGATGTATTTGAAGAATGTAACTTAATTTCGATGAATAAAGTGAATTTAAGTTATTTTGGATGTACTCGATGAATATAACTTAATTTCGACGAATAAAGTGAATTTAAGTTATTTTGGATGTATTTGATGAATATAACTTAATTTCGACGAATAAAGTGAATTTAAGTTATTTTGGATGGGTATTTGAAGAATGTAACTTAATTTCGACGATAAAGTGAATTTAAGTTATTTTGGATGTATTTCGATGAATATAACTTAATTTCGATGAATAAGTGAATTTAAGTTATTTTCGATGTATTTGATGAATATAACTTAATTTCGACGAATAAAGTGAATTTAAGTTATTTTGGATGTATTTGATGAATATAACTTAATTTCGACGAATAAAGTGAATTTAAGTTATTTTGGATGTATTTGATGAATATAACTTAATTTCGACGAATAAAGTGAATTTAAGTTATTTTGGATGTATTTGAGAATATAACTTAATTTCGACGAATAAAGTGAATTTAAGTTATTTTGGATGTATTTGATGAATATAACTTAATTTCGACGAATAAAGTGAATTTAAGTTATTTTCGATGTATTTGATGAATATAACTTAATTTCGACGAATAAAGTGAATTTAAGTTATTTTGGATGTATTTGAAGAATGTAACTTAATTTCGACGAATAAAGTGAATTTAAGTTATTTTGGATGTATTTGATGAATATAACTTAATTTCGATGAATAAAGTGAATTTAAGTTATTTTCGATGTATTTGATGAATATAACTTAATTTCGACGAATAAAGTGAATTTAAGTTATTTTGGATGTATTTGATGAATATAACTTAATTTCGACGAATAAAGTGAATTTAAGTTATTTTCGATGTATTTGATGAATATAACTTAATTTCGACGAATAAAGTGAATTTAAGTTATTTTGGATGTATTTGATGAATATAACTTAATTTCGATGAATAAAGTGAATTTAAGTTATTTTCGATGTATTTGATGAATATAACTTAATTTCGACGAATAAAGTGAATTTAAGTTATTTTGGATGTATTTGATGAATATAACTTAATTTCGATGAATAAAGTGAATTTAAGTTATTTTCGATGTATTTGATGAATATAACTTAATTTCGACGAATAAAGTGAATTTAAGTTATTTTGGATGTATTTGATGAATATAACTTAATTTCGACGAATAAAGTGAATTTAAGTTATTTTCGATGTATTTGATGAATATAACTTAATTTCGACGAATAAAGTGAATTTAAGTTATTTTGGATGTATTTGAAGAATGTAACTTAATTTCGACGAATAAAGTGAATTTAAGTTATTTTTGATGTATTTGATGAATATAACTTAATTTCGATGAATAAAGTGAATTTAAGTTATTTTCGATGTATTTGATGAATATAACTTAATTTCGACGAATAAAGTGAATTTAAGTTATTTTGGATGTATTTGATGAATATAACTTAATTTCGACGAATAAAGTGAATTTAAGTTATTTTGGATGTATTTGATGAATATAACTTAATTTCGACGAATAAAGTGAATTTAAGTTATTTTGGATGTATTTGATGAATATAACTTAATTTCGACGAATAAAGTGAATTTAAGTTATTTTCGATGTATTTGATGAATATAACTTAATTTCGACGAATAAAGTGAATTTAAGTTATTTTGGATGTATTTGATGAATATAACTTAATTTCGACGAATAAAGCGAATTTAAGTTATTTTCGATGTATTTGATAAATATAACTTAATTTCGACGAATAAAGTGAATTTAAGTTATTTTGGATGTATTTGAAGAATGTAACTTAATTTCGACGAATAAAGTGAATTTAAGTTATTTTGGATGTATTTGATGAATATAACTTAATTTCGACGAATAAAGTGAATTTAAGTTATTTTGGATGTATTTGATGAATATAACTTAATTTCGACGAATAAAGTGAATTTAAGTTATTTTGGATGTATTTGATGAATATAACTTAATTTCGACGAATAAAGTGGATTTAAGTTATTTTCGATGTATTTGATGAATATAACTTAATTTCGACGAATAAAGTGAATTTAAGTTATTTTGGATGTATTTGATGAATATAACTTAATTTCGACGAATAAAGTGAATTTAAGTTATTTTCGATGTATTTGATGAATATAACTTAATTTCGACGAATAAAGTGAATTTAAGTTATTTTGGATGTATTTGAAGAATGTAACTTAATTTCGACGAATAAAGTGAATTTAAGTTATTTTGGATGTATTTGATGAATATAACTTAATTTCGATGAATAAAGTGAATTTAAGTTATTTTCGATGTATTTGATGAATATAACTTAATTTCGATGAATAAAGTGAATTTAAGTTATTTTGGATGTATTTGATGAATATAACTTAATTTCGACGAATAAAGTGAATTTAAGTTATTTTGGATGTATTTGATGAATATAACTTAATTTCGACGAATAAAGTGAATTTAAGTTATTTTGGATGTATTTGATGAATATAACTTAATTTCGATGAATAAAGTGAATTTAAGTTATTTTCGATGTATTTGATGAATATAACTTAATTTCGATGAATAAAGTGAATTTAAGTTATTTTCGATGTATTTGATGAATATAACTTAATTTCGACGAATAAAGTGAATTTAAGTTATTTTGGGTGTATTTGATGAATATAAATTAATTTCGACGAATAAAGTGAATTTAAGTTATTTTGGATGTATTTGAAGAATGTAACTTAATTTCGATGAATAAAGTGAATTTAAGTGATTTTGGATGTACTCGATGAATATAACTTAATTTCGACGAATAAAGTGAATTTAAGTTATTTTGGATGTATTTGAAGAATGTAACTTAATTTCGACGAATAAAGTGAATTTAAGTTATTTTGGATGTATTTGATGAATATAACTTAATTTCGACGAATAAAGTGAATTTAAGTTATTTTGGATGTATTTGATGAATATAACTTAATTTCGACGAATAAAGTGAATTTAAGTTATTTTCGATGTATTTGATGAATATAACTTAATTTCGACGAATAAAGTGAATTTAAGTTATTTTGGATGTATTTGAAGAATGTAACTTAATTTCGACGAATAAAGTGAATTTAAGTTATTTTGGATGTATTTGATGAATATAACTTAATTTCGATGAATAAAGTGAATTTAAGTTATTTTCGATGTATTTGATGAATATAACTTAATTTCGACGAATAAAGTGAATTTAAGTTATTTTGGATGTATTTGATGAATATAACTTAATTTCGACGAATAAAGTGAATTTAAGTTATTTTGGATGTATTTGATGAATATAACTTAATTTCGACGAATAAAGTGAATTTAAGTTATTTTGGATGTATTTGATGAATATAACTTAATTTCGACGAATAAAGTGAATTTAATTTATTTTGGATGTATTTGATGAATATAACTTAATTTCGACGAATAAAGTGACTTTAAGTTATTTTGGATGTATTTGATGAATATAACTTAATTTCGACGAATAAAGTGAATTTAAGTTATTTTCGATGTATTTGATGAATATAACTTAATTTCGACGAATAAAGTGAATTTAAGTTATTTTGGATGTATTTGAAGAATGTAACTTAATTTCGACGAATAAAGTGAATTTAAGTTATTTTGGATGTATTTGATGAATATAACTTAATTTCGACGTATAAAGTGAATTTAAGTTATTTTGGATGTATTTGAAGAATGTAACTTAATTTCGACGAATAAAGTGAATTTAAGTTATTTTGGATGTACTCGATGAATATAACTTAATTTCGACGAATAAAGTGAATTTAAGTTATTTTAAATGTATTTGAAGAATGTAACTTAATTTCGACGAATAAAGTGAATTTAAGTTATTTTGGATGTATTTGATGAATATAACTTAATTTCGACGAATAAAGTGAATTTAAGTTATTTTGGATGTATTTGAAGAATATAACTTAATTTCGACAAATAAAGTGAATTTAAGTTATTTTGGATGTATTTGATGAATATAACTTAATTTCGACGAATAAAGTGAATTTAAGTTATTTTGGATGTATTTGATGAATATAACTTAATTTCGACGAATAAAGTGAATTTAAGTTATTTTCGATGTATTTGATGAATATAACTTAATTTCGACGAATAAAGTGAATTTAAGTTATTTTGGATGTATTTGATGAATATAACTTAATTTCGACGAATAAAGTGAATTTAAGTTATTTTCGATGTATTTGATAAATATAACTTAATTTCGACGAATAAAGTGAATTTAAGTTATTTTGGATGTATATGAAGAATGTAACTTAATTTCGACGAATAAAGTGAATTTAAGTTATTTTGGATGTATTTGATGAATATAACTTAATTTCGACGAATAAAGTTAATTTAAGTTATTTTGGATGTATTTGATGAATATAACTTAATTTCGACGAATAAAGTGAATTTAAGTTATTTTGGATGTATTTGATGAATATAACTTAATTTCGATGAATAAAGTGAATTTAAGTTATTTTCGATGTATTTGATGAATCTAACTTAATTTCGATGAATAAAGTGAATTTAAGTTATTTTCGATGTATTTGATGAATATAACTTAATTTCGACGAATAAAGTGAATTTAAGTTATTTTGGGTGTATTTGATGAATATAACTTAATTTCGACGAATAAAGTGAATTTAAGTTATTTTGGATGTATTTGAAGAATGTAACTTAATTTCGATGAATAAAGTGAATTTAAGTGATTTTGGATGTACTCGATGAATATAACTTAATTTCGACGAATAAAGTGAATTTAAGTTATTTTGGATGTATTTGAAGAATGTAACGTAATTTCGACGAATAAAGTGAATTTAAGTTATTTTGGATGTATTTGATGAATATAACTTAATTTCGACGAATAAAGTGAATTTAAGTTATTTTGGATGTATTTGAAGAATGTAACTTAATTTCGACGAATAAAGTGAATTTAAGTTATTTTGGATGTATTTGATGAATATAACTTAATTTCGATGAATAAAGTGAATTTAAGTTATTTTCGATGTATTTGATGAATATAACTTAATTTCGACGAATAAAGTGAATTTAAGTTATTTTGGATGAATTTGATGAATATAACTTAATTTCGACGAATAAAGTGAATTTAAGTTATTTTCGATGTATTTGATGAATATAACTTAATTTCGACGAATAAAGTGAATTTAAGTTATTTTGGATGTATTTGAAGAATGTAACTTAATTTCGACGAATAAAGTGAATTTAAGTTATTTTGGATGTATTTGATGAATATAACTTAATTTCGATGAATAAAGTGAATTTAAGTTATTTTCGATGTATTTGATGAATATAACTTAATTTCGACGAATAAAGTGAATTTAAGTTATTTTGGATGTATTTGATGAATATAACTTAATTTCGACGAATAAAGTGAATTTAAGTTATTTTGGATGTATTTGATGAATATAACTTAATTTCGACGAATAAAGTGAATTTAAGTTATTTTGGATGTATTTGATGAATATAACTTAATTTCGACGAATAAAGTGAATTTAAGTTATTTTGGATGTATTTGATGAATATAACTTAATTTCGACGAATAAAGTGAATTTAAGTTATTTTGGATGTATTTGATGAATATAACTTAATTTCGATGAATAAAGTGAATTTAAGTTATTTTCGATGTATTTGATGAATATAACTTAATTTCGACGAATAAAGTGAATTTAAGTTATTTTGGATGTATTTGATGAATATAACTTAATTTCGACGAATAAAGTGAATTTAAGTTATTTTGGATGTATTTGATGAATATAACTTAATTTCGACGAATAAAGTGAATTTAAGTTATTTTGGATGTATTTGATGAATATAACTTAATTTCGACGAATAAAGTGAATTTAAGTTATTTTGGATGTATTTGATGAATATAACTTAATTTCGACGAATAAAGTGAATTTAAGTTATTTTGGATGTATTTGATGAATATAACTTAATTTCGACGAATAAAGTGAATTTAAGTTATTTTGGATGTATTTGATGAATATAACTTAATTTCGACGAATAAAGTGAATTTAAGTTATTTTCGATGTATTTGATGAATATAACTTAATTTCGACGAATAAAGTGAATTTAAGTTATTTTGGATGTATTTGAAGAATGTAACTTAATTTCGACGAATAAAGTGAATTTAAGTTATTTTGGATGTATTTGATGAATATAACTTAATTTCGATGAATAAAGTGAATTTAAGTTATTTTCGATGTATTTGATGAATATAACTTAATTTCGACGAATAAAGTGAATTTAAGTTATTTTGGATGTATTTGATGAATATAACTTAATTTCGACGAATAAAGTGAATTTAAGTTATTTTGGATGTATTTGATGAATATAACTTAATTTCGACGAATAAAGTGAATTTAAGTTATTTTGGATGTATTTGATGAATATAACTTAATTTCGATGAATAAAGTGAATTTAAGTTATTTTCGATGTATTTGATGAATATAACTTAATTTCGACGAATAAAGTGAATTTAAGTTATTTT
Organism: Thereva unica; assembly: GCA_949987705.1. Classification (NCBI taxonomy): domain Eukaryota; kingdom Metazoa; phylum Arthropoda; class Insecta; order Diptera; family Therevidae; genus Thereva; species Thereva unica. Next base: position 8,875 of record CATLJY010000016.1, on the reverse strand, counting down.
GGGTGTATTTGATGAATATAACTTAATTTCGACGAATAAAGTGAATTTAAGTTATTTTGGATGTATTTGAAGAATGTAACTTAATTTCGATGAATAAAGTGAATTTAAGTGATTTTGGATGTACTCGATGAATATAACTTAATTTCGACGAATAAAGTGAATTTAAGTTATTTTGGATGTATTTGAAGAATGTAACTTAATTTCGACGAATAAAGTGAATTTAAGTTATTTTGGATGTATTTGATGAATATAACTTAATTTCGACGAATAAAGTGAATTTAAGTTATTTTGGATGTATTTGATGAATATAACTTAATTTCGACGAATAAAGTGAATTTAAGTTATTTTCGATGTATTTTATGAATATAACTTAATTTCGACGAATAAAGTGAATTTAAGTTATTTTGGATGTATTTGAAGAATGTAACTTAATTTCGACGAATAAAGTGAATTTAAGTTATTTTGGATGTATTTGATGAATATAACTTAATTTCGATGAATAAAGTGAATTTAAGTTATTTTCGATGTATTTGATGAATATAACTTAATTTCGACGAATAAAGTGAATTTAAGTTATTTTGGATGTATTTGATGAATATAACTTAATTTCGACCAATAAAGTGAATTTAAGTTATTTTGGATGTATTTGATGAATATAACTTAATTTCGACGAATAAAGTGAATTTAAGTTATTTTGGATGTATTTGATGAATATAACTTAATTTCGACGAATAAAGTGAATTTAAGTTATTTTGGATGTATTTAATGAATATAACTTAATTTCGACGAATAAAGTGAATTTAAGTTATTTTGGATGTATTTGATGAATATAACTTAATTTCGACGAATAAAGTGAATTTAAGTTATTTTGGATGTATTTGATGAATATAACTTAATTTCGACGAATAAAGTGAATTTAAGTTATTTTGGATGTATTTGAAGTTAATGTAACTTAATTTCGACGAATAAAGTGAATTTAAGTTATTTTGGATGTATTTGATGTATATAACTTAATTTCGACGAATAAAGTGAATTTAAGTTATTTTGGATGTATTTGAAGAATGTAACTTAATTTCGACGAATAAAGTGAATTTAAGTTATTTTGGATGTACTCGATGAATATAACTTAATTTCGACGAATAAAGTGAATTTAAGTTATTTTGGATGTACTCGATGAATATAACTTAATTTCGACGAATAAAGTGAATTTAAGTTATTTTAAATGTATTTGAAGAATGTAACTTAATTTCGACGAATAAAGTGAATTTAAGTTATTTTGGATGTATTTGAAGAATATAACTTAATTTCGACGAATAAAGTGAATTTAAGTTATTTTGGATGTATTTGAAGAATATAACTTAATTTCGACGAATAAAGTGAATTTAAGTTATTTTGGATGTATTTGATGAATATAACTTAATTTCGACGAATAAAGTGAATTTAAGTTATTTTCGATGTATTTGATGAATATAACTTAATTTCGACGAATAAAGTGAATTTAAGTTATTTTGGATGTATTTGATGAATATAACTTAATTTCGACGAATAAAGTGAATTTAAGTTATTTTCGATGTATTTGATGAATATAACTTAATTTCGACGAATAAAGTGAATTTAAGTTATTTTGGATGTATTTGAAGAATGTAACTTAATTTCGACGAATAAAGTGAATTTAAGTTATTTTGGATGTATTTGATGAATATAACTTAATTTCGACGAATAAAGTTAATTTAAGTTATTTTGGATGTATTTGATGAATATAACTTAATTTCGACGAATAAAGTGAATTTAAGTTATTTTGGATGTATTTGATGAATATAACTTAATTTCGATGAATAAAGTGAATTTAAGTTATTTTCGATGTATTTGATGAATCTAACTCAATTTCGATGAATAAAGTGAATTTAAGTTATTTTCGATGTATTTGATGAATATAACTTAATTTCGACGAATAAAGTGAATTTAAGTTATTTTGGGTGTATTTGATGAATATAACTTAATTTCGACGAATAAAGTGAAATTAAGTTATTTTGGATGTACTTTATTCGTCGAAATTAAGTTACATTCTTCAAATACATCCAAAATAACTTAAATTCACTTTATTCGTCGAAATTAAGTTATATTCATCAAATACATCCAAAATAACTTAAATTCTCTTTATTCGTCGAAATTACGTTACATTCTTCAAATACATCCAAAATAACTTAAATTCACTTTATTCGTCGAAATTAAGTTATATTCATCGAGTACATCCAAAATCACTTAAATTCACTTTATTCATCGAAATTAAGTTACATTCTTCAAATACATCCAAAATATCTTAAATTCACTTTATTCGTCGAAATTAAGTTATATTCATCAAATACATCGAAAATAACTTAAATTCACTTTATTCATCGAAATTAAGTTAGATTCATCAAATACATCGAAAATAACTTAAATTCACTTTATTCATCGAAATTAAGTTATATTCATCAAATACATCCAAAATAACTTAAATTCACTTTATTCGTCGAAATTAAGTTATATTCTTCAAATACATCCAAAATAACTTAAATTCACTTTATTCGTCGAAATTAAGTTATATTCATCAAATACATCCAAAATAACTTAAATTCACTTTATTCGTCGAAATTAAGTTATATTCATCAAATACATCCAAAATAACTTAAATTCACTTTATTCGTCGAAATTAAGTTATATTCATCAAATACATCCAAAATAACTTAAATTCACTTTATTCGTCGAAATTAAGTTATATTCATCAAATACATCGAAAATAACTTAAATTCACTTTATTCATCGAAATTAAGTTATAGTCATCAAATACATCCAAAATAACTTAAATTCACTTTATTCGTCGAAATTAAGTTACATTCTTCAAATACATCCAAAATAACTTAAATTCACTTTATTCGTCGAAATTAAGTTATATTCATCGAGTACATCCAAAATCACTTAAATTCACTTTATTCATCGAAATTAAGTTACATTCTTCAAATACATCCAAAATAACTTAAATTCACTTTATTCGTCGAAATTAAGTTATATTCATCAAATACATCGAATATAACTTAAATTCACTTTATTCATCGAAATTAAGTTATATTCATCAAATACATCCAAAATAACTTAAATTCACTTTATTCGTCGAAATTAAGTTATATTCATCAAATACATCCAAAATAACTTAAATTCCTTTTATTCGTCGAAATTAAGTTATATTCATCAAATACATCCAAAATAACTTAAATTCACTTTATTCGTCGAAATTAAGTTACATTCTTCAAATACATCCAAAATAACTTAAATTCACTTTATTCGTCGAAATTAAGTTATATTCATCAAATACAGCGAAAATAACTTAAATTCACTTTATTCGTCGAAATTAAGTTATATTCATCAAATACATCCAAAATAACTTAAATTCACTTTATTCGTCGAAATTAAGTTATATTCATCAAATACATCGAAAATAACTTAAATTCACTTTATTCATCGAAATTAAGTTATATTCATCAAATACATCCACAATAACTTAAATTCACTTTATTCGTCGAAATTAAGTTACATTCTTCAAATACATCCAAAATAACTTAAATTCACTTTATTCGTCGAAATTAAGTTATATTCATCAAATACATCGAAAATAACTTAAATTCACTTTATTCGTCGAAATTAAGTTATATTCATCAAATACATCCAAAATAACTTAAAATCACTTTATTCGTCGAAATTAAGTTATATTCATCAAATACATCGAAAATAACTTAAATTCACTTTATTCATCGAAATTAAGTTATATTCATCAAATACATCCAAAATAACTTAAATTCACTTTATTCGTCGAAATTAAGTTACATTCTTCAAATACATCCAAAATAACTTAAATTCACTTTATTCGTCGAAATTAAGTTATATTCATCAAATACATCGAAAATAACTTAAATTCACTTTATTCGTCGAAATTAAGTTATATTCATCAAATACATCCAAGATAACTTAAATTCACTTTATTCGTCGAAATTAAGTTATATTCATCAAATACATCGAAAATAACTTAAATTCACTTTATTCATCGAAATTAAGTTATATTCATCAAATACATCCAAAATAACTTAAATTCACTTTATTCGTCGAAATTAAGTTTTACATTCTTCAAATACATCCAAAATAACTTAAATTCACTTTATTCGTCGAAATTAAGTTATATTCATCAAATACATCGAAAATAACTTAAATTCACTTTATTCGTCGAAATTAAGTTATATTCATCAAATACATCCAAAATAACTTAAATTCACTTTATTCGTCGAAATTAAGTTATATTCATCAAATACATCGAAAATAACTTAAATGCACTTTATTCATCGAAATTAAGTTATATTCGTCAAATACATCCAAAATAACTTAAATTCACTTTATTCGTCGAAATTAAGTTATATTCATCAAATACATCCAAAATAACTTAAATTCACTTTATTCGTCGAAATTAAGTTACATTCTTCAAATACATCCAAAATAACTTAAATTCACTTTATTCGTCGAAATTAAGTTATATTCATCAAATACATCCAAAATAACTTAAATTCACTTTATTCGTCGAAATTAAGTTATATTCTTCAAATACATCCAAAATAACTTAAATTCACTTTATTCGTCGAAATTAAGTTATATTCATCAAATACATCCAAAATAACTTAAATTCACTTTATTCGTCGAAATTAAGTTATATTCATCAAATACATCCAAAATAACTTAAATTCACTTTATTCGTCGAAAGTAAGTTACATTCATCAAATACATCGAAAATAACTTAAATTCGCTTTATTCATCGAAATTAAGTTATATTCATCAAATACATCCAAAATAACTTAAATTCACTTTATTCGTCGAAATTAAGTTATATTCATCAAATACATCCAAATAACTTAAATTCACTTTATTCGTCGAAATTAAGTTACATTCTTCAAATACATCCAAAATAACTTAAATTCACTTTATTCGTCGAAATTAAGTTTATATTCATCAAATACATCCAAAATAACTTAAATTCACTTTATTCGTCGAAATTAAGTTATATTCATCAAATACATCGAAAATAACTTAAATTCACTTTATTCGTCGAAATTAAGTTATATTCATCAAATACATCCAAAATACCTTAAATTCACTTTATTCGTCCAAATTAAGTTATATTCTTCAAATACATCCAAAATAACTTAAATTCACTTTATTCGTCGAAATTAAGTTATATTCATCAAATACATCCAAAGTAACTTAAATTCACTTTATTCGTCGAAATTAAGTTATATTCATCAAATAGATCCAAAATAACTTAAATTCACTTTATTCGTCGAAATTAAGTTATATTCATCAAATACATCGAAAATAACTTAAATTCACTTTATTCATCGAAATTAAGTTATATTCATCAAATACATCCAAAATAACTTAAATTCACTTTATTCGTCGAAAGTAAGTTACATTTATCAAATACATCGAAAATAACTTAAATTCACTTTATCCATCGAAATTAAGTTATATTCATCAAATACATCCAAAATAACTTAAATTCACTTTATTCGTCGAAATTAAGTTATATTCATCAAATACATCCAAAATAACTTAAATTCACTTTATTCGTCGAAATTAAGTTACATTCTTCAAATACATCCAAAATAACTTAAATTCACTTTATTCGTCGAAATTAAGTTACATTCTTCAAATACATCCAAAATAACTTAAATTCACTTTATTCGTCGAAATTAAGTTATATTCATCAAATACATCGAAAATAACTTAAATTCACTTTATTCGTCGAAATTAAGTTATATTCATCAAATACATCCAAAATAACTTAAATTCACTTTATTCGTCGAAATTAAGTTATATTCTTCAAATACATCCAAAATAACTTAAATTCACTTTATTCGTCGAAATTAAGTTATATTCATCAAATACATCCAAAATAACTTAAATTCACTTTATTCGTCGAAATTAAGTTACATTCTTCAAATACATCCAAATAACTTAAATTCACTTTATTCGTCGAAATTAAGTTATATTCATCGAGTACATCCAAAATAACTTAAATTCACTTTATTCGTCGAAATTAAGTTACATTCTTCAAATACATCCAAAATAACTTAAATTCACTTTATTCGTCGAAATTAAGTTATATTCATCAAATACATCCAAAATAACTTAAATTCACTTTATTCGTCGAAATTACGTTACATTCTTCAAATACATCCAAAATAACTTAAATTCACTTTATTCGTCGAAATTAAGTTATATTCATCGAGTACATCCAAAATCACTTAAATTCACTTTATTCATCGAAATTAAGTTACATTCTTCAAATACATCCAAAATAACTTAAATTCACTTTATTCGTCGAAATTAAGTTATATTCATCAAATACACCCAAAATAACTTAAATTCACTTTATTCGTCGAAATTAAGTTATATTCATCAAATACATCGAAAATAACTTAAATTCACTTTATCATCGAAATTAAGTTAGATTCATCAAATACATGGAAAATAACTTAAATTCACTTTATTCATCGAAATTAAGTTATATTCATCAAATACATCCAAAATAACTTAAATTCACTTTATTCGTCGAAATTAAGTTTTATTCATCAAATACATCCAAAATAACTTAAATTAACTTAATTTCGACGAATAAAGTTAATTTAAGTTATTTTGGATGTATTTGATGAATATAACTTAATTTCGACGAATAAAGTGAATTTAAGTTATTTTGGATGTATTTGATGAATATAACTTAATTTCGATGAATAAAGTGAATTTAAGTTATTTTCGATGTATTTGATGAATCTAACTTAATTTCGATGAATAAAGTGAATTTAAGTTATTTTCGATGTATTTGATGAATATAACTTAATTTCGACGAATAAAGTGAATTTAAGTTATTTTGGGTGTATTTGATGAATATAACTTAATTTCGACGAATAAAGTGAATTTAAGTTATTTTGGATGTATTTGAAGAATGTAACGTAATTTCGACGAATAAAGTGAATTTAAGTTATTTTGGATGTATTTGATGAATATAACTTAATTTCGACGAATAAAGTGAATTTAAGTTATTTTGGATGTATTTGAAGAATATAACTTAATTTCGACGAATAAAGTGAATTTAAGTTATTTTGGATGTATTTGATGAATATAACTTAATTTCGACGAATAAAGTGAATTTAAGTTATTTTGGATGTATTTGAAGAATGTAACTTAATTTCGACGAATAAAGTGAATTTAAGTTATTTTGGATGTACTCGATGAATATAACTTAATTTCGACGAATAAAGTGAATTTAAGTTATTTTGGATGTATTTGAAGAATGTAACTTAATTTCGACGAATAAAGTGAATTTAAGTTATTTTGGATGTATTTGATGAATATAACTTAATTTCGACGAATAAAGTGAATTTAAGTTATTTTGGATGTATTTGAAGAATATAACTTAATTTCGACGAATAAAGTGAATTTAAGTTATTTTGGATGTATTTGATGAATATAACTTAATTTCGACGAATAAAGTGAATTTAAGTTATTTTCGATGTATTTGATGAATATAACTTAATTTCGACGAATAAAGTGAATTTAAGTTATTTTGGATGTATTTGAAGAATGTAACTTAATTTCGACGAATAAAGTGAATTTAAGTTATTTTGGATGTATTTGAAGAATGTAACTTAATTTCGACGAATAAAGTGAATTTAAGTTATTTTGGATGTATTTGATGAATATAACTTAATTTCGACGAATAAAGTGAATTTAAGTTATTTTGGATGTATTTGATGAATATAACTTAATTTCGATGGATAAAGTGAATTTAAGTTATTTTCGATGTATTTGATAAATGTAACTTACTTTCGACGAATAAAGTGAATTTAAGTTATTTTGGATGTATTTGATGAATATAACTTAATTTCGATGAATAAAGTGAATTTAAGTTATTTTCGATGTATTTGATGAATATAACTTAATTTCGACGAATAAAATGAATTTAAGTTATTTTGGATCTATTTGATGAATATAACTTAATTTCGACGAATAAAGTGAATTTAAGTTATTTTGGATGTATTTGATGAATATAACTTAATTTCGACGAATAAAGTGAATTTAAGTTATTTTGGATGTATTTGAAGAATATAACTTAATTTGGACGAATAAAGTGAATTTAAGGTATTTTGGATGTATTTGATGAATATAACTTAATTTCGACGAATAAAGTGAATTTAAGTTATTTTCGATGTATTTGATGAATATAACTTAATTTCGACGAATAAAGTGAATTTAAGTTATTTTGGATGTATTTGATGAATATAACTTAATTTCGACGAATAAAGTGAATTTAAGTTATTTTGGATGTATTTGAAGAATGTAACTTAATTTCGACGAATAAAGTGAATTTAAGTTATTTTGGATGTATTTGATGAATATAACTTAATTTCGACGAATAAAGTGAATTTAAGTTATTTTGGATGTATTTGATGAATATAACTTAATTTCGATGAATAAAGTGAATTTAAGTTATTTTCGATGTATTTGATGAATGTAACTTACTTTCGACGAATAAAGTGAATTTAAGTTAATTTGGATGTATTTGATGAATATAACTTAATTTCGACGAATAAAGTGAATTTAAGTTATTTTGGATGTATTTGATGAATATAACTTAATTTCGACGAATAAAGTGAATTTAAGTTATTTTGGATGTATTTGAAGAATATAACTTAATTTCGACGAATAAAGTGAATTTAAGTTATTTTGGATGTATTTGATGAATATAACTTAATTTCGACGAATAAAGTGAATTTAAGTTATTTTGGATGTATTTGAA
>CATLJY010000015.1:0-50604 GCA_949987705.1 Thereva unica | reverse complement strand
ACTTTATTCATCGAAATTAAGTTACATTCATCGAGTACATCGAAAATAACTTAAATTCACTTTATTCATCGAAATTAAGTTACATTCATCAAATACATCGAAAATAACTTAAATTCACTTTATTCATCGAAATTAAGTTACATTCATCAAATACATCGAAAATAACCTAAATTCACTTTATTCATCGAAATTAAGTTATATTCATCAAATACATCGAAAATAACTTAAATTCACTTTATTCATCGAAATTAAGTTACATTCATCAAATACATCGAAAATAACCTAAATTCACTTTATTCATCGAAATTAAGTTATATTCATCAAATACATCGAAAATAACTTAAATTCACTTTATTCATCGAAATTAAGTTACATTCATCAAATACATCGAAAATAACCTAAATTCACTTTATTCATCGAAATTAAGTTATATTCATCGAGTACATCGAAAATAACTTAAATTCACTTTATTCATCGAAATTAAGTTACATTCATCGAGTACATCGAAAATAACTTAAATTCACTTTATTCATCGAAATTAAGTTACATTCATCAAATACATCGAAAATAACTTAAATTCACTTTATTCATCGAAATTAAGTTACATTCATCAAATACATCGAAAATAACCTAAATTCACTTTATTCATCGAAATTAAGTTATATTCATCAAATACATCGAAAATAACTTAAATTCACTTTATTCATCGAAATTAAGTTACATTCATCAAATACATCGAAAATAACCTAAATTCACTTTATTCATCGAAATTAAGTTATATTCATCGAGTACATCGAAAATAACTTAAATTCACTTTATTCATCGAAATTAAGTTATATTCATCGAGTACATCGAAAATAACTTAAATTCACTTTATTCATCGAAATTAAGTTATATTCATCGAGTACATCGAAAATAACTTAAATTCACTTTATTCATCGAAATTAAGTTACATTCATCAAATACATCGAAAATAACCTAAATTCACTTTATTCATCGAAATTAAGTTATATTCATCAAATACATCGAAAATAACTTAAATTCACTTTATTCATCGAAATTAAGTTATATTCATCGAGTACATCGAAAATAACTTAAATTCGCTTTATTCATCGAAATTAAGTTATATTCATCAAATACATCGAAAATAACTTAAATTCACTTTATTCATCGAAATTAAGTTACATTCATCAAATACATCGAAAATAACCTAAATTCACTTTATTCATCGAAATTAAGTTATATTCATCGAGTACATCGAAAATAACTTAAATTCACTTTATTCATCGAAATTAAGTTACATTCATCGAGTACATCGAAAATAACTTAAATTCACTTTATTCATCGAAATTAAGTTACATTCATCAAATACATCGAAAATAACTTAAATTCACTTTATTCATCGAAATTAAGTTACATTCATCAAATACATCGAAAATAACCTAAATTCACTTTATTCATCGAAATTAAGTTATATTCATCAAATACATCGAAAATAACTTAAATTCACTTTATTCATCGAAATTAAGTTACATTCATCAAATACATCGAAAATAACCTAAATTCACTTTATTCATCGAAATTAAGTTATATTCATCGAGTACATCGAAAATAACTTAAATTCACTTTATTCATCGAAATTAAGTTATATTCATCGAGTACATCGAAAATAACTTAAATTCACTTTATTCATCGAAATTAAGTTATATTCATCGAGTACATCGAAAATAACTTAAATTCACTTTATTCATCGAAATTAAGTTACATTCATCAAATACATCGAAAATAACCTAAATTCACTTTATTCATCGAAATTAAGTTATATTCATCGAGTACATCGAAAATAACTTAAATTCACTTTATTCATCGAAATTAAGTTATATTCATCGAGTACATCGAAAATAACTTAAATTCACTTTATTCATCGAAATTAAGTTATATTCATCAAATACATCGAAAATAACTTAAATTCACTTTATTCATCGAAATTAAGTTACATTCATCAAATACATCGAAAATAACTTAAATTCACTTTATTCATCGAAATTAAGTTATATTCATCAAATACATCGAAAATAACTTAAATTCACTTTATTCATCGAAATTAAGTTACATTCATCAAATACATCGAAAATAACTTAAATTCACTCTATTCATCGAAATTAAGTTATATTCATCGACTACATCGAAAATAACTTAAATTCACTTTATTCATCGAAATTAAGTTACATTCATCAAATACATCGAAAATAACTTAAATTCACTTTATTCATCGAAATTAAGTTATATTCATCAAATACATCGAAAATAACTTAAATTCACTTTATTCATCGAAATTAAGTTACATTCATCAAATACATCGAAAATAACCTAAATTCACTTTATTCATCGAAATTAAGTTATATTCATCAAATACATCGAAAATAACTTAAATTCACTTTATTCATCGAAATTAAGTTACATTCATCAAATACATCGAAAATAACCTAAATTCACTTTATTCATCGAAATTAAGTTATATTCATCAAATACATCGAAAATAACTTAAATTCACTTAAATACATCGAAAATAACTTAAATTCACTTTATTCATCGAAATTAAGTTACATTCATCAAATACATCGAAAATAACCTAAATTCACTTTATTCATCGAAATTAAGTTATATTCATCGAGTACATCGAAAATAACTTAAATTCACTTTATTCATCGAAATTAAGTTACATTCATCGAGTACATCGAAAATAACTTAAATTCACTTTATTCATCGAAATTAAGTTACATTCATCAAATACATCGAAAATAACTTAAATTCGCTTTATTCATCGAAATTAAGTTATATTCATCAAATACATCGAAAATAACTTAAATTCACTTTATTCATCGAAATTAAGTTACATTCATCAAATACATCGAAAATAACTTAAATTCACTCTATTCATCGAAATTAAGTTACATTCATCAAATACATCGAAAATAACCTAAATTCACTTTATTCATCGAAATTAAGTTATATTCATCAAATACATCGAAAATAACTTAAATTCACTTTATTCATCGAAATTAAGTTACATTCATCAAATACATCGAAAATAACATAAATTCACTTTATTCATCGAAATTAAGTTATATTCATCAAATACATCGAAAATAACCTAAATTCACTTTATTCATCGAAATTAAGTTATATTCATCAAATACATCGAAAATAACTTAAATTCACTTTATTCATCGAAATTAAGTTACATTCATCAAATACATCGAAAATAACTTAAATTCACTCTATTCATCGAAATTAAGTTACATTCATCAAATACATCGAAAATAACCTAAATTCACTTTATTCATCGAAATTAAGTTATATTCATCAAATACATCGAAAATAACTTAAATTCACTTTATTCATCGAAATTAAGTTATATTCATCAAATACATCGAAAATAACTTAAATTCACTTTATTCATCGAAATTAAGTTACATTCATCAAATACATCGAAAATAACCTAAATTCACTTTATTCATCGAAATTAAGTTATATTCATCGAGTACATCGAAAATAACTTAAATTCGCTTTATTCATCGAAACTAAGTTATATTCATCCAGTACATCGAAAATAACTTAAATTCACTTTATTCATCGAAATTAAGTTATATTCATCAAATACATCGAAAATAACTTAAATTCACTTTATTCATCGAAATTAAGTTACATTCATCAAATACATCGAAAATAACCTAAATTCACTTTATTCATCGAAATTAAGTTATATTCATCGAGTACATCGAAAATAACTTAAATTCGCTTTATTCATCGAAACTAAGTTATATTCATCGAGTACATCGAAAATAACTTAAATTCACTTTATTCATCGAAATTAAGTTATATTCATCGAGTACATCGAAAATAACTTAAATTCGCTTTATTCATCGAAATTAAGTTATATTCATCAAATACATCGAAAATAACTTAAATTCACTTTATTCATCGAAATTAAGTTACATTCATCAAATACATCGAAAATAACTTAAATTCATTTTATTCATCGAAATTAAGTTACATTCATCAAATACATCGAAAATAACTTAAATTCGCTTTATTCATCGAAATTAAGTTATATTCATCAAATACATCGAAAATAACTTAAATTCACTTTATTCATCGAAATTAAGTTACATTCATCAAATACATCGAAAATAACCTAAATTCACTTTATTCATCGAAATTAAGTTATATTCATCGAGTACATCGAAAATAACTTAAATTCGCTTTATTCATCGAAACTAAGTTATATTCATCGAGTACATCGAAAATAACCTAAATTCACTTTATTCATCGAAATTAAGTTACATTCATCAAATACATCGAAAATAACCTAAATTCACTTTATTCATCGAAATTAAGTTATATTCATCAAATACATCGAAAATAACCTAAATTCACTTTATTCATCGAAATTAAGTTATATTCATCGAGTACATCGAAAATAACTTAAATTCACTTTATTCATCGAAATTAAGTTATATTCATCAAATACATCGAAAATAACCTAAATTCACTTTATTCATCGAAATTAAGTTATATTCATCAAATACATCGAAAATAACTTAAATTCACTTTATTCATCGAAACTAAGTTATATTCATCAAATACATCGAAAAAAACTTAAGTTCACTTTATTCATCGAAATTAAGTTATATTCATCAAATACATCGAAAATAACTTAAATTCACTTTATTCATCGAAATTAAGTTATATTCATCAAATACATCGAAAATAACTTAAATTCACTCTATTCATCGAAATTAAGTTACATTCATCAAATACATCGAAAATAACCTAAATTCACTTTATTCATCGAAATTAAGTTATATTCATCAAATACATCGAAAATAACCTAAATTCACTTTATTCATCGAAATTAAGTTATATTCATCGAGTACATCGAAAATAACTTAAATTCACTTTATTCATCGAAATTAAGTTATATTCATCAAATACATCGAAAATAACTTAAGTTCACTTTATTCATCGAAATTAAGTTATATTCATCAAATACATCGAAAATAACTTAAATTCACTTTATTCATCGAAATTAAGTTATATTCATCAAATACATCGAAAATAACTTAAGTTCACTTTATTCATCGAAATTAAGTTATATTCATCGACTACATCGAAAATAACTTAAATTCACTTTATTCATCGAAATTAAGTTACATTCATCAAATACATCGAAAATAACTTAAATTCACTTTATTCATCGAAATTAAGTTATATTCATCAAATACATCGAAAATAACTTAAATTCACTTTATTCATCGAAATTAAGTTACATTCATCAAATACATCGAAAATAACTTAAATTCACTCTATTCATCGAAATTAAGTTACATTCATCAAATACATCGAAAATAACCTAAATTCACTTTATTCATCGAAATTAAGTTATATTCATCAAATACATCGAAAATAACTTAAATTCACTTTATTCATCGAAATTAAGTTACATTCATCAAATACATCGAAAATAACCTAAATTCACTTTATTCATCGAAATTAAGTTATATTCATCGAGTACATCGAAAATAACTTAAATTCACTTTATTCATCGAAATTAAGTTACATTCATCAAATACATCGAAAATAACTTAAATTCACTTTATTCATCGAAATTAAGTTACATTCATCAAATACATCGAAAATAACCTAAATTCACTTTATTCATCGAAATTAAGTTATATTCATCGAGTACATCGAAAATAACTTAAATTCACTTTATTCATCGAAATTAAGTTACATTCATCAAATACATCGAAAATAACCTAAATTCACTTTATTCATCGAAATTAAGTTACATTCATCAAATACATCGAAAATAACTTAAATTCGCTTTATTCATCGAAATTAAGTTACATTCATCAAATACATCGAAAATAACTTAAATTCACTTTATTCATCGAAATTAAGTTACATTCATCAAATACATCGAAAATAACTTAAATTCACTTTATTCATCGAAATTAAGTTACATTCATCAAATACATCGAAAATAACTTAAATTCACTTTATTCATCGAAATTAAGTTATATTCATCGAGTACATCGAAAATAACTTAAATTCACTTTATTCATCGAAATTAAGTTACATTCACCAAATACATCGAAAATAACTTAAATTCACTTTATTCATCGAAATTAAGTTACATTCATCAAATACATCGAAAATAACCTAAATTCACTTTATTCATCGAAATTAAGTTATATTCATCGAGTACATCGAAAATAACTTAAATTCGCTTTATTCATCGAAACTAAGTTATATTCATCGAGTACATCGAAAATAACCTAAATTCACTTTATTCATCGAAATTAAGTTATATTCATCCAGTACATCGAAAATAACTTAAATTCACTTTATTCATCGAAATTAAGTTACATTCATCAAATACATCGAAAATAACCTAAATTCACTTTATTCATCGAAATTAAGTTATATTCATCCAGTACATCGAAAAAAACTTAAATTCACTTTATTCATCGAAATTAAGTTACATTCATCAAATACATCGAAAATAACTTAAATTCACTTTATTCATCGAAATTAAGTTATATTCATCGAGTACATCGAAAATAACTTAAATTCACTTTATTCATCGAAATTAAGTTACATTCATCAAATACATCGAAAATAACTTAAATTCACTTTATTCATCGAAATTAAGTTACATTCATCAAATACATCGAAAATAACCTAAATTCACTTTATTCATCGAAATTAAGTTATATTCATCGAGTACATCGAAAATAACTTAAATTCGCTTTATTCATCGAAACTAAGTTATATTCATCGAGTACATCGAAAATAACCTAAATTCACTTTATTCATCGAAATTAAGTTATATTCATCCAGTACATCGAAAATAATTTAAATTCACTATATTCATCGAAATTAAGTTATATTCATCAAATACATCGAAAATAACCTAAATTCACTTTATTCATCGAAATTAAGTTACATTCATCAAATACATCGAAAATAACTTAAATTCGCTTTATTCATCGAAATTAAGTTACATTCATCAAATACATCGAAAATAACTTAAATTCACTTTATTCATCGAAATTAAGTTATATTCATCAAATACATCGAAAATAACTTAAATTCACTTTATTCATCGAAATTAAGTTACATTCATCAAATACATCGAAAATAACTTAAATTCGCTTTATTCATCGAAACTAAGTTATATTCATCAAATACATCGAAAATAACCTAAATTCACTTTATTCATCGAAATTAAGTTACATTCATCAAATACATCGAAAATAACCTAAATTCACTTTATTCATCGAAATTAAGTTATATTCATCGAGTACATCGAAAATAACTTAAATTCGCTTTATTCATCGAAACTAAGTTATATTCATCGAGTACATCGAAAATAACCTAAATTCACTTTATTCATCGAAATTAAGTTATATTCATCCAGTACATCGAAAATAACTTAAATTCACTTTATTCATCGAAATTAAGTTATATTCATCAAATACATCGAAAATAACCTAAATTCACTTTATTCACGAAATTAAGTTACATTCATCAAATACATCGAAAATAACTTAAATTCGCTTTATTCATCGAAACTAAGTTATATTCATCGAGTACATCGAAAATAACTTAAATTCGCTTTATTCATCGAAATTAAGTTATATTCATCGAGTACATCGAAAATAACTTAAATTCACTTTATTCATCGAAATTAAGTTACATTCATCAAATACATCGAAAATAACTTAAATTCACTTTATTCATCGAAACTAAGTTATATTCATCAAATACATCGAAAATAACTTAAATTCACTTTATTCATCGAAATTAAGTTACATTCATCAAATACATCGAAAATAACTTAAATTCACTTTATTCATCGAAATTAAGTTATATTCATCAAATACATCGAAAATAACCTAAATTCACTTTATTCATCGAAATTAAGTTACATTCATCAAATACATCGAAAATAACTTAAATTCACTTTATTCATCGAAATTAAGTTACATTCATCAAATACATCGAAAATAACTTAAATTAACTTTATTCATCGAAATTAAGTTATATTCATCAAATACATCGAAAATAACTTTGTAACAGCATAATGGCGCAATACTATTGGGCGCCATTTATGCGAGGTATCGTCCCCTCCGCCAGAAGCCCGGAAAAGCCCGACCGAAGACACGATACCCTACATAAAAAAATTCGGAACTCCTGTCCACCCTAACGCCGATCCTTCTGTTAGGGGGACTTGCAGCCGGCCACACGCAGTTATAAGGCTGCTCGCCGGTTGGGTCGTGGGGTGTGTGGCCGGGCCTTAACGCGAAGGGTTCACCTTCTTTCTTTCTTCTTTATACTCCTTTAATCCCTCATGGGACATAGGGCGGAAACAGTTGCCCTCCAGCGGACTCTGTTTTGCGCGACAGCTCTTAGCTCCGACCAGGATCTCCCAGTTGTTGCGGCTTCTTCTAGTAGGGTTCTCCTCCACGTTGTTCTAGGTCTTCCTACTCGACGGGAACCTTGCGGATTCCAGTCAAGGGCCTGTTTGGCTAGATTTTCGTTTTCGCGTCGCAAGGTGTGGCCAACCCAATTCCATTTCCTTCGCCTGATTTGATCGTCTATCCTTTCTTGGCCGGCACGGCGCCATAGTTCTTCGTTTGAAATTCTATCTTGCCAGCGGATTTTTAGGATACGACGAAGGCATCTGTTGATGAAGACTTGTAGGCGCCCTGTGATGAATTGGGTGACTTTCCATGTTTCGCAACCATACAAAAGAACTGCCTTAACGTTGGAGTTGAACAGCCGCAATTTGGTGTTAGTGGAAATCACCGTTGATCTCCATATGTGGGACAGGCATGCATAAGCGCCTCGTGCTTTATTTATTCTGGAACTGACGTCTTCTTCTGCCCCGCCATTTTCGGTAATAATGCTACCGAGGTAGCAGAATTTATTTACCAGTTCCACGTCACGGTTATTCAGCGCTGTTCGTTCGTTGGTGTTTGCATTTATCCGCATTTCTTTAGTTTTAGTCGGATTTAGCCTTAAGCCTGCTGGACTACTTTCTGTTGCTAAATTGTTTAACATGTTTTTGAGGTCCTGGTGTCTGTGGGCCAGCAAACAGATATCATCGGCGTAGTCGAGATCCTTAAGGCGGTCTAACAAACCCCATTGTATGCCGCCTGTTCTACTATCTAGAGCGCCGACAAGGATGTCATTTATTACTATAAGAAATAGTAAAGGCGAGAGTAGGCATCCTTGTCGTACTCCTGAGCTCACCTCGAAGCTGTCGGATAATTTTCCATTATGGAGAACTCTGCATTTGGAATTGTTATATAGGGCTTTTATCAATTCTATTATTTTATCAGGCAGTCCACGTCGCCGTAGTGCCTGCCATATAAAGCTCCTATTGACCGAGTCGAACGCTTTCTCATAATCTACGAAAGCAAGGTAAAGGGGGGATCGGAATTCAGTAGACTGCTCCACTATTATTCGTAAGGTGTTGATATGATCAATACATGAGCGGCCCTTCCTGAATCCGGCCTGCTGCCTCCTAAGCGTTCGGTCTACTGCCTCACTTATCCTAGATAGTAATATATGGGACAAAATTTTGCCCACAGTAGATAGTAAACAGATGCCTCTCCAGTTGTCGCATATTGTTAGGTCCCCCTTTTTTGGTATTTTGACTATGATACCTTCCGTCCAATCCTCCGGAAAGGTACAGGTGTTCCATGCTATTTGTAGGATTGGCTGAAGCGCATCTGCTATGAGGCTTGAGTCGGCTTTCAACAATTCTGGCGGGATGCCATCTTTCCCAGCTGCTTTACCATTGGCCATCGCATGAATTGCGGTTACTATTTCCGTCTTGGATGGGGCCCGGGTGGTGATTCGAATTGACTGTGCATTGTTGCTGGTTTCCTGAGGTTCCTGTGTAAATGAACCATTCAGGGCGGCGAAGAAGTAATCCCTCCATCTTTGGAGCTGCTCCTCGTCGCTGCACAGCAGCCTTCCATCCGCACTCTTAACGGCATGCTTTTTAGTAGAGTGCTTTCCCGAGAGCTGTTTAGTGATTTGGTACAGCACCTTACTGTTGCCTGTGTTTGCCGCGTTTTCCGCTTTTTCTGCGAGCTCATTTATCTGCTGCCTTTTATCACGCCGGACACTTCTCTTTACCTCCCGGTGTAATTGGGAGTATTCCCGTTCCAGTTGATAACGTATTTCAGGGTCGCTTGTAGAGTTTACTTTATTTTTGAGGGCTCTCCTGCGTTCTATTTTTTGCCAGGTTGTGTCCGAGATCCAGTGTTGCTGGTTTCTTTGGACATAACCGATGCTTGTTTCCGCAGCCGTCAATATTGCGCCCTTTGTTCTACTCCACAGCTCTTCAATATTTGTGTCGTCAGAAACGTTGTGCTGGTTTAGTATTAGTTGTAGATTTCCAGCAAATTCCCGCTTTTTAACGCTCTCCCGCAGAAGATCTACGTTGAATCGTCTACGGTTTATAGCATCGCGTTGTACGTTTCTGATTGCGGCGATTTTAAGGCGAATAGTTGCTACAACCAAATGGTGGTCGCTTCCAGTGTCTGCTCCCCTGAAACTCCTGACATCCTCAAGGATAGTTCTCCATCTGCGGCTGACGGCCACATGATCTATCTGATTTCTCGTCCTACCATCGGGCGATACCCAGGTCTCTTTGTGTATCTTCTTGTGACAAAAGTAAGTTCCACCTACCATAAGTTGGTGGGAGCTACAGAAGTCAACGAAAAGCTCACCATTGTTATTGGTAACTTGGCTTAGACCTTGATTTCCAATCGTTTGTTCAAGGCCGGTGTTATCACGGCCGATCTGTGCGTTTAAGTCACCCATTAATACAATGAAGTCTCCCCTTGGAATAGAGCGAAAAACCTCATTCAGCCGCAAATAGAACTCGTCTTTGATGTCATCTTCAGCGTCCTCAGTTGGAGCATAGCATTGGACTACCGTAGTACTTCTTAGTCTGGTACGCAGGCGCACGGTAATAATCCTTTCAGAAACTGGTGACCAGCTAATGAGGCTGGACCTGGCTTCTTTGGTGAGTATTACACCAACGCCACTCCTACGGCTTTCAGTTTCGTTTCTCCCAGAATATAAAAAGGACTCACCATTTGGGCAGATATGTTCCCCCGCATCGGGCCATCTGGTCTCGCTAAGTCCCATGATCTTGATTTTATATCGATTCATCTCGTTGAGGACTTCATCCAGCCGTCCCTCAGCCAGCAGTGTTCTCACATTCCATGATCCGATTCGTGTCCTTGTTCGAAAAGCAAAGGTCGTCGTCGTGTTGTCCATCCGGTTCCGAGGCATTGTTTGCCGATTCGTAGCAATGGTGTTTTTTATGGGAGCGGGTTGCTAACCCTCAGCCCAACCGATTTAAAACTCTGTTTTGTGGCGCAGAGAGTTCGCCATTCGCCCGTCTCCCGTTAGCTCCTTCCGAAGAAGTACCCCAGGGGGCACCGCGGGGAGGTGGGATTAGGACTTGCTAACAGGTCTGCTAGGTGTTTGTCTGCAGTGACTTTTCTCGGGTTTTGGCAGAGGTGGCAAATCGGGTACCACCACTTTCCGAGGTCTTTGTTAGCCGTTTGCCCCCTGGGTTCACCACTTACCTGTAATACGATACTAATTCACCTTCCCTTCGTCCATCTCTTCGGATGACCCCGAAGCTGTGCCGTCACCATCCGTTCCCATGCTCGTTACTAATGATAAGGATCACTAGCCAGCGTGAGAAGACACCACCTATGGAACCTGAAAAAAAACAATCCAACCCCGCTCAACCATCCCAAAAAAGAAATACTCAACTTTAGTCAAACATGATAACTATAATTCATTTTTACAGATGCAATTGTACGACTAACAATAATTATTTGAATAAAGATGTATCAACAACCAAATGGACAAGAATTTATTGCACCACGTGCAATAAATTAATAAAAAAATTCAAGAAAGAACTCGTCGTGTTGGTACCAATACGAGTAGTTGTACATGCGATGTCAATATGATTATTACATAAGGAAAGACCAATGTGTCTGAACCAACAAAAAAAAAACAATCGACAATTAAACAATCATCCAATGCGGAAAAAATGATCAATATAACTATATCAATATATAAATTGTTATTTTTAATTGTAAATAGAACCACTATATTAATTCAACAATTGTAACGGTATTAATAGACATTAAAAAGTAAAAGAAAGTGTCAAATCACAAAATGGGTGTAATGTAACTAAAAATGTGCAAACATTCAAATGTATTCAAACCAAGAAGAAAAAAAACAGATTACCGGTTTCTATTTCCAACTTTGATGGTTAATGTTCTTCTTGTTTCTCTCAGTTAGCTTAGCTCCAAAAAAAATGAAATACAAGTTCTCAGCCCAACACCAAGCAGAGATGTTAGAAAAAAAATCCTTCTGGAGCAGCAACTAACCTCACTGCACATGAATTAAGGGTGCTGGTCGTCTTCCTTCTCGGTGTCAGGAGTCGTTGGTGTAGTATCGCTCAGTGACGATGTTTTTTTTTGGTTCGTTAGGTATGAATGTAACGGGCTGCTTTTCACCTACCAGCCGTAAAAATTTGACTTATATTTACCTGAGGAGTGGGAAGATGATCTGACTAGGATGATCGTATTATTATAGTTCTGTGTAATTTTGTCCGGCCTTCTTTAGGTGCTGTCGCTTCTGATATCGATTTCTGTTGACTGATTACTAGTGCACACGTACGAGTATATCCTAAATGCGTGTGAAAGAGTTGCTGCATTTGAAGTTGTTAGGAGGCGGGGGGGGAAGCTTCTAAACCGTCATGCAAAACAAATTCCATCATAATTTGCAGAGATAGGCCAACATATCGTGAAATCTGAATGTGACCATGAAAATGCCTTCTTGTTGTTGTTTTTTCGTTTCGATAATATTCCGGTTTATCGTGAAATTTCCTTGACTTTATGAAAATTGCGGAGAGACCCTTCGGTGATATCGTTCTTCCACTCTTACATGTGCTATATTACATAGTGGCTCTGGATATAATCAGCCGCTTCCTTATTGTAGAAACATATCTCACTACCATAGCTACAACCAATATGGAAAGCTCAACTCCATTCCATCTGTTGACAATCTCTCCTACAAATATTATTTTTTTTCCTTTTTCTGGCTCCGTCCTTGGGTAAAACAAACTTTCTTATCAAAATTATCAAAATGACTCACGTATGACCGACTTTCTCGACTGAATTCATAACAAGTTGAAAGAAAAAAATAAACTTCCTCGCCCCAAATTATCAATCCCCGCCTGGCCAATCGTTTTTTCCACACTCCCAATCCTATCCCATTTTTTTTTTCTTTTTTTTTCAGCCTACTGTTCTCTTTTTCAAAAATTATTCGTGCCGTTTTGACAGTGCTTTGCGTCTAGTACTTTTTTTATTCAGTGTGGGTACCAAAAAAAACCGACCGTTACATACCCTCGGGTCCACAAGGCCGACTCGCGAGGCAGTGAGGAGCCGAAAAGAACGAGAGGCTTTATTTCTGTGACTCCGTGTAGGTGCCACGTGGGGCTCGACTCATCCCCTGAGATTAAGAGGCTCATGCTCTCCAGATTGAGATGCCGGGCTGTCCAGGTTCTAACCAGAGTGGTCTCCATACGGAGTGAAAAAGGATAAGTTGAGCTTACGGTCGCAACCGTATTTTAGTGATGATCAGCCTGAAGAACCTCCCGGAGGAATATCTGAAGGTACAACTATCAGGCGGAAGACAATACCACATTGTCCCCCTACTGACACCTATACGTCTTCAAATATTTACACCCAAACCCAGGTTGCTGTCGCTCCATCAGCACAATCTCCAGCAATACCACATTGCCTTCGATCCATCCCGGTGAAACGACAGACACCCAGTTCGCCGAAACGAATTCTTCAGACTGGCCGACGAGTAATCGAATATCATGGTGGGGTCTGGTCTGGCAGATCCGGATGACTACTTCATGAAAGCTTGGCCCCAGACGGCCAAGAGAAACCAAGAGGTGTACCATCCGCTAGGAAAGCTACCTAAGCGGACCACGCCGGGTACCCTATCATTAACCGGTGAAGCCGGCGAGATGCCTTCTTAGGGCTACTCAGAGGAGCGCTTGCTTCGACGTCTTTCAGGGACGTAAGTCTTTGGCGTGATATACGCCTATGCTCTTACCGACCAAGTCCTCCAGTTCGTACATGCTAGTTCCAATTTTTCCACGTATCCGGGCTTTCACAAACCTCGGTGCCAACTTGGCACTGAAGCGACCAGCTCGGTTACTCACCCAGAATGTTCTCCGGTAAACCTCGTCCCCAGGGCGAAACCCGCCCACGCGGCAACGCAAGTTGTACCGAGTGGTGTGCCTGTTGTGCGCGGCGGCTAAATGTAGCGCAACTCGCTCACGAAGTCTCTGCAATTTGTCCGTCAAGGGCAAGAAAGCGATGTCACCCTCCTGGAAAACGTTCAGTTTCTTCAGGACTGGATAAGCGGATCCGTGCAGGATCATATGGCTACCAAAAAGGGCCTGATACGGTGACATGCCGATCGCCTCGTGGTGGGCACTACGAAGAGCACATTCAATGGACGAAAGATGTCTATCCCACTCACGATGATCCTCCTTTAAGTACGCCCTGATGGCGGCTAGGACGGATCTATTCACCCGCTCGGAAGCGTTAGGGTGAGGCGAATATACGGCCGTGCGCACATGTCGCACGTCATACTCATTAAGCAGTTTAGCAAACTCTTTGGAGGTGAATTGCCGACCATTGTCGGAGAAAATGGTTTCAGGGACTCCAAAGGTATGAAAAATAGTTTGCTCGAGAAACTTGGCGGCCACCGCCGTGGTCTCAGCGGACACGGGGTGCAGGAAGGCAAACTTGGTGAAGGCGTCCAAGACGACAAACACTGCCGTATGGCCTTTTTTCGACCGAGGATAAGGACCCAAGAAGTCTACATACAAAAATTGGAACGGCTTCGACGCATCCATGGGGCGGCCCATAGGTGGTCGTAGTACTGAACTGGGGGCTTTGGTGGTCTTGCAGACCTCACAGTTGGCAATGTATTCACGCACTTGTTTGGACATACCTGGCCAAAAGTATTTATATCTCAGACGGGTTAGAGTCTTGACTACTCCGCCATGTGATGTTTGTGGAGGCAGGTGAGCTGACTCGATGAGAGGCGCGGTCAGGTCCGTTGGAACCCACAACTTCCATGTCATATCGTCAGCAACCGAGTCTCCAGTACGTGGGGAGGTACGCTTGAATACGTACCCATCTTCAACCCGCAGGTCTGGTAACTGCGGTGAGGCTTGTCTGATTCCTTCAACCAGACGAAGATAATCAGGGGACTTGAAGGACGTGGCATTTAAGTCCACGTCGAAACACAAGGAGAGATCGTCAACGCAATCCATGCGTGACAAGGCATCGGGAACCACATTGTGGGTGCCTTTACGGTGTTCGATCGTAAAGTCGAACCCCTGAAGCTTAAGACTCCACCGTGCTAGACGACCGTTGAGCTCCTTCTGGCTCATGAGCCATTTCAGACTTGCATGGTCAGTAATGACCGTGAAAGCCTGTCCCTCCACATAAGCTCTAAACTTCTTTATACTCAGTACGGCTGCGTAGCATTCGAGCTCAGTAATGGTGTAGTTCCGTTGTACC
Organism: Thereva unica; assembly: GCA_949987705.1. Taxonomy (NCBI): domain Eukaryota; kingdom Metazoa; phylum Arthropoda; class Insecta; order Diptera; family Therevidae; genus Thereva; species Thereva unica. The sequence continues at coordinate 34,873 of CATLJY010000015.1, read as the reverse complement.
CCGTTCAATTTCTTGGACATATAAGCAATCGGATGTTCTCCTCCATCCATGTCCTTTTGAAAAAGCACACTACCTACACCAGTCCTGTTGGCATCGCACTGAATATAGAAAGGCTTAGAAAAATCTGGAGTGACTAAAAGAGGAGCTTCCGTCATCAGCTTTTTCAAGGTCTCGAACGCCTGCTGGGCCTCATCAGTCCAACCAAAAGATTTAGACTTCAAACAATCCGTGATTGGAGAAGCCACGCTAGCATAATTGGGAATGAAACGCTGATACCATCCGGTCATACCCAAGAACCTCCGGGTCTGCTTATGAGACTTCGGAGTTGGGAAGTCCATGATGGCCGTCACCTTGTTAGGATCGGTTTTCAGAGTCCCATCACCAATTATGAAGCCGAGATACTTGACTTCAGTCACGCAAAATTTGCTTTTAGATAAATTGATTGTTAACCCCGCCCGACGGAGACAGCTGGCGACTTCGTCCAGAAGCTTTAGGTGGGAGTCAAAGTCAGGTGAAACTATGAGCAGGTCGTCCAGATAAACGAAAACGTTTTCACGTAAATGGCCCGGGATTGTTTTATCCATCAAGCGACACATGCGCTGAGGGGCATTACATAAGCCGAAAGGCATAACTGTAAACTGGTACAGAGGACGACCAGGAACAGTAAAAGCTGTTCGCTCTCGCGACTTCATCTCTAGCGGAATTTGCCAGAAAGCGTCTTTAAGGTCTAAGCTCGTGATGAACTTGGTGTCTTGAAGACGACCAAGTAGACCATCTATATGGGGCAGAGGATAGGCGTCCTTGATAGTGACAAGCCTGGTTTACGAACCAACACCACTGGAGAATTCCAGGGACTATTTGATGGCTCAATCACCCCCAGCGACAACATCCTGTCCAACTCGCCATACATCAACTGTTGCACAGCGGGTGAGACCGGATAATGCCTCTGTTTAATGGGAACTGAGTCACCAGTGTCTATGATGTGTTCCTCCAGGTTAGTCTTTCCCAGTCCGAAGACATCAAAAGAAGGAAATCTGGCCTTGACGCGTTCCAACCGTTCGCCTTGCGTGGACGTTAAGTCGTGCATTTTTGCAGACACGGATGGAGCGTTTATCTCGCCGACTATTTGGGGAGCTAGGCCGAAAAGATTCCAAAAATCCATCCCTAGGTACAGTCTCTGGCTGAGACTGGGCACCACATAGATGGTTATATCACGGGTCCTTCCTCCAAAGGATATCGGAACTCGAATATAACCGCAAAGTCTCTGCGGAGCCCCGTCAGCAGTATGCACTACAGAGTGCAAAGTGTAGACTGTCACTTCGGGATGATTAGCTAGAAACGCTTCGGCATCTCTTCCCAAACAGCTAACAGTGGCACCACTGTCCAACAAACCAACCACTTCCTCGTTAGCTAACAGGACCTTCGTAAACAGCCGAGGATCTGACGAATCAGAGATGAAGGCAGAAACAATTTTCTGCAAACATTGTCGCTTCTCCTTTGCTCGTACCCTAATTTGGGGAGGGGTAGGCTTGGAAATTAGGGAGTCCACAAAAGGTGGCTCCGAAAAGATGCGGGCACGAGTGGAGATATATCTCTTCCAACGGGAAAGGAACGAAAGTTTGACCTCCTCTGAGGGAAAAACAGGAAGAGCATCAGTAGACGTAAAGTCGCTGATGGTAGTCGTTGCATTGATATTAGAATTAGCAGTGAAATGAGGGATAACGGGCGAGCTTAGCTCGGGCGCGGACTCCCGTACGGTCTCGCACCCCGGCTCCGGTTTCCCTGGCAGGTAGGGCATACTGGAGTCACGACTCCTGGCTTGCCACACTTGTAGCAGAACATGCCACGAGTCTCAGATGGGCAGTCCATAAATGGATGGCCCGGTTGCTGGCAATTCCAACAACGGATGGGTCGTGAATTCGTCGGAACCTGACGCGTAGCCGTCATCTCGTCTACTCCCTGCGAAGATATGTCCGGTATCACATGGTTAGTCTGGTATGTCGCTGAATATTCAACCTCGTGTAATTGCCGATCGGATCTACGTTCTAGTCGCTTCTGTTTTTGCCAGCGTTCGGCGCGGATGCAGACTTCTCGTAGTTCATACATAGATGTAAAACGTTGCCCTATCACTACTGAACCCAAGGGTGCATCTAAATTTTGCACAATTATATCCACTAGGTCCGCCTCTGGCATTGGATTGGACATACGGTTATATAACGACAACATTTTTGCGACGTATTCATCATAGGAACTGTAATGTTGTTTTAGTTCCAACATTCGCTTTATGAGCTCAAAGTCAGACTCGCGACTCCTAAATTGTCTGACGAGGTGAAGTTTCAGCCCTTCCCAATCGGGGTCACGTACCTGACGGCGGAACTGGGACCAGTACCAGTCTTCGGCTCTGCCTGTCAATAAGGCCGAGATATTTCGGCATACCTCAGACTGGCTGACCCCCTCGTCGCTTGCCCTCAGTTCCAACCGGAACAAAAACTCCTCCGCCGACAGCGCAGGGCTCTCACCGGAGAACTTGATGTTCCAAGATGTAACTGAGGACTTGCGGCGATAAGTTCCGGCACACGAGTCCCTTCGGCCTTCAGGATATGCCGGCTCAGCCGGGGAAAAGTAGTGATCGAGGTTAGGAGTCGCTGGCGTCTGCAGCGCACGGTGCTGAGCAAGAAGCGCATCTCGTTCTCGTCTCACCTCTTGGAGTTGCTCCTCGAGAGAGGGAGCGTTTTCCTCAGCATTCGGTGAATCGTCAGGGGCGGCTTGGGATCCGCTTGGCAGGTCACTCCCGCTACGATCAGAACTGGCAACTTTTCCGCTTCGAAGCTCCATTTTCTTAACGTGAACGAATCAAAGTGAACAATATAATTGGGATTGTCTATGCTTCCAAAGACATGCTAATATTACCTGTTAATACTACTGGAAAATCATCAACATCGACAGTCGATCAAATAGTGCAAAAAATAAGTTCAAAATCAAAACAATTAGGACGTCCTTTCAACAATAATCAATGAACGTTCTCGCAATTCACAAGCACCGAAAGTTCGAAACAAGATTAGTACGCAAAATAGTTTTCTAAAATATTCCAGGATGGTTGAGTCGAAGTATGAATCCCCTCAGGACCCTCAGGTGTCGATGTCCTCGATGTCTCTTGGTGAAGACTATGAAGCACAGTCATCACCAAGAGTCACCCACATCGCCGACACAACTTCAGGTCTATACCCAAAAGACGGATAAAAAGAATGTAAATTCGCATCGCCACGAAAAAGAAAGGAAACTTCTTCAAAAATTAAAAAAATTTGGGGGATCCGCTGTTCAACCACAACCGAGCTACCTTTCGGAAAATCAATCAGAAGGGATGAACAGACGGAGAAAACGAATCAGGACAAAAACAAAAATAGAATTTAATAAACTGAATGGACCTTCCGAAGGAACAAGGGGCGCAGTGGCAGGCGTTAACACGCCTGTTACCAAAGACGGTTAAGCCCTTGTCCCAACTTCGAGACCATCAGGAAAAATTAAACAGGGTCTTGACCTTGGACTGACGCAGTGTCAGGCGGTATCACGCCTGTCAACACAGACATCGACCGAGAACCAAGACAAAGATGAACCGCTACTACCCCTTCACGCATGGCCAAGCGAACACCGCTTGTTAGCAAGCCGTGAAGGATAGCACGGTTCGAAGCTAATACCAAACCGAAGAAGTTACCGCAGAAGAGAACGGGTAGGCCTAAAAGCGAAAACAAAGAAAAATTCACATAGAATTTGGACAAGGATGCTGAAAAAAATTCGAAAAATAGACAAGGACTAAGGCCTCGCGGTACTACCTTAGCCCACAGCGAGCGCTTGGTAAATGTGGTGAACCCTTCATAAACAAAAAAATAAGAGGTTGGCCGTGCAGGCACAAGTAGTATTGTATACCAGAAAAGTTACATTGTCCGTGAAGGAACTTTAACGGGCTTTAAAAGCCTCGTTGGGCGCCAATTATGTAACAGCATAATGGCGCAATACTATTGGGCGCCATTTATGCGAGGTATAGTCCCCTCCGCCAGAAGCCCGGAAAAGCCCGACCGAAGACACGATACCCTACATAAAAAAATTCGGAACTCCTGTCCACCCTAACGCCGATCCTTCTGTTAGGGGGACTTGCAGCCGGCCACACGGAGTTATAAGGCTGCTCGCCGGTTGGGTCGTGGGGTGTGTGGCCGGGCCTTAACGCGAAGGGTTCACCACTTACCTGTAATACGATACTAATTCACCTTCCCTTCGTCCATCTCTTCGGATGACCCCGAAGCTGTGCCGTCACCATCCGTTCCCATGCTCGTTACTAATGATAAGGATCACTAGCCAGCGTGAGAAGACACCACCTATGGAACCTGAAAAAAACAATCCAACCCCGCTCAACCATCCCAAAAAAGAAATACTCAACTTTAGTCAAACATGATAACTATAATTCATTTTTACAGATGCAATTGTACGACTAACAATAATTATTTGAATAAAGATGTATCAACAACCAAATGGACAAGAATTTATTGCACCACGTGCAATAAATTAATAAAAAAATTCAAGAAAGAACTCGTCGTGTTGGTACCAATACGAGTAGTTGTACATGCGATGTCAATATGATTATTACATAAGGAAAGACCAATGTGTCTGAACCAACAAAAAAAAAAACAATCGACAATTAAACAATCATCCAATGCGGAAAAAATGATCAATATAACTATATCAATATATAAATTGTTATTTTTAATTGTAAATAGAACCACTATATTAATTCAACAATTGTAACGGTATTAATAGACATTAAAAAGTAAAAGAAAGTGTCAAATCACAAAATGGGTGTAATGTAACTAAAAATGTGCAAACATTCAAATGTATTCAAACCAAGAAGAAAAAAAAACAGATTACCGGTTTCTATTTCCAACTTTGATGGTTAATGTTCTTCTTGTTTCTCTCAGTTAGCTTAGCTCCAAAAAAATGAAATACAAGTTCTCAGCCCAACACCAAGCAGAGATGTTAGAAAAAAAATCCTTCTGGAGCAGCAACTAACCTCACTGCACATGAATTAAGGGTGCTGGTCGTCTTCCTTCTCGGTGTCAGGAGTCGTTGGTGTAGTATCGCTCAGTGACGATGTTTTTTTTTGGTTCGTTAGGTATGAATGTAACGGGCTGCTTTTCACCTACCAGCCGTAAAAATTTGACTTATATTTACCTGAGGAGTGGGAAGATGATCTGACTAGGATGATCGTATTATTATAGTTCTGTGTAATTTTGTCCGGCCTTCTTTAGGTGCTGTCGCTTCTGATATCGATTTCTGTTGACTGATTACTAGTGCACACGTACGAGTATATCCTAAATGCGTGTGAAAGAGTTGCTGCATTTGAAGTTGTTAGGAGGCGGGGGGGGGAAGCTTCTAAACCGTCATGCAAAACAAATTCCATCATAATTTGCAGAGATAGGCCAACATATCGTGAAATCTGAATGTGACCATGAAAATGCCTTCTTGTTGTTGTTTTTTCGTTTCGATAATATTCCGGTTTATCGTGAAATTTCCTTGACTTTATGAAAATTGCGGAGAGACCCTTCGGTGATATCGTTCTTCCACTCTTACATGTGCTATATTACATAGTGGCTCTGGATATAATCAGCCGCTTCCTTATTGTAGAAACATATCTCACTACCATAGCTACAACCAATATGGAAAGCTCAACTCCATTCCATCTGTTGACAATCTCTCCTACAAATATTATTTTTTTTCCTTTTTCTGGCTCCGTCCTTGGGTAAAACAAACTTTCTTATCAAAATTATCAAAATGACTCACGTATGACCGACTTTCTCGACTGAATTCATAACAAGTTGAAAGAAAAAAATAAACTTCCTCGCCCCAAATTATCAATCCCCGCCTGGCCAATCGTTTTTTCCACACTCCCAATCCTATCCCATTTTTTTTTTCTTTTTTTTTCAGCCTACTGTTCTCTTTTTCAAAAATTATTCGTGCCGTTTTGACAGTGCTTTGCGTCTAGTACTTTTTTTATTCAGTGTGGGTACCAAAAAAAACCGACCGTTACAACTTAAATTCACTTTATTCATCGAAATTAAGTTATATTCATCAAATACATCGAAAATAACTTAAATTCACTTTATTCATCGAAATTAAGTTATATTCATCAAATACATCGAAAATAACTTAAATTCACTTTATTCATCGAAATTAAGTTATATTCATCAAATACATCGAAAATAACTTAAGTTCACTTTATTCATCGAAATTAAGTTATATTCATCAAATACATCGAAAATAACTTAAATTCACTTTATTCATCGAAATTAAGTTACATTCATCAAATACATCGAAAATAACTTAAATTCGCTTTATTCATCGAAACTAAGTTATATTCATCGAGTACATCGAAAATAACTTAAGTTCACTTTATTCATCGAAATTAAGTTATATTCATCCAGTACATCGAAAATAACTTAAATTCACTTTATTCATCGAAATTAAGTTACATTCATCAAATACATCGAAAATAACCTAAATTCACTTTATTCATCGAAATTAAGTTACATTCATCAAATACATCGAAAATAACTTAAATTCACTTTATTCATCGAAACTAAGTTATATTCATCAAATACATCGAAAATAACTTAAGTTCACTTTATTCATCGAAATTAAGTTATATTCATCCAGTACATCGAAAATAACTTAAATTCACTTTATTAATCGAAATTAAGTTATATTCATCAAATACATCGAAAATAACCTAAATTCACTTTATTCATCGAAATTAAGTTACATTCATCAAATACATCGAAAATAACTTAAAATCACTTTATTCATCGAAATTAAGTTATATTCATCAAATACATCGAAAATAACTTAAATTCACTTTATTCATCGAAATTAAGTTACATTCATCAAATACATCGAAAATAACTTAAATTCGCTTTATTCATCGAAACTAAGTTATATTCATCGAGTACATCGAAAATAACTTAAGTTCACTTTATTCATCGAAATTAAGTTATATTCATCGAGTACATCGAAAATAACTTAAATTCACTTTATTCATCGAAATTAAGTTACATTCATCAAATACATCGAAAATAACTTAAATTCACTTTATTCATCGAAACTAAGTTATATTCATCAAATACATCGAAAATAACTTAAGTTCACTTTATTCATCGAAATTAAGTTATATTCATCCAGTACATCGAAAATAACTTAAATTCACTTTATTCATCGAAATTAAGTTATATTCATCAAATACATCGAAAATAACCTAAATTCACTTTATTCATCGAAATTAAGTTACATTCATCAAATACATCGAAAATAACTTAAATTCACTTTATTCATCGAAATTAAGTTATATTCATCAAATACATCGAAAATAACTTAAATTCACTTTATTCATCGAAATTAAGTTACATTCATCAAATACATCGAAAATAACCTAAATTCACTTTATTCATCGAAATTAAGTTATATTCATCAAATAAATCGAAAATAACTTAAATTCACTTTATTCATCGAAATTAAGTTATATTCATCGAGTACATCGAAAATAACTTAAATTCACTTTATTCATCGAAATTAAGTTACATTCATCAAATACATCGAAAATAACTTAAGTTCACTTTATTCATCGAAATTAAGTTATATTCATCCAGTATATCGAAAATAACTTAAATTCACTTTATTCATCGAAATTAAGTTATATTCATCAAATACATCGAAAATAACCTAAATTCACTTTATTCATCGAAATTAAGTTACATTCATCAAATACATCGAAAATAACTTAAATTCACTTTATTCATCGAAATTAAGTTACATTCATCAAATACATCGAAAATAACTTAAATTCACTTTATTCATCGAAATTAAGTTACATTCATCAAATACATCGAAAATAACCTAAATTCACTTTATTCATCGAAATTAAGTTACATTCATCAAATACATCGAAAATAACTTAAATTCACTTTATTCATCGAAATTAAGTTATATTCATCGAGTACATCGAAAATAACTTAAATTCACTTTATTCATCGAAATTAAGTTACATTCATCAAATACATCGAAAATAACTTAAATTCACTTTATTCATCGAAATTAAGTTACATTCGTCAAATACATCGAAAATAACTTAAATTCACTTTATTCATCGAAATTAAGTTATATTCATCAAATACATCGAAAATAACTTAAATTCACTTTATTCATCGAAATTAAGTTATATTCATCAAATACATCGAAAATAACTTAAATTCACTTTATTCATCGAAATTAAGTTATATTCATCAAATACATCGAAAATAACTTAAATTCACTTTATTCATCGAAATTAAGTTATATTCATCAAATACATCGAAAATAACTTAAATTCACTTTATTCATCGAAATTAAGTTATATTCATCAAATACATCGAAAATAACTTAAATTCACTTTATTCATCGAAATTAAGTTATATTCATCAAATACATCGAAAATAACTTAAGTTCACTTTATTCATCGAAATTAAGTTATATTCATCAAATACATCGAAAATAACTTAAATTCACTTTATTCATCGAAATTAAGTTACATTCATCAAATACATCGAAAATAACCTAAATTCACTTTATTCATCGAAATTAAGTTATATTCATCAAATACATCGAAAATAACTTAAATTCACTTTATTCATCGAAATTAAGTTACATTCATCAAATACATCGAAAATAACCTAAATTCACTTTATTCATCGAAATTAAGTTATATTCATCAAATACATCGAAAATAACTTAAATTCACTTTATTCATCGAAATTAAGTTATATTCATCAAATACATCGAAAATAACTTAAATTCACTTTATTCATCGAAATTAAGTTATATTCATCGAGTACATCGAAAATAACTTAAATTCGCTTTATTCATCGAAACTAAGTTATATTCATCAAATACATCGAAAATAACCTAAATTCACTTTATTCATCGAAATTAAGTTATATTCATCGAGTACATCGAAAATAACTTAAATTCGCTTTATTCATCGAAACTAAGTTATATTCATCCAGTACATCGAAAATAACTTAAATTCACTTTATTCATCGAAATTAAGTTATATTCATCAAATACATCGAAAATAACTTAAATTCACTTTATTCATCGAAATTAAGTTACATTCATCAAATACATCGAAAATAACTTAAATTCGCTTTATTCATCGAAACTAAGTTATATTCATCGAGTACATCGAAAATAACTTAAATTCACTTTATTCATCGAAATTAAGTTACATTCATCAAATACATCGAAAATAACCTAAATTCACTTTATTCATCGAAATTAAGTTATATTCATCAAATACATCGAAAATAACTTAAATTCACTTTATTCATCGAAATTAAGTTATATTCATCAAATACATCGAAAATAACTTAAATTCACTTTATTCATCGAAATTAAGTTATATTCATCGAGTACATCGAAAATAACTTAAGTTCACTTTATTCATCGAAATTAAGTTATATTCATCAAATACATCGAAAATAACTTAAATTCACTTTATTCATCGAAATTAAGTTATATTCATCAAATACATCGAAAATAACTTAAGTTCACTTTATTCATCGAAATTAAGTTATATTCATCAAATACATCGAAAATAACTTAAATTCACTTTATTCATCGAAATTAAGTTACATTCATCAAATACATCGAAAATAACTTAAATTCACTCTATTCTTCGAAATTAAGTTACATTCATCAAATACAACGAAAATAACCTAAATTCACTTTATTCATCGAAATTAAGTTATATTCATCGAGTACATCGAAAATAACTTAAATTCACTTTATTCATCGAAATTAAGTTATATTCATCGACTACATCGAAAATAACTTAAATTCACTTTATTCATCGAAATTAAGTTACATTCATCAAATACATCGAAAATAACTTAAATTCGCTTTATTCATCGAAATTAAGTTATATTCATCAAATACATCGAAAATAACCTAAATTCACTTTATTCATCGAAATTAAGTTATATTCATCAAATACATCGAAAATAACCTAAATTCACTTTATTCATCGAAATTAAGTTATATTCATCGAGTACATCGAAAATAACTTAAATTCACTTTATTCATCGAAATTAAGTTACATTCATCAAATACATCGAAAATAACCTAAATTCACTTTATTCATCGAAATTAAGTTATATTCATCAAATACATCGAAAATAACTTAAATTCACTTTATTCATCGAAATTAAGTTATATTCATCAAATACATCGAAAATAACTTAAATTCACTTTATTCATCGAAATTAAGTTACATTCATCAAATACATCGAAAATAACCTAAATTCACTTTATTCATCGAAATTAAGTTATATTCATCAAATACATCGAAAATAACTTAAATTCACTTTGTTTCGAATGCTCATTGTTTGATTTCCTTGGATGTCTCGACTTTTCTGAAAAGAAATTATTCTTCCAAAAAAATATATCAAAGTAAATTTCTTTTATCAACAAAAACGTTTGGGAATCGAACTTGGTGCGAAGGAACATGGATCAGTAAATTTCCCTACCCGCCAGCCAGATTCACGTAAAGAATATGGCTTGGATGCAATCTAAACGACGGGGTTCAACATTCCAACATTTGACAGGTTTTGTTCCTGAAATAATCACTTATGGGGCCCATCCACAGGCCAACTGGTTGCCCAAACTGAGTTGTGTTGGCACTGAATCGCAGCGTGTATGGGGCAGTTGGCAAACTGATTTGACAGTTGGGGTTGCAGTTGGGATAAATCAAAATCTTTTAATTTTATGGGGGCGGGGCCTAGAGTTTGGGCAACTAGTCGCGCTGTGTATGTTGCAGTTTGGCAAACTACTTGCATTAATTAAGCCTGAATTCGCAAATTATATTTTTTTGCAAAGTTTATATTTTCATTGTATTGCTTAATTTTTAATTTAAATTATGAAAGTTCACATAATATTAAATTATTTTCATAATTTATATGTTTAGGATTTATTTTATATTTTAAAAACATACAAATATTTATATTAATAATTAAAAAATTTATAATTAACATAAAAAATCATTACTACCCATTTTTTATAATCATAAAACTTAATCGCAGGTTTTCTACAATATTATTTAACGTTCAAATTGCCTATAAAATACTGAATTGACAGTTGAAGTATCAACTCAGTTGAAGCGTTTGTGGCAAAACACCAACTCTTTACACAACTCAGTTTGGGCAACCAGTTGGCCTGTGGATGGGCCCCATTAGAATTTGCTTCAATATTTCAGCACTTCATAAATTGTCTTTTCTTAAATTAAAACTCACGCACTTCAAACGTTATAATTCATTTATTTTTTTCAGTAAACATCTTCACATTAACCATGGAAAGGTTATTATTGTTTTTCTTTATTTTATCACATTACATACATATATTTAAATTGAAATATTAAAAGGTTTAGAAATTTTACCAATTCCCTTTCGGTTTCTTGTTTTCCGGATCCATCAGTAGTAACAGCAATAGAGTTCGACGTTGAGAGAGCTGTTAATCTTGTGGGAAACCTTATATTGGCTTATAGCGGTTTCACGTTGTGCAGAGTTGGGGGAAGGTTTTCCCGCTCTTCACCAGGTCATCGCCCTTTCAATGCGCTGATGTAACGTATCAGTGTGTCGGTCATTGACCCTCTGTATTCTTCGCCTTGTGGATCGTGTCCTCGCTACATTGATGGATTGTCCAAGATTGGTGTTGAGACTTTTGCACTTCTGGTGTGGTCATCCTGCTCGTTTGACATTACGCCTTTAAATTATACTCGGCCGGTGTGTTGTTATTTGTCTGTGCGGAAGTATTTACGTTGTTTTTGGTGTTGTTGCAGAATTATTACGGCTGAGTTTATGTCGTTTACTAGTGTTATTAATTTATGTCAGGTAAATCCTTGGATTTCGGGGTTGTGCCCTGCTGTGTGTATTTTGTTTTTGTTTTTTAGGATGCTGTATCCGGAACATACTCGCCCCCTTGGCATCGTTGTAAGCGATGTCAACATATAAAGTTGCGGCTGCGGTGGTGCATTAACTCCATCTGAACGCCTTAGGAGCTGTAAGAAAAAGTAAGGGTTGAAGATGGATAAGGGTTATAGCGCCCTAACTCGCTCTCTGGATTAAGGATTGGGAATAACGAATTACGGGGGATAAGTAATTCTCAGGTGAGAGTGGAAAATATTGATTTGATTAATTATTTTTACTGGTAATGTTTGATGCTTTAATGTTTTAATGTTTTATGCTTTATTGTTTAATTCTTCTGTTGGGTGATCTATATCCCTTTGAAAGGGTAGTCTACAAACTTTTGTTATAGGACGTTTCAGAATGTTGTTTTTAATTTTTATAGAGACCACTCGAATTAAACCGTCTTTCCCTGGGTAGACATCTGTTATTCGTCCCAATGCCCATTGACATGGCGGAAGATTGTCTTCTTTTACAAGAACTAATTCTCCAGGTTTCAGGTTGCTTTCGGTCTTTAGCCACTTTGGTCGTTGCTGTAAACGATTCAAGTACTCTGCTTTCCACCTCTTCCAAAAATGTTGGACTAATCGCTGAGTTAGTTGCCACCTGTTTAGATGGTTGAGTTTAAGATCCAACAATGACGGTTCTGGAATAGCTAGAAGCGATCCTCCTGTTAAAAAGTGTGCAGGCGTTAAGGGCGTAAGATCTTCGGGGTCCGTGCTCATTTCGGTAAGCGGTCTCGAGTTCAAGCATGCTTCTATTTGGGTTAACGTTGTGGTAAATTCCTCATAGGTTAGTGACGTGTTTCCTATAACTCTTCTAATGTGGTATTTCGTTGATTTAACCCCCGCTTCCCATAGCCCTCCAAAATGAGGTGAAGACGGTGGAATGAAATCAAAGCTGACTCCATCATTTTCTAAAATGGCGCCTATTTCGTTGTTTACTTGGTTTGCCAATTGCTGGTTTTGTTTCTTAAGTAATCGGTTCGCTCCTACGAAATTTGTACCATTGTCGCAATACAATTTGTTACACAATCCTCTCCTGGCTGTAAATCTTCGGAACGCGGCGATAAATCCTTCAGCGCTTAGGTCTGTCACTACTTCCAGATGTAATGCCTTAATTGTCATGCATACGAATAAAGCAATGTATGCTTTATACTTCTTTGGATTCCGACCTTTGTGGGTTTTTAGCTCGAATGGTCCACAGTAGTCCACTCCTGTGTGGGTAAATGGTCGTGACATCTGCGTTCTTACTGCTGGTAAATGACCCATTAGTTGAGTTTGTGTGATGGCCTTTTGTCTATAACAGATGAGACACTTATGTATTTGTTGTCGGATAGTGTTCCGTGCGTTTAGTATCCAGTATCTTTGTGCAAGAGTTTGCATTGTCAGCTGTGTTCCACCATGCATGGTATCTTTATGTGCCTTGTTGATTATTAGGATTGTGAGGTGGCATTTATCCGGTAATATTGTGGGAAATTTCTCTTCGTATGATAACTCGGAATGGAACAGTCTTCCTCCAACTCGTAAAATCCCCCTTTCATCGAGGAACGGGTTTAATTTCTTTAGACGACTTTGATTGGGTAGAAGCCTTTGTTGACGGATAGCCTTAATGTCATCATTGAACTCTCTCTGCTGAATTCGATGTAGCCAATATTGTAAGGCGTCGTTAAGCTCGTCACTCTTGAGGTAGGCGCCCTTACGCTCAGAGATGGGTCGTCGAATGTTAAAAACAAACCTTTTGCAGTATGCGGTTATCCTTAGCAGCCTCGTGAGGGATGAATATTTCAACTCGAGATCATCCTCGTCAATGTTGACTTGTAAGCTGGTAATTTTTCGTTGTTCTAGCTCGGTGTCCCAGGTACGTTTTGACTTTGGCCAATGCTCTTCCGGTAACTGCAGCCAGGTAGGTCCGTTCCACCAGAGTTCATGTTTAATCAAATCTGACGGATTCATTCCTCGGGATGCAAGTCATATATCCTAGTAACCAAATCCTTGAAGAAATCATAACTCCTACATCCGTTCCCAAGTAATCTTATTGATCATGTTACGTTTAGTTAATAAGAATTATTTTTTATCTTATAACTCCCCAGATTTCTTCCCACATTGCATCCCAAGAATTGATCATGTTACTTCTAATTAATAAGAATTACTTTATCTTATGACCCCCAAGATTTCTTCCCACATTACTGCGACGTTATGCTGATTTCTCGAGAAGACACATTTTTGTAACTCGAAACCAAACTGTAGATCTTTTAATTTGTAATGTACTAAATAATTTTCAGTTTCAGTTTGATCGTCGTAAAATAAAGTTCTAATTCTGTTAAACCTTTTCTTTTAATTAAAATAAATTTTTATTTTTGTAATAGGAAAACCAATTACAAGTTTGGCGCAGTCGGTAGGATGCCAAACTAGTGTCGTGCAAAAGTTAAAAGTGAAATTTTTTTTTTATATATATTTTTTCACTTAACAGTGTTAAGACTAATTATTTAAATTAGCTTAAAAAAAAAAAAAAAAAAAAAAAAAAAAGTGGTAATTTGATCAATGTGATTCAACAAACGGATTACCAGTGACAGTGAAAGTTCTATATACTTTTCATCTTGTACGACGTCTAGAATTCTTTTAAGAATTTATTGGCATAGAATCAATAAAAGAAAATTAAAATTTAACCTGATTTGAGGACTTCACGTATCACTCAAACTGAGCTCAACTTAATTAAAATAAACAAAAAATAAAGGAGAAAAGTTCAAACCAATTTTTGTTTTTTTTAATAACAATATAATGGCAGTCGAATCAGCAATAATTACTGGAAAAGATCTAATAATGGAAGCGAGAGCTGTACCAGTTTTTCGGGGTGATGGCGCCTTTGAGCTTTTGCATTTTATTAGAGAGGTCGAGACAATTGTTGGCTTAACAACGGATCCACGAATGAAGGCGTATTTATCTAATATATTCATAACAAAAATTCAAGGACCTGCAGCTGCATCAATAAGAAGACTCCAGAATGCAACGTGGGACCAAATGAAGCAGCAACTAAAGAAATCTTTTGGAATTCAACAGTCTTACCTAAAACTAAAAGAAGAAGCAGATTCTATAAAATATTTTAACGTAAGTCAGTATTATAATTCTTTAATAATAATTTTGGATAAATTAAATCTTAAGTATAAGTTAGATGATAATTCCCCTGAAGAGTTCAATACTATAAATAATGAAAAAAGCATATTAGAAAAGTTTTTAAACAAAATTCCTAGATCCGATAGTATGTTTTTACGCATAAAGAACGTTACTTCTTTAGAAGAAGCTTTTTTTGAACTACTTGAAACTGGAATTTCCAATGATCCCCCACATAATCAAAGACAAAATAACAACAACAGAAATAGGAATAATTTTAATCGGAACTACTATGAACATAATTATAATCGTAACAATTATCGTAATGATAATTACAGACATTTTAATCGTAACAGACAAGGAACGGAATATAATAATTTCACTCAAACAATGCCATTTTCAAGAAATAATAGACTTAATGAAAACCCACATAATACCCCTAGAAATCGAAATGGCAACCGCAGTCACATTAGGTATCAAAACTCTAGAGTATTTTCCAATAATAATAATAGAAATATAGAACCAATGGACGTAGATATAAACACAGTAGAAAATTTTCAATCACGGCCTCAGATAACTCACTATCGATAGTTGAATTTACAATTTTTAATAAAAAATTAACCTGCTTGCTTGATAGCGGATCTTCTACTTCTGTAATAGATAGTAGAATGTTCCCCAATATAAAACGTCTTGAATTACCGAAACCAATCGAAATTATAACAGTGTTAGGCAAAGGAGAAATAACCCATGAAATAATAACGGAAGTTCCTAAAGAATTTAACCTCAACGCTACGATGAGTTGGAAAATAATGGATTTAGATAATAAAAAATATCAAGCTATATTAGGTCGAAATGTACTGAAACCAGTAGGTGCAAAAATAGATCTAGAAAAGGATCATGTAAAAATTAGGAATAAAATAATTAAGTTTAAAAGTTTTTGCTCTTTTGATAATATCGACGGTTTATATTCTTTAGATTTAAATAATGTAAATGTTCTCGATCTACCAAAAACGGATAATCTTAGTAAAGAAGAGTTTCATGCTTTAAAGAAAATTATTGTAGAAAACAAAGATTTATTCTATCAAGAAGGACAAAAATTAACTAATATTACTTGCATTAAACATCAAATTATTACGAAGCATAATTTGCCAGTATACTCAAAGATTTACAGATTCCCTAAAATCCACGAGCAAGAAGTGGACAAACAAATAACAGACATGTTAAAACAAGGTATAATTAAGCATAGCAATTCACCTTATAATTCCCCCATTTGGATTGTCCCCAAAAAATTAGATCAATCGGGAGAAAACAAATGGAGGATTGTCGTCGATTATAGAAAATTGAACGAGATAACTATAGACGACAAATTCCCTATTCCCAACATAGAGTCACTTTTTGACAAGTTGGGAAGAGCTCAATATTTTTCGACATTAGATCTCGCTAAAGGATTTCACCAAATCCTTGTAGACGAGAAAGATCAGGCAAAGACCGCGTTTTCGACCCCACAAGGTCACTACGAATATGTCAGGATGCCATTTGGCTTAAAAAATGCTCCTGCTACATTTCAAAGAATGATAAATTATGTCCTACGCGAGTACATCAATGTCAATTGTGTTGTATATCTTGACGATATACTTATTTTTAGCACTTCCCTTCAGGAACATGTAAATGCAATTCAAAAAATCCTCAAAACACTTCGTGAATTTAATCTGAAACTACAGATTGATAAATGTTCATTTTTTTCGAAAGAATCAGAATATTTAGGACATCTTTTAACTAGTGAAGGTATTAAACCTAATCCTAGTAAGATAAAAGTAATTAAAACATTACAACTTCCTAAAAATCGGAAGGCAATAAAGAGTTTCTTAGGTATCACGGGCTATTATCGCAAGTTCATTAAGGACTACGCGAAAATTGCCCAACCACTTACTCAATGCCTAAAGAAGAACAGGAAAATTTACCTAAATGATAGAAAGTTTATTGAAGCTTTTGAAAAACTTAAAGAAATATTAACGAAAGATCCTGTTTTAAAATATCCCGATTTTAAACAAAAATTTACCCTGACAACCGATGCGAGTCAATTTGCTATTGGTGCCGTTTTGTCGCAAAATGGACATCCAGTATCATTCGCAAGTCGAACTCTTAACGAACACGAAATTAAATACAGCACTATAGAAAAGGAACTCCTTTCTATTATATGGGCCACTAAATACTTTCGCCCTTATTTATATGGAGTTAAATTTACAATTAAAACTGATCACCAACCTTTAGTTTGGTTACATTCTTTAAAAGAACCTAACTCAAAGCTACAACGGTGGAGGATCAGACTAAATGAGTTTGATTTCGATATAGAATTTGTTAAGGGTAAGGACAACAAAGTAGCAGACTTTTTGAGCAGGATCAACGTAGATAAAAATGAAATTAACACTCTTGAAAATGTAGGCAGTAACTCTATTAATGAACATAATAATTTAGATATTGAAAGTAACGCAGCTACGATTCATAGTGGTGCCGAAAATTTGGGAGATCATATCCCAATTGTAGATAATATCGTTAATAAATATCTTACTCAAATACATCTAGTTGAAAATAAACAAGAAGATTTGGTAGTGAAATTCAAGAAATATAGGATAATTTATATATCTCGGGAAAATCTTAAAGATATAAACTATCTAAACAATCTTTTAAGAAAATTAATAAAAAAGGGAACAACTGGGATATATTCTGAATTGGATTACAATGAATTTTCAATTTTGCAAAGTATATTAGTGAACCTATTTAGCAATGAACCTAGAATTAGATTCGTTAAATGTAGTAAGCTAGCAATAAATTTAGATGATGAAAATGAGTTAATAAAAATAATAAAACAAATTCATGAAGCCACAAACCACAGAGGTATTTTAGAAAATTTTTCTGAAATTAAAAACCTATATTATTCTCCCAAACTAAAGGATTTCATCTGTAAATACATAAACAATTGCGAGGTTTGCAATTTAAGTAAATATGACAGAAATCCTATTCATTACAAATATAATTTGTCAGAAACCCCTTCTGAACCCAATGAAATTGTTCATGTCGACGTACTTTATCTAAAAAAGCAAATATTTTTGACAACAATAGATCGTTTCACTAAACACCTGTCTGTAGCCAAGTTAAGCGATAGAAATAGTGTAACCATAGTTCAGACATTGAAACTTAGAAACTCTTTATTTGGTAAACCCAAAAAGTATATTTTTGATAACGAATTTGATAGTTTAAATATAAAAAATTTCTGTCGAGAAGAAAACATAGAAGTACATTTCACTTCCCCTCGAAGTCACACGGGTAATGCTGACATTGAAAGGGTTCATGGGACAATAAACGAACACATTAGGATACTTCATCTGACACATCCAGACTTAGATATCGAAAGCAAAATTTTAAAAGCTGTAGAAAAATATAATAATACAATTCACTCTACAACAGAAGTAAGACCAATAGATTTTCTTAATAGCAAAGTTTCTGATCTTGAAAGCATAAAGAGGAAGATTCTAGAAAAGAAAAATAAAACTATCGACAATTTAAACAAAAATAGGAAAGACTTTATTGCTCCAAATGCAAATGAAATACTTATAAAAAATCCAACAGCGTTAAGATACAAGGAATTACCTAGGTATAAAAAGATCAATTGTTCACAAAATAACGGGAACCTAATTGATAACAAAAAGAAAAAAATCCACCCTTCTCGCATTAAAAGAAACTTTAAATATTTTTCAGAAAATACTTCTATTGCTGCTAACAGTAATGACGCTAGCGAAACCAAACCAAGCTCTAATTAGCATGGAAAAATTGGAAACCGAAGCTGGATATACTACAATCCAACAAGAAAAAATACCCATTATTGAGAAATACAATAAAATTATCCACATAGTTGACTTAAAAGATATTAAAAATACAATTGACTTGGTGGAGTGTCAAGTGAAGGATCTATTTCACCTACCAGAAGATGAAAATATTATCAGCACCCTGACAGGAAAGCTCAACAAGGTAAAACATACTTTTAAAACATTAATACCTTTAAGACAAAAAAGAGCACTTATTAATGTTGGAGGGACCATCTTAAAATGGATTTTTGGTACTATGAATGAAGATGACAAGCTAGAGATTGAGGAACATTTAAAAATAACAGACAAAAATGTTCATAGTGCCATAGAAAATTCTAACAATCAGATAAAAATAAATAATTTGCTCCAAGAAAATATTAATACTCTTCGGTATAATATACAAAGAAACAACATAGAAATACACGAACTCTTAAATCTAGTTAATACCAGTAATAGGGACGTAGTACGACAATTACAGTATTTACAAACCTTGACTCATATAAACCTTTTAAACGAAGAAATTGAAAAAATACAGGAAAATGTTGCTTTCTCTAAACATCAAATAATGGGTAGATCAATACTTACACCCGAAGAAATTGACGCTTATGATATAGACATCTTCAAACTACAAGAGCTTAAAAGTTCTTTAGCATTAGCATATCCCAAATTACTTTTTATCCTACTTATCCCGGAAATTAGTAAATTAGAAGCTACTCACTTCAAAGTCGTTCCAATTCCAGATTCAAATAATCAAGAAATCGATATTAAAATTTTGGATATTATAATGTTTGAAAATAAACCATACTATCTAGATCAAGAAAGATATAGAAAAAGTTTAAGACCTGTTAATGATTGTATATCAAGTCTTTTAAATAAATCGTATGATAATTGTTTGAAAATTACAAAATCAGGTTTAGAAATAATAGAAATAGACGTAGGATTAATTATAATTAAAAATGGGAAAAATTTAACTCTTACAAACAGTTGTAATAATATAGAATATTCATTAAATAAAAATTACCTAATAACATTTAATAATTGCTCCGTTATGGTCAATAATATAGAATTTTTAAATAAAGAAAGAACATTTAAGCATAATATAGTAATACCTACTTATAATAAAATTAAAGATGTTAATTCAACAATAGATTTAAAAGAATTAAACATTAAACAAATACAGAATTATAAGCAAATTAAAGAAATGCATTATGAGAAACAGCAAAACATCGTTATTACTTATACTAATCTATCATTAGTTACAATCATAATTACGATTTTAATCGCATTAATAATTTTTAGATTTTGCAAAAAAGAAACAAAAAATAAAGTAGTTGCTAATAAAAATAATTTTGCCCAGGAGAGCAAAACACTTGAGGAAGGGGGAGTCATATATCCTAGTAACCAAATCCTTGAAGAAATCATAACTCCTACATCCGTTCCCAAGTAATCTTATTGATCATGTTACGTTTAGTTAATAAGAATTATTTTTTATCGTATAACTCCCCAGATTTCTTCCCACATTGCATCCCAAGAATTGATCATGTTACTTCTAATTAATAAGAATTACTTTATCTTATGACCCCCAAGATTTCTTCCCACATTACTGCGACGTTATGCTGATTTCTCGAGAAGACACATTTTTGTAACTCGAAACCAAACTGTAGATCTTTTAATTTGTAATGTACTAAATAATTTTCAGTTTCAGTTTGATCGTCGTAAAATAAAGTTCTAATTCTGTTAAACCTTTTCTTTTAATTAAAATAAATTTTTATTTTTGTAATAGGAAAACCAATTACAAGTTTTGCACAGTCTGCAGGGTTTTGCTTCGAAGGCACATGATTCCATATGTTTCGTCCTAAAGTCTCGTGGATGTGCGAGACACGGTTAGCGATGAATGTTTTCCACTTGTAAGGCTGACTGTTGAGCCACGCTATCACAATCTCTGAGTCCGTCCACGCGTGCGTTGTATGGGAAACCTCCAGCTTCAGTGCCGTTGTTACATAGCGCATTAGCTTCGCGAGTAGTGATGCTGCACATAGTTCCAGCCGTGGCAATGTCACTGTTTTTAGAGGCGCCACCTTTGTCTTGGCAGCGATTAAGGTCGTATGTCGATTGCCTTGTTCGTCGACTACGCAGAGATAAACGACAGCTGCATAAGCCTTCATGGATGCATCCGAAAATCCATGGAGTTCCGTTTTCTGGTTTGTGTTTTTGTAATGTGTCCACCTGCAAACTTTAATATTATCAATGTCTGACAAACCCCCTTTATATTTTAGCCACTCAAACTTAAGATTTTCCGGAATTTCCTCGTCCCAGCCAAGACCCTTGAGCCACAACGTCTGGATAAAAAGTTTGCCCTCAATAATTATGGGTGATAAGAGACCAAGCGGATCAAAAAGTTTGGATATCTCCGACAAAATTGTTCTTTTGGTCCATCTTGATGGGTCTGGACTGGTAGTGTAGGCATGGTTAGATAAGGTCCAAAAAAAGGCCCTTAAATTAATTGATGACGATACCGCTTGCTCCACCATCGACCCCCTCAGCCACCGTAGGAATGTAGCAGCACTGACAAAATTTTATCGCTACTATCATAGTGACTGTTCCTCCGAGCTAAACGCTCTCCTGCCTCCACGGCATTCTTATACCCGCAACACCAGATTAGCCCACTCGTCTCATTCCCTCCACCTGCAACTCCCCCTTTCACGCACTCAACAAGATATGAATTCGTTTGTTAATAGAACAACTCGGCTGTGGAATAATCTCTCGCAGTCAGTATTTCCGAGCTCCTACAACATCCAAGAGTCCAAACGCAGGGCTCATCACCACCTTCTTCAATTCCCTCCCGTTCCTTTATAACCCCTCCAACCCCCTCCCCGTACTAAGCTTACTGCTAGACATTGCACCATGACGTGACAAATGACATGACGGACTAGTAGTACAAAGGGTGATTCCTGAGCTTAGCACTGCCACATAAAAAAAAAAAAAAAAAAATACGTCAATATGTCTGATGCGGGCTTCCAGAAGATACCTAATGCCCGGATGCTGTCGTCGAGGGATATTTCACAGGACAGGTTAGTTTCACGATATTCTGGAGGTAACGCCTTTAACATTTCTTTGCAGTTTGATGACCATTTTCGAAGCGAAAATCCTCCAGCGTTCATTAGTTGTAGCAATTGTTGTTGCACTAATAAGGCTTCGTCGATGGTGTGAGATCCCGACAGTAAATCATCAACATAAAAATCATTTACTGCAACATTGTAAGCCTTAGGATAGTTCTCCCTTTCGTCGTGAGCCAATTGTTTAATCGTTCGTGTTGCTAAATACGGTGCACTTTTAGTCCCAAAAGTTACCGTCAATAGTTTGTATTCTTCTATGGGATGGTTCGCTGAATCTCGCCACACAATCCTTTGGTAGTCTGCATCTGTATTTCGCACTCGGATTTGTCGGTACATTTTTTCTAAGTCCGCAGTAAATGCCACACAATGTTTTCGCCAACGAATTAATAGCGTAATTAAATCATCTTGCACCACGGGTCCCTTGAGCATCATATCATTTAATGAAACTCCGCTGTCGGTAGATCTTGAAGCATCGAACACGACTCGCAGTTTAGTTGTTGTACTCGTTTCCTTAATCACTCCATGATGGGGTAGATAACTGCACGTATAGTTGGCTGTTCCGTTTAAAACTTGACGATGTTCTTCTTCGGATGTGCTGACCCTGGTCATGTGGCCCAGTTCCAAATATTCACGAACACATTTGGAATACTCTTGTTTCAGCTTTGGGTCTTTGATGAATCTTCTTTCCATTTGCAATAATCGTGATATTGCAATACTCCTCGATTTTCCTAAATGCAGATGTTCACTTGCCGCTTTGAGTGGTAGTTGGACCTCGTATCGCCCATCTGCTGACCGCCTTGTAGTCCTTGCGAATAGTGCTTCGCACTCATCTTCCTCTTCAGTATGTAGGGGCCTTTCTTTAATCTCTTCGAGTTCCCAAAATCGTTTGAGCCATTCATCGACGTCCGTGCGCACATGGAAATTCCGAAGTTGTATGGAGGTTTGACTTTGATTTTGGATTTCTCCCGATAAGATCCATCCTAGACGCGTTTTTTGTGCTACAGGACTCCCGTCAATGCTGTTTACCAATCCCTCCATTATGATTTTTCCATATACGTCGGCTCCCAAGAGTAACTCCACTCTCCCTGGTTGATGGTATTCTGGATCCGCTAATTCAAGTTGCTTTAAATGAGTCCAGTGATGCTGATTAATCGTCTGTGTCGGCATGATGTCTCTTTATTTTAGTTTGCTTAACAACAATAACGATAAATATAACTTCGTATGTATGCATTATGTATATGTATATTAATAAATATTATTTAGTGCGTAGATTTAAATGTTGTTTAAATATGTAAATATTGAGTATATATTTCTTTTATTTATCAATAAAGAGAATTAAAAACCATTCGAATAAAACTTCTATGCGTTTTTATTTGTTTTTATTTGTTCTTCCCAATAGGTAAATTTAAATATGTACTCACAGTTTCTTTAATTACTTCCTTCCTTTGTGTTTGCTACCAGGTTCCTTCTTATCGTTAACTGGAGAACAGCTTGCTTAAACTTGTTGGCTGAGTGGAAGTCTTGATTGTCTTGATATTGTTGAAAACCTCTGTATCTGCACTGCAATTTAGTTTTTCCTTTTGTTATCTACTTGATGATATTTAACTTAATCGGCACAATAAGTCTTACTATCACTTGTAGTTAATTATTCGCACTGCACCCGTTTTTTATACCGCTAAAACGGCCACCTTGTCCGTTTAGACCGTTATACCGCTTTTCGCGACCGTTAATACCGCTTTTCGCGACCGTTAGAATTAGATTTTACCGCGGAAATTCACTGATTCAACCTTCAAGAGCTTTGCTTTTACGGATATAGTTTTGAGTTCACCTTTCACGTTAGATTTTACAATTTTTGTTTTAGAATTCACTTTGATTTTAACATTCACTTTCACAGCTTTCGTTTATCGATTTCATAAATAGTATTTTGATATTCACGTTGATTTCACGGATTTAGTTTTTGGATTTCAATTAGATTAGATTTCAAAATAAGTTTTTAGAGTTCAATTAGATTAGATTTCACAAATAAGTTTTTAGATTTCAATTAGATTAGATTTCACAAATAAGTTTTTAGATTTCAATTAGATTAGATTTCACAAATAAGTTTTTAGATTTCAATTACACATTGTGTTAGATTTCTAGATGGCACATTCTTTTAGAATTTTATTTCACTTTATCCGGCTCGAAGGACCATGTTTCGAATGCTCATTGTTTGATTTCCTTGGATGTCTCGACTTTTCTGAAAAGAAATTATTCTTCCAAAAAAATATATCAAAGTAAATTTCTTTTATCAACAAAAACGTTTGGGAATCGAACTTGGTGCGAAGGAACATGGATCAGTAAATTTCCCTACCCGCCAGCCAGATTCACGTAAAGAATATGGCTTGGATGCAATCTAAACGACGGGGTTCAACATTCCAACATTTGACAGGTTTTGTTCCTGAAATAATCACTTAGAATTTGCTTCAATATTTCAGCACTTCATAAATTGTCTTTTCTTAAATTAAAACTCACGCACTTCAAACGTTATAATTCATTTATTTTTTTCAGTAAACATCTTCACATTAACCATGGAAAGGTTATTATTGTTTTTCTTTATTTTATCACATTACATACATATATTTAAATTGAAATATTAAAAGGTTTAGAAATTTTACCAATTCCCTTTCGGTTTCTTGTTTTCCGGATCCATCAGTAGTAACAGCAATAGAGTTCGACGTTGAGAGAGCTGTTAATCTTGTGGGAAACCTTATATTGGCTTATAGCGGTTTCACGTTGTGCAGAGTTGGGGGAAGGTTTTCCCGCTCTTCACCAGGTCATCGCCCTTTCAATGCGCTGATGTAACGTATCAGTGTGTCGGTCATTGACCCTCTGTATTCTTCGCCTTGTGGATCGTGTCCTCGCTACATTGATGGATTGTCCAAGATTGGTGTTGAGACTTTTGCACTTCTGGTGTGGTCATCCTGCTCGTTTGACATTACGCCTTTAAATTATACTCGGCCGGTGTGTTGTTATTTGTCTGTGCGGAAGTATTTACGTTGTTTTTGGTGTTGTTGCAGAATTATTACGGCTGAGTTTATGTCGTTTACTAGTGTTATTAATTTATGTCAGGTAAATCCTTGGATTTCGGGGTTGTGCCCTGCTGTGTGTATTTTGTTTTTGTTTTTTAGGATGCTGTATCCGGAACACACTTTATTCATCGAAATTAAGTTACATTCATCAAATACATCGAAAATAACCTAAATTCACTTTATTCATCGAAATTAAGTTATATTCATCAAATACATCGAAAATAACTTAAATTCACTTTATTCATCGAAATTAAGTTACATTCATCAAATACATCGAAAATAACCTAAATTCACTTTATTCATCGAAATTAAGTTACATTCATCAAATACATCGAAAATAACCTAAATTCACTTTATTCATCGAAATTAAGTTACATTCATCAAATACATCGAAAATAACCTAAATTCACTTTATTCATCGAAATTAAGTTACATTCATCAAATACATCGAAAATAACCTAAATTCACTTTATTCATCGAAATTAAGTTACATTCATCAAATACATCGAAAATAACCTAAATTCACTTTATTCATCGAAATTAAGTTATATTCATCAAATACATCGAAAATAACTTAAATTCACTTTATTCATCGAAATTAAGTTACATTCATCAAATACATCGAAAATAACCTAAATTCACTTTATTCATCGAAATTAAGTTACATTCATCAAATACATCGAAAATAACCTAAATTCACTTTATTCATCGAAATTAAGTTACATTCATCAAATACATCGAAAATAACCTAAATTCACTATATTCATCGAAATTAAGTTACATTCATCAAATACATCGAAAATAACCTAAATTCACTTTATTCATCGAAATTAAGTTACATTCATCAAATACATCGAATATAACTTAAATTCACTTTATTCATCGAAATTAAGTTATATTCATCAAATACATCGAAAATAACTTAAGTTCACTTTATTCATCGAAATTAAGTTATATTCATCAAATACATCGAAAATAACCTAAATTCACTTTATTCATCGAAATTAAGTTATATTCATCAAATACATCGAAAATAACCTAAATTCACTTTATTCATCGAAATTAAGTTATATTCATCGAGTACATCGAAAATAACTTAAATTCACTTTATTCATCGAAATTAAGTTATATTCATCAAATACATCGAAAATAACTTAAATTCACTTTATTCATCGAAATTAAGTTACATTCATCAAATACATCGAAAATAACTTAAATTCACTTTATTCATCGAAATTAAGTTATATTCATCGAGTACATCGAAAATAACTTAAATTCACTTTATTCATCGAAATTAAGTTATATTCATCAAATACATCGAAAATAACTTAAATTCACTTTATTCATCGAAATTAACCTATATTCATCGAGTACATCGAAAATAACTTAAATTCACTTTATTCATCGAAATTAAGTTATATTCATCCAGTACATCGAAAATAACTTAAATTCACTCTATTCATCGAAATTAAGTTACATTCATCAAATACATCGAAAATAACCTAAATTCACTTTATTCATCGAAATTAAGTTATATTCATCAAATACATCGAAAATAACTTAAATTCACTTTATTCATCGAAATTAAGTTACATTCATCAAATACATCGAAAATAACCTAAATTCACTTTATTCATCGAAATTAAGTTACATTCATCAAATACATCGAAAATAACCTAAATTCACTTTATTCATCGAAATTAAGTTATATTCATCAAATACATCGAAAATAACTTAAATTCACTTTATTCATCGAAATTAAGTTATATTCATCAAATACATCGAAAATAACTTAAATTCACTTTATTCATCGAAATTAAGTTACATTCATCAAATACATCGAAAATAACCTAAATTCACTTTATTCATCGAAATTAAGTTATATTCATCAAATACATCGAAAATAACTTAAATTCACTTTATTCATCGAAATTAAGTTACATTCATCAAATACATCGAAAATAACCTAAATTCACTTTATTCATCGAAATTAAGTTACATTCATCAAATACATCGAAAAAACCTTAAATTCACTTTATTCATCGAAATTAAGTTACATTCATCAAATACATCGAAAATAACCTAAATTCACTTTATTCATCGAAATTAAGTTATATTCATCAAATACATCGAAAATAACTTAAATTCACTTTATTCATCGAAATTAAGTTATTTTCATCGAGTACATCGAAAATAACTTAAGTTCACTTTATTCATCGAAATTAAGTTATATTCATCAAATACATCGAAAATAACTTAAATTCACTTTATTCATCGAAATTAAGTTATATTCATCAAATACATCGAAAATAACTTAAGTTCACTTTATTCATCGAAATTAAGTTATATTCATCAAATACATCGAAAATAACTTAAATTCACTTTATTCATCGAAATTAAGTTACATTCATCAAATACATCGAAAATAACTTAAATTCACTCTATTCATCGAAATTAAGTTACATTCATCAAATACATCGAAAATAACCTAAATTCACTTTATTCATCGAAATTAAGTTATATTCATCGAGTACATCGAAAATAACTTAAATTCACTTTATTCATCGAAATTAAGTTATATTCATCGACTACATCGAAAATAACTTAAATTCACTTTATTCATCGAAATTAAGTTACATTCATCAAATACATCGAAAATAACTTAAATTCGCTTTATTCATCGAAATTAAGTTATATTCATCAAATACATCGAAAATAACCTAAATTCACTTTATTCATCGAAATTAAGTTATATTCATCAAATACATCGAAAATAACCTAAATTCACTTTATTCATCGAAATTAAGTTATATTCATCGAGTACATCGAAAATAACTTAAATTCACTTTATTCATCGAAATTAAGTTACATTCATCAAATACATCGAAAATAACCTAAATTCACTTTATTCATCGAAATTAAGTTATATTCATCGAGTACATCGAAAATAACTTAAATTCACTTTATTCTTCGAAATTAAGTTACATTCATCGAGTACATCGAAAATAACTTAAATTCACTTTATTCATCGAAATTAAGTTACATTCATCAAATACATCGAAAATAACTTAAATTCACTTTATTCATCGAAATTAAGTTACATTCATCAAATACATCGAAAATAACCTAAATTCACTTTATTCATCGAAATTAAGTTATATTCATCAAATACATCGAAAATAACTTAAATTCACTTTATTCGTCGAAATTAAGTTACATTCATCAAATACATCGAAAATAACCTAAATTCACTTTATTCATCGAAATTAAGTTACATTCATCAAATACATCGAAAATAACCTAAATTCACTTTATTCATCGAAATTAAGTTACATTCATCAAATACATCGAAAATAACCTAAATTCACTTTATTCATCGAAATTAAGTTATATTCATCAAATACATCGAAAATAACTTAAATTCACTTTATTCATCGAAATTAAGTTATATTCATCGAGTACATCGAAAATAACTTAAATTCACTTTATTCATCGAAATTAAGTTATATTCATCAAATACATCGAAAATAACCTAAATTCACTTTATTCATCGAAATTAAGTTATATTCATCAAATACATCGAAAATAACTTAAATTCACTTTATTCATCGAAATTAAGTTACATTCATCAAATACATCGAAAATAACCTAAATTCACTTTATTCATCGAAATTAAGTTATATTCATCGAGTACATCGAAAATAACTTAAATTCACTTTATTCATCGAAATTAAGTTATATTCATCGACTACATCGAAAATAACTTAAATTCACTTTATTCATCGAAATTAAGTTACATTCATCAAATACATCGAAAATAACTTAAATTCACTTTATTCATCGAAATTAAGTTATATTCATCAAATACATCGAAAATAACTTAAATTCACTTTATTCATCGAAATTAAGTTACATTCATCAAATACATCGAAAATAACCTAAATTCACTTTATTCATCGAAATTAAGTTATATTCATCAAATACATCGAAAATAACCTAAATTCACTTTATTCATCGAAATTAAGTTATATTCATCAAATACATCGAAAATAACTTAAATTCGCTTTATTCATCGAAATTAAGTTATATTCATCGAGTACATCGAAAATAACTTAAGTTCACTTTATTCATCGAAATTAAGTTATATTCATCAAATACATCGAAAATAACTTAAATTCACTTTATTCATCGAAATTAAGTTACATTCATCAAATACATCGAAAATAACTTAAATTCACTCTATTCATCGAAATTAAGTTACATTCATCAAATACATCGAAAATAACCTAAATTCACTTTATTCATCGAAATTAAGTTATATTCATCAAATACATCGAAAATAACTTAAATTCACTTTATTCATCGAAATTAAGTTATATTCATCGAGTACATCGAAAATAACTTAAATTCACTTTATTCATCGAAATTAAGTTATATTCATCAAATACATCGAAAATAACCTAAATTCACTTTATTCATCGAAATTAAGTTATATTCATCAAATACATCGAAAATAACTTAAATTCACTTTATTCATCGAAATTAAGTTATATTCATCGAGTACATCGAAAATAACTTAAATTCGCTTTATTCATCGAAATTAAGTTATATTCATCAAATACATCGAAAATAACTTAAATTCACTTTATTCATCGAAGTTAAGTTACATTCATCAAATACATCGAAAATAGCCTAAATTCACTTTATTCATCGAAATTAAGTTACATTCATCAAATACATCGAAAATAACCTAAATTCACTTTATTCATCGAAATTAAGTTATATTCATCGAGTACATCGAAAATAACTTAAATTCACTTTATTCATCGAAATTAAGTTATATTCTTCGACTACATCGAAAATAACTTAAATTCGCTTTATTCATCGAAACTAAGTTATATTCATCCAGTACATCGAAAATAACTTAAATTCACTTTATTCATCGAAATTAAGTTATATTCATCAAATACATCGAAAATAACTTAAATTCACTTTATTCATCGAAATTAAGTTACATTCATCAAATACATCGAAAATAACCTAAATTCACTTTATTCATCGAAATTAAGTTATATTCATCGAGTACATCGAAAATAACTTAAATTCACTTTATTCATCGAAATTAAGTTATATTCATCGACTACATCGAAAATAACTTAAATTCACTTTATTCATCGAAATTAAGTTACATTCATCAAATACATCGAAAATAACTTAAATTCACTTTATTCATCGAAATTAAGTTATATTCATCAAATACATCGAAAATAACTTAAATTCACTTTATTCATCGAAATTAAGTTACATTCATCAAATACATCGAAAATAACCTAAATTCACTTTATTCATCGAAATTAAGTTATATTCATCAAATACATCGAAAATAACTTAAATTCACTTTATTCATCGAAATTAAGTTACATTCATC
Source organism: Thereva unica (assembly GCA_949987705.1). Lineage (NCBI taxonomy): Eukaryota > Metazoa > Arthropoda > Insecta > Diptera > Therevidae > Thereva > Thereva unica. The sequence goes on along the minus strand of CATLJY010000015.1, from coordinate 4,256 downwards.
AAATACATCGAAAATAACCTAAATTCACTTTATTCATCGAAATTAAGTTACATTCATCAAATACATCGAAAATAACTTAAATTCACTTTATTCATCGAAATTAAGTTACATTCATCAAATACATCGAAAATAACCTAAATTCACTTTATTCATCGAAATTAAGTTACATTCATCAAATACATCGAAAATAACTTAAATTCACTTTATTCATCGAAATTAAGTTACATTCATCAAATACATCGAAAATAACCTAAATTCACTTTATTCATCGAAATTAAGTTATATTCATCAAATACATCGAAAATAACTTAAATTCACTTTATTCATCGAAATTAAGTTATATTCATCGAGTACATCGAAAATAACTTAAGTTCACTTTATTCATCGAAATTAAGTTATATTCATCAAATACATCGAAAATAACTTAAATTCACTTTATTCATCGAAATTAAGTTATATTCATCGAGTACATCGAAAATAACTTAAATTCACTTTATTCATCGAAATTAAGTTATATTCATCGAGTACATCGAAAATAACTTAAATTCACTTTATTCATCGAAATTAAGTTATATTCATCAAATACATCGAAAATAACTTAAATTCACTTTATTCATCGAAATTAAGTTATATTCATCAAATACATCGAAAATAACTTAAATTCACTTTATTCATCGAAATTAAGTTATATTCATCAAATACATCGAAAATAACTTAAATTCACTTTATTCATCGAAATTAACTTATATTCATCGAGTACATCGAAAATAACTTAAATTCACTTTATTCATCGAAATTAAGTTATATTCATCCAGTACATCGAAAATAACTTAAATTCACTCTATTCATCGAAATTAAGTTACATTCATCAAATACATCGAAAATAACCTAAATTCACTTTATTCATCGAAATTAAGTTATATTCATCAAATACATCGAAAATAACTTAAATTCACTTTATTCATCGAAATTAAGTTACATTCATCAAATACATCGAAAATAACCTAAATTCACTTTATTCATCGAAATTAAGTTACATTCATCAAATACATCGAAAATAACCTAAATTCACTTTATTCATCGAAATTAAGTTATATTCATCAAATACATCGAAAATAACTTAAATTCACTTTATTCATCGAAATTAAGTTATATTCATCAAATACATCGAAAATAACTTAAATTCACTTTATTCATCGAAATTAAGTTACATTCATCAAATACATCGAAAATAACCTAAATTCACTTTATTCATCGAAATTAAGTTATATTCATCAAATACATCGAAAATAACTTAAATTCACTTTATTCATCGAAATTAAGTTACATTCATCAAATACATCGAAAATAACCTAAATTCACTTTATTCATCGAAATTAAGTTACATTCATCAAATACATCGAAAAAACCTTAAATTCACTTTATTCATCGAAATTAAGTTACATTCATCAAATACATCGAAAATAACCTAAATTCACTTTATTCATCGAAATTAAGTTATATTCATCAAATACATCGAAAATAACTTAAATTCACTTTATTCATCGAAATTAAGTTATTTTCATCGAGTACATCGAAAATAACTTAAGTTCACTTTATTCATCGAAATTAAGTTATATTCATCAAATACATCGAAAATAACTTAAATTCACTTTATTCATCGAAATTAAGTTATATTCATCAAATACATCGAAAATAACTTAAGTTCACTTTATTCATCGAAATTAAGTTATATTCATCAAATACATCGAAAATAACTTAAATTCACTTTATTCATCGAAATTAAGTTACATTCATCAAATACATCGAAAATAACTTAAATTCACTCTATTCATCGAAATTAAGTTACATTCATCAAATACATCGAAAATAACCTAAATTCACTTTATTCATCGAAATTAAGTTATATTCATCGAGTACATCGAAAATAACTTAAATTCACTTTATTCATCGAAATTAAGTTATATTCATCGACTACATCGAAAATAACTTAAATTCACTTTATTCATCGAAATTAAGTTACATTCATCAAATACATCGAAAATAACTTAAATTCGCTTTATTCATCGAAATTAAGTTATATTCATCAAATACATCGAAAATAACCTAAATTCACTTTATTCATCGAAATTAAGTTATATTCATCAAATACATCGAAAATAACCTAAATTCACTTTATTCATCGAAATTAAGTTATATTCATCGAGTACATCGAAAATAACTTAAATTCACTTTATTCATCGAAATTAAGTTACATTCATCAAATACATCGAAAATAACCTAAATTCACTTTATTCATCGAAATTAAGTTATATTCATCGAGTACATCGAAAATAACTTAAATTCACTTTATTCTTCGAAATTAAGTTACATTCATCGAGTACATCGAAAATAACTTAAATTCACTTTATTCATCGAAATTAAGTTACATTCATCAAATACATCGAAAATAACTTAAATTCACTTTATTCATCGAAATTAAGTTACATTCATCAAATACATCGAAAATAACCTAAATTCACTTTATTCATCGAAATTAAGTTATATTCATCAAATACATCGAAAATAACTTAAATTCACTTTATTCATCGAAATTAAGTTACATTCATCAAATACATCGAAAATAACCTAAATTCACTTTATTCATCGAAATTAAGTTACATTCATCAAATACATCGAAAATAACCTAAATTCACTTTATTCATCGAAATTAAGTTACATTCATCAAATACATCGAAAATAACCTAAATTCACTTTATTCATCGAAATTAAGTTATATTCATCAAATACATCGAAAATAACTTAAATTCACTTTATTCATCGAAATTAAGTTATATTCATCGAGTACATCGAAAATAACTTAAATTCACTTTATTCATCGAAATTAAGTTATATTCATCAAATACATCGAAAATAACCTAAATTCACTTTATTCATCGAAATTAAGTTATATTCATCAAATACATCGAAAATAACTTAAATTCACTTTATTCATCGAAATTAAGTTACATTCATCAAATACATCGAAAATAACCTAAATTCACTTTATTCATCGAAATTAAGTTATATTCATCGAGTACATCGAAAATAACTTAAATTCACTTTATTCATCGAAATTAAGTTATATTCATCGACTACATCGAAAATAACTTAAATTCACTTTATTCATCGAAATTAAGTTACATTCATCAAATACATCGAAAATAACTTAAATTCACTTTATTCATCGAAATTAAGTTATATTCATCAAATACATCGAAAATAACTTAAATTCACTTTATTCATCGAAATTAAGTTACATTCATCAAATACATCGAAAATAACCTAAATTCACTTTATTCATCGAAATTAAGTTATATTCATCAAATACATCGAAAATAACCTAAATTCACTTTATTCATCGAAATTAAGTTATATTCATCGAGTACATCGAAAATAACTTAAGTTCACTTTATTCATCGAAATTAAGTTATATTCATCAAATACATCGAAAATAACTTAAATTCACTTTATTCATCGAAATTAAGTTACATTCATCAAATACATCGAAAATAACTTAAATTCACTCTATTCATCGAAATTAAGTTACATTCATCAAATACATCGAAAATAACCTAAATTCACTTTATTCATCGAAATTAAGTTATATTCATCAAATACATCGAAAATAACTTAAATTCACTTTATTCATCGAAATTAAGTTATATTCATCGAGTACATCGAAAATAACTTAAATTCACTTTATTCATCGAAATTAAGTTATATTCATCAAATACATCGAAAATAACCTAAATTCACTTTATTCATCGAAATTAAGTTATATTCATCAAATACATCGAAAATAACTTAAATTCACTTTATTCATCGAAATTAAGTTATATTCATCGAGTACATCGAAAATAACTTAAATTCGCTTTATTCATCGAAATTAAGTTATATTCATCAAATACATCGAAAATAACTTAAATTCACTTTATTCATCGAAATTAAGTTACATTCATCAAATACATCGAAAATAGCCTAAATTCACTTTATTCATCGAAATTAAGTTACATTCATCAAATACATCGAAAATAACCTAAATTCACTTTATTCATCGAAATTAAGTTATATTCATCGAGTACATCGAAAATAACTTAAATTCACTTTATTCATCGAAATTAAGTTATATTCTTCGACTACATCGAAAATAACTTAAATTCGCTTTATTCATCGAAACTAAGTTATATTCATCCAGTACATCGAAAATAACTTAA
>CATLJY010000014.1:0-262413 GCA_949987705.1 Thereva unica | reverse complement strand
CGAAAATAACTTAAATTCACTTTATTCATCGAAATTAAGTTATATTCATCGAGTACATCGAAAATAACTTAAATTCACTTTATTCATCGAAATTAAGTTATATTCATCGAGTACATCGAAAATAACTTAAATTCACTTTATTCATTGAAATTAAGTTATATTCATCAAATACATCGAAAATAACTTAAATTCACTTTATTCATCGAAATTAAGTTACATTCATCAAATACATCGAAAATAACTTAAATTCACTTTATTCATCGAAATTAAGTTACATTCATCAAATACATCAAAAAAATTAAATTCACTTTATTCATCGAAATTAAGTTAAATTCATCAAATACATCGAAAATAACTTAAATTCACTTTATTCATCGAAATTAAGTTATATTCATCAAATACATCGAAAATAACTTAAATTCACTTTATTCATCGAAATTAAGTTATATTCATCGAGTACATCGAAAATAACTTAATACCATGTTTCCATCGCACTCGAAATCTTCCGATTTCGGCAAAAATGAGGATTTCGGTCGAAATCTCGTTTGAAATCTCATGTTTTAGCATATAAAATGAAATCGCCTTTCGGAGGAGATTTCAGTGAAATCTCGATCGAAATCTTGGTAATGACTATTCAGCCTATTCAGCAAGTGGGAAATTTTGGGGAAATTTCTCAGCTGTAAAACAGCTGTTTGACAGTACGAATTTGTCATTTTTAAATTTTCTATCTTTAACGTTTAAAATGGAGCTTAAATGAATGTTTATATTTTTTCCTTATTTTACAGCCTATTCTTTATAAATTCCTCAGTTTTGTTGATATAATTAGGTTTTTAAAATTTGATGTGCAAGTTTGTTATGACAAGCGAAAACTGCCTGGTGCGATGGAAACACATTTGGATTTCGCCAAATCGTTTTATCAAAACCTGCGGATTTCGAGTGCGATGGAAACATGGTATAAATTCACTTTATTCATCGAAATTAAGTTATATTCATCAAATACATCGAAAATAACATAAATTCACTTTATTCATGGAAACTAAGTTATATTCATCGAGTGCATCGAAAATAACTTAAATTCACTTTATTTATAGAAATTAAGTTACATTCATCAAATACATCGAAAATAACTTAAATTCAATTTATTCATCGAAACTAAGTTATATTCATCGAGTACATCGAAAATAACTTAAATTCACTTTATTCATCGAAATTAAGTTATATTCATCGAGTACATCGAAAATAACTTAAATTCACTTTATTCATCGAAATTAAGTTATATTCATCAAATACATCGAAAATAACTTAAATTCACTTTATTCATCGAAATTAAGTTATATTCATCAAATACATCGAAAATAACTTAAATTCACTTTATTCTTCGAAATTAAGTTATATTCATCAAATACATCGAAAATAACATAAATTCACTTTATTCATCGAAACTAAGTTATATTCATCGAGTACATCGAAAATAACTTAAATTCACTTTATTCGTCGAAATTAAGTTATATTCGTCGAGTACATCGAAAATAACTTGAATTCACTTTATTCATCGAAATTAAGTTATATTCATCAAATACATCGAAAATAACTTAAATTCAATTTATTCATCGAAATTAAGTTATATTCATCGAGTACATCGAAAATAACTTAAATTCACTTTATTCATCGAAATTAAGTTATATTCATCAAATACATCGAAAATAACTTAAATTCACTTTATTCATCGAAATTAAGTTATATTCATCAAATACATCGAAAATAACTTAAATTCACTTTATTCATCGAAATGAAGTTATATTCATCGAGTACATCGAAAATAACTTAAATTCACTTTATTCATGGAAATTAAGTTATATTCATCATTTGTATTTACATCGAAAATAACTTAAATTCACTTTATTCATCGAAATTAAGTTATATTCATCAAATACATCGAAAATAACTTAAATTCACTTTATTCATCGAAATTAAGTTATATTCATCAAATACATCGAAAATAACATAAATTCACTTTATTCATCGAAACTAAGTTATATTCATCGAGTACATCGAAAATAACTTAAATTCACTTTATTCATCGAAACTAAGTTATATTCATCGAGTACATCGAAAATAACTTAAATTCACTTTATTCATCGAAATTAAGTTATATTCATCAAATACATCGAAAATAACTTAAATTCACTTTATTCATCGAAATTAAGTTATATTCATCGAGTACATCGAAAATAACTTCAATTCACTTTATTCATCGAAATTAAGTTATATTCATCAAATACATCGAAAATAACTTAAATTCACTTTATTCATCGAAATTAAGTTATATTCATCGAGTACATCGAAAATAACTTAAATTCACTTTATTCATCGAAATTAAGTTATATTCATCAAATACATCGAAAATAACTTAAATTCACTTTATTCATCGAAATTAAGTTATATTCATCAAATACATCGAAAATAACTTAAATTCACTTTATTCATCGAAATTAAGTTATATTCATCAAATACATCGAAAATAACATAAATTCACTTTATTCATGGAAACTAAGTTATATTCATCGAGGGCATCGAAAATAACTTAAATTCACTTTATTCATAGAAATTAAGTTACATTCATCAAATACATCGAAAATAACTTAAATTCAATTTATTCATCGACATTAAGTTATATTCATCGAGTACATCGAAAATAACATAAATTCGCTTTATTCATCGAAACTAAGTTATATTCATCGAGTACATCGAAAATAACTTAAATTCACTTTATTCATCGAAATTAAGTTATATTCATCGAGTACATCGAAAATAACTTAAATTCACTTTATTCATCGAAATTAAGTTATATTCATCAAATACATCGAAAATAACTTAAATTCAATTTATTCATCGAAATTAAGTTATATTCATCGAGTACATCGAAAATAACTTCAATTCACTTTATTCATCGAAATTAAGTTACATTCATCAAATACATCAAAAAAAATTAAATTCACTTTATTCATCGAAATTAAGTTAAATTCATCAAATACATCGAAAATAACTTAAATTCACTTTATTCATCGAAATTAAGTTATATTCATCAAATACATCGAAAATAACTTAAATTCACTTTATTCATCGAAATTAAGTTATATTCATCGAGTACATCGAAAATAACTTAATACCATGTTTCCATCGCACTCGAAATCTTCCGATTTCGGCAAAAATGAGGATTTCGGTCGAAATCTCGTTTGAAATCTCATGTTTTAGCATATAAAATGAAATCGCCTTTCGGAGGAGATTTCAGTGAAATCTCGATCGAAATCTTGGTAATGACTATTCAGCCTATTCAGCAAGTGGGAAATTTTGGGGAAATTTCTCAGCTGTAAAACAGCTGTTTGACAGTACGAATTTGTCATTTTTAAATTTTCTATCTTTAACGTTTAAAATGGAGCTTAAATGAATGTTTATATTTTTTCCTTATTTTACAGCCTATTCTTTATAAATTCCTCAGTTTTGTTGATATAATTAGGTTTTTAAAATTTGATGTGCAAGTTTGTTATGACAAGCGAAAACTGCCTGGTGCGATGGAAACACATTTGGATTTCGCCAAATCGTTTTATCAAAACCTGCGGATTTCGAGTGCGATGGAAACATGGTATAAATTCACTTTATTCATCGAAATTAAGTTATATTCATCAAATACATCGAAAATAACATAAATTCACTTTATTCATGGAAACTAAGTTATATTCATCGAGTGCATCGAAAATAACTTAAATTCACTTTATTTATAGAAATTAAGTTACATTCATCAAATACATCGAAAATAACTTAAATTCAATTTATTCATCGAAACTAAGTTATATTCATCGAGTACATCGAAAATAACTTAAATTCACTTTATTCATCGAAATTAAGTTATATTCATCGAGTACATCGAAAATAACTTAAATTCACTTTATTCATCGAAATTAAGTTATATTCATCAAATACATCGAAAATAACTTAAATTCACTTTATTCATCGAAATTAAGTTATATTCATCAAATACATCGAAAATAACTTAAATTCACTTTATTCTTCGAAATTAAGTTATATTCATCAAATACATCGAAAATAACATAAATTCACTTTATTCATCGAAACTAAGTTATATTCATCGAGTACATCGAAAATAACTTAAATTCACTTTATTCGTCGAAATTAAGTTATATTCGTCGAGTACATCGAAAATAACTTGAATTCACTTTATTCATCGAAATTAAGTTATATTCATCAAATACATCGAAAATAACTTAAATTCAATTTATTCATCGAAATTAAGTTATATTCATCGAGTACATCGAAAATAACTTAAATTCACTTTATTCATCGAAATTAAGTTATATTCATCAAATACATCGAAAATAACTTAAATTCACTTTATTCATCGAAATTAAGTTATATTCATCAAATACATCGAAAATAACTTAAATTCACTTTATTCATCGAAATGAAGTTATATTCATCGAGTACATCGAAAATAACTTAAATTCACTTTATTCATGGAAATTAAGTTATATTCATCATTTGTATTTACATCGAAAATAACTTAAATTCACTTTATTCATCGAAATTAAGTTATATTCATCAAATACATCGAAAATAACTTAAATTCACTTTATTCATCGAAATTAAGTTATATTCATCAAATACATCGAAAATAACATAAATTCACTTTATTCATCGAAACTAAGTTATATTCATCGAGTACATCGAAAATAACTTAAATTCACTTTATTCATCGAAACTAAGTTATATTCATCGAGTACATCGAAAATAACTTAAATTCACTTTATTCATCGAAATTAAGTTATATTCATCAAATACATCGAAAATAACTTAAATTCACTTTATTCATCGAAATTAAGTTATATTCATCGAGTACATCGAAAATAACTTCAATTCACTTTATTCATCGAAATTAAGTTATATTCATCAAATACATCGAAAATAACTTAAATTCACTTTATTCATCGAAATTAAGTTATATTCATCGAGTACATCGAAAATAACTTAAATTCACTTTATTCATCGAAATTAAGTTATATTCATCAAATACATCGAAAATAACTTAAATTCACTTTATTCATCGAAATTAAGTTATATTCATCAAATACATCGAAAATAACTTAAATTCACTTTATTCATCGAAATTAAGTTATATTCATCAAATACATCGAAAATAACATAAATTCACTTTATTCATGGAAACTAAGTTATATTCATCGAGGGCATCGAAAATAACTTAAATTCACTTTATTCATAGAAATTAAGTTACATTCATCAAATACATCGAAAATAACTTAAATTCAATTTATTCATCGACATTAAGTTATATTCATCGAGTACATCGAAAATAACATAAATTCGCTTTATTCATCGAAACTAAGTTATATTCATCGAGTACATCGAAAATAACTTAAATTCACTTTATTCATCGAAATTAAGTTATATTCATCGAGTACATCGAAAATAACTTAAATTCACTTTATTCATCGAAATTAAGTTATATTCATCAAATACATCGAAAATAACTTAAATTCACTTTATTCATCGAAATTAAGTTATATTCATCAAATACATCGAAAATAACTTAAATTCACTTTATTCTTCGAAATTAAGTTATATTCATCAAATACATCGAAAATAACATAAATTCACTTTATTCATCGAAACTAAGTTATATTCATCGAGTACATCGAAAATAACTTAAATTCACTTTATTCATCGAAATTAAGTTATATTCGTCGAGTACATCGAAAATAACTTAAATTCACTTTATTCATCGAAATTAAGTTATATTCATCAAATACATCGAAAATAACTTAAATTCAATTTATTCATCGAAATTAAGTTATATTCATCGAGTACATCGAAAATAACTTAAATTCAATTTATTCATCGAAATTAAGTTATATTCATCAAATACATCGAAAATAACTTAAATTCACTTTATTCGTCGAAATTAAGTTATATTCATCAAATACATCGAAAATAACTTAAATTCACTTTATTCATCGAAATGAAGTTATATTCATCAAATACATCGAAAATAACTTAAATTCACTTTATTCATCGAAACTAAGTTATATTCATCGAGTACATCGAAAATAACTTAAATTCACTTTATTCATCGAAATTAAGTTATATTCATCGAGTACATCGAAAATAACTCACTTTATTCATCGAAATTAAGTTATATTCATCAAATACATCGAAAATAACTTAAATTTACTTTATTCATCGAAATTAAGTTATATTCATCAAATACATCGAAAATAACATAAATTCACTTTATTCATCGAAACTAAGTTATATTCATCGAGTACATCGAAAATAACTTAAATTCACTTTATTCATCGAAACTAAGTTATATTCATCGAGTACATCGAAAATAACTTAAATTCACTTTATTCATCGAAATTAAGTTATATTCATCAACTACATCGAAAATAACTTAAATTCACTTTATTCATCGAAATTAAGTTATATTCATCGAGTACATCGAAAATAACTTAAATTCACTTTATTCATCGAAATTAAGTTATATTCATCAAATACATCGAAAATAACTTAAATTCAATTTATTCATCGAAATTAAGTTATATTCATCGAGTACATCGAAAATAACTTAAATTCACTTTATTCATCGAAATTAAGTTATATTCATCAAATACATCGAAAATAACTTAAATTCACTTTATTCATCGAAATTAAGTTACATTCATCAAGTACATCGAAAATAACTTAAATTCACTTTATTCATCGAAATTAAGTTATATTCATCAAATACATCGAAAATAACTTAAATTCACTTTATTCATCGAAATTAAGTTATATTCATCAAATACATCGAAAATAACTTAAATTCACTTTATTCATCGAAATTAAGTTATATTCATCAAATACATCGAAAATAACTTAAATTCACTTTATTCATCGAAATTAAGTTATATTCATCAAATACATCGAAAATAACTTAAATTCACTTTATTCATCGAAATTAAGTTATATTCATCGAGTACATCGAAAATAACTTAAATTCACTTTATTCATCGAAATTAAGTTATATTCATCAAATACATCGAAAATAACTTAAATTCACTTTATTCATCGAAATTAAGTTACATTCATCAAATACATCGAAAATAACTTAAATTCACTTTATTCATCGAAACTAAGTTATATTCATCGAGTACATCGAAAATAACTTAAATTCACTTTATTCATCGAAATTAAGTTATATTCATCAAATACATCGAAAATAACTTAAATTCAATTTATTCATCGAAATTAAGTTATATTCATCGAGTACATCGAAAATAACTTAAATTCACTTTATTCATCGAAATTAAGTTATATTCATCAAATACATCGAAAATAACTTAAATTCACTTTATTCATCGAAATTAAGTTATATTCATCAAATACATCGAAAATAACTTAAATTCACTTTATTCATCGAAATGAAGTTATATTCATCGAGTACATCGAAAATAACTTAAATTCACTTTATTCATGGAAATTAAGTTATATTCATCATTTGTATTTACATCGAAAATAACTTAAATTCACTTTATTCATCGAAATTAAGTTATATTCATCAAATACATCGAAAATAACTTAAATTCACTTTATTCATCGAAATTAAGTTATATTCATCAAATACATCGAAAATAACATAAATTCACTTTATTCATCGAAACTAAGTTATATTCATCGAGTACATCGAAAATAACTTAAATTCACTTTATTCATCGAAACTAAGTTATATTCATCGAGTACATCGAAAATAACTTAAATTCACTTTATTCATCGAAATTAAGTTATATTCATCAAATACATCGAAAATAACTTAAATTCACTTTATTCATCGAAATTAAGTTATATTCATCGAGTACATCGAAAATAACTTCAATTCACTTTATTCATCGAAATTAAGTTATATTCATCAAATACATCGAAAATAACTTAAATTCACTTTATTCATCGAAATTAAGTTATATTCATCGAGTACATCGAAAATAACTTAAATTCACTTTATTCATCGAAATTAAGTTATATTCATCAAATACATCGAAAATAACTTAAATTCACTTTATTCATCGAAATTAAGTTATATTCATCAAATACATCGAAAATAACTTAAATTCACTTTATTCATCGAAATTAAGTTATATTCATCAAATACATCGAAAATAACATAAATTCACTTTATTCATGGAAACTAAGTTATATTCATCGAGGGCATCGAAAATAACTTAAATTCACTTTATTCATAGAAATTAAGTTACATTCATCAAATACATCGAAAATAACTTAAATTCAATTTATTCATCGACATTAAGTTATATTCATCGAGTACATCGAAAATAACATAAATTCGCTTTATTCATCGAAACTAAGTTATATTCATCGAGTACATCGAAAATAACTTAAATTCACTTTATTCATCGAAATTAAGTTATATTCATCGAGTACATCGAAAATAACTTAAATTCACTTTATTCATCGAAATTAAGTTATATTCATCAAATACATCGAAAATAACTTAAATTCACTTTATTCATCGAAATTAAGTTATATTCATCAAATACATCGAAAATAACTTAAATTCACTTTATTCTTCGAAATTAAGTTATATTCATCAAATACATCGAAAATAACATAAATTCACTTTATTCATCGAAACTAAGTTATATTCATCGAGTACATCGAAAATAACTTAAATTCACTTTATTCATCGAAATTAAGTTATATTCGTCGAGTACATCGAAAATAACTTAAATTCACTTTATTCATCGAAATTAAGTTATATTCATCAAATACATCGAAAATAACTTAAATTCAATTTATTCATCGAAATTAAGTTATATTCATCGAGTACATCGAAAATAACTTAAATTCAATTTATTCATCGAAATTAAGTTATATTCATCAAATACATCGAAAATAACTTAAATTCACTTTATTCGTCGAAATTAAGTTATATTCATCAAATACATCGAAAATAACTTAAATTCACTTTATTCATCGAAATGAAGTTATATTCATCAAATACATCGAAAATAACTTAAATTCACTTTATTCATCGAAACTAAGTTATATTCATCGAGTACATCGAAAATAACTTAAATTCACTTTATTCATCGAAATTAAGTTATATTCATCGAGTACATCGAAAATAACTCACTTTATTCATCGAAATTAAGTTATATTCATCAAATACATCGAAAATAACTTAAATTTACTTTATTCATCGAAATTAAGTTATATTCATCAAATACATCGAAAATAACATAAATTCACTTTATTCATCGAAACTAAGTTATATTCATCGAGTACATCGAAAATAACTTAAATTCACTTTATTCATCGAAACTAAGTTATATTCATCGAGTACATCGAAAATAACTTAAATTCACTTTATTCATCGAAATTAAGTTATATTCATCAACTACATCGAAAATAACTTAAATTCACTTTATTCATCGAAATTAAGTTATATTCATCGAGTACATCGAAAATAACTTAAATTCACTTTATTCATCGAAATTAAGTTATATTCATCAAATACATCGAAAATAACTTAAATTCAATTTATTCATCGAAATTAAGTTATATTCATCGAGTACATCGAAAATAACTTAAATTCACTTTATTCATCGAAATTAAGTTATATTCATCAAATACATCGAAAATAACTTAAATTCACTTTATTCATCGAAATTAAGTTACATTCATCAAGTACATCGAAAATAACTTAAATTCACTTTATTCATCGAAATTAAGTTATATTCATCAAATACATCGAAAATAACTTAAATTCACTTTATTCATCGAAATTAAGTTATATTCATCAAATACATCGAAAATAACTTAAATTCACTTTATTCATCGAAATTAAGTTATATTCATCAAATACATCGAAAATAACTTAAATTCACTTTATTCATCGAAATTAAGTTATATTCATCAAATACATCGAAAATAACTTAAATTCACTTTATTCATCGAAATTAAGTTATATTCATCGAGTACATCGAAAATAACTTAAATTCACTTTATTCATCGAAATTAAGTTATATTCATCAAATACATCGAAAATAACTTAAATTCACTTTATTCATCGAAATTAAGTTACATTCATCAAATACATCGAAAATAACTTAAATTCACTTTATTCATCGAAACTAAGTTATATTCATCGAGTACATCGAAAATAACTTAAATTCACTTTATTCATCGAAATTAAGTTATATTCATCAAATACATCGAAAATAACTTAAATTCACTTTATTCATCGAAATTAAGTTATATTCATCGAGTACATCGAAAATAACTTAAATTCACTTTATTCATCGAAATTAAGTTATATTCATCAAATACATCGAAAATAACTTAAATTCAATTTATTCATCGAAATTAAGTTATATTCATCGAGTACATCGAAAATAACTTAAATTCACTTTATTCATCGAAACTAAGTTATATTCATCGAGTACATCGAAAATAACTTAAATTCACTTTATTCATCGAAATTAAGTTATATTCATCGAGTACATCGAAAATAACTTAAATTCACTTTATTCATCGAAATTAAGTTATATTCATCATTTGTATTTACATCGAAAATAACTTAAATTCACTTTATTCATCGAAATTAAGTTATATTCATCAAATACATCGAAAATAACTTAAATTCACTTTATTCATCGAAATTAAGTTATATTCATCAAATACATCGAAAATAACATAAATTCACTTTATTCATCGAAACTAAGTTATATTCATCGAGTACATCGAAAATAACTTAAATTCACTTTATTCATCGAAACTAAGTTATATTCATCGAGTACATCGAAAATAACTTAAATTCACTTTATTCATCGAAATTAAGTTATATTCATCAAATACATCGAAAATAACTTAAATTCACTTTATTCATCGAAATTAAGTTATATTCATCGAGTACATCGAAAATAACTTCAATTCACTTTATTCATCGAAATTAAGTTATATTCATCAAATACATCGAAAATAACTTAAATTCACTTTATTCATCGAAATTAAGTTATATTCATCAAATACATCGAAAATAACTTAAATTCACTTTATTCATCGAAATTAAGTTATATTCATCAAATACATCGAAAATAACTTAAATTCACTTTATTCATCGAAATTAAGTTATATTCATCAAATACATAAAAAAAATTAAATTCACTTTATTCATCGAAATTAAGTTAAATTCATCAAATACATCGAAAATAACTTAAATTCACTTTATTCATCGAAATTAAGTTATATTCATCAAATACATCGAAAATAACTTAAATTCACTTTATTCAACGAAATTAAGTTACATTCATCAAATACATAAAAAAAAATTAAATTCACTTTATTCATCGAAATTAAGTTAAATTCATCAAATACATCGAAAATAACTTAAGTTCACTTTATTCATCGAAATTAAGTTATATTCATCGAGTACATCGAAAATAACTTAAATTCACTTTATTCATCGAAATTAAGTTATATTCATCAAATACATCGAAAATAACTTAAATTCAATTTATTCATCGAAATTAAGTTATATTCATCGAGTACATCGAAAATAACTTAAATTCACTCTATTCATCGAAATTAAGTTATATTCATCAAATACATCGAAAATAACTTAAATTCACTTTATTCATCGAAATTAAGTTATATTCATCAAATACAACGAAAATAACTTAAATTCACTTTATGCATCGAAACTAAGTTATATTCATCGAGTACATCGAAAATAACTTACATTCACTTTATTCATCGAAATTAAGTTATATTCATCGAGTACATCGAAAATAACTTAAATTCACTTTATTCATCGAAACTAAGTTATATTCATCGAGTACATCGAAAATAACTTAAATTCACTTTATTCATCGAAATTAAGTTATATTCATCAAATGCATCGAAAATAATTTAAATTCACTTTATTCATCGAAATTAAGTTATATTCATCGAGTACATCGAAAATAACTTAAATTCACTTTATTCATCGAAATTAAGTTATATTCATCAAATACATCGAAAATAACTTAAATTCACTTTATACATCGAATTTAAGTTATATTCATCAAATACATCGAAAATAACTTAAATTCACTTTATTCATCGAAATTAAGTTATATTCATCAAATACATCGAAAATAACATAAATTCACTTTATTCATCGAAACTAAGTTATATTCATCGAGTACATCGAAAATAACTTAAATTCACTTTATTCATAGAAATTAAGTTACATTCATCAAATACATCGAAAATAACTTAAACTCAATTTATTCATCGAAATTAAGTTATATTCATCGAGTACATCGAAAATAACTTAAATTCACTTTATTCATCGAAACTAAGTTATATTCATCGAGTACATCGAAAATAACTTAAATTCACTTTATTCATCGAAATTAAGTTATATTCATCGAGTACATCGAAAATAACTTAAATTCACTTTATTCATCGAAATTAAGGTATATTCATCGAGTACATCGAAAATAACTTAAATTCACTTTATTCATTGAAATTAAGTTATATTCATCAAATACATCGAAAATAACTTAAATTCACTTTATTCATCGAAATTAAGTTACATTCATCAAATACATCGAAAATAACTTAAATTCACTTTATTCATCAAATACATCGAAAATAACTTAAGTTCACTTTATTCATCGAAATTAAGTTATATTCATCGAGTACATCGAAAATAACTTAAATTCACTTTATTCATCGAAATTAAGTTATATTCATCGAGTACATCGAAAAAAACTTAAATTCACTTTATTCATCGAAATTACGTTATATTCATCAAATACATCGAAAATAACTTAAATTCAATTTATTCATCGAAATTAAGTTATATTCATCAAATACATCGAAAATAACATAAATTCACTTTATTCATCGAAACTAAGTTATATTCATCGAGTACATCGAAAATAACTTACATTCACTTTATTCATCGAAATTAAGTTATATTCATCGAGTACATCGAAAATAACTTAAATTCACTTTATTCATCGAAACTAAGTTATATTCATCGAGTACATCGAAAATAACTTAAATTCACTTTATTCATCGAAATTAAGTTATATTCATCAAATGCATCGAAAATAACTTAAATTCACTTTATTCATCGAAATTAAGTTATATTCATCGAGTACATCGAAAATAACTGAAATTCAATTTATTCATCGAAATTAAGTTATATTCATCGAGTACATCGAAAATAACTTAAATTCACTTTATTCATCGAAATTAAGTTATATTCATCAAATACATCGAAAATAACTTAAATTCACTTTATTCATCGAAATTAAGTTATATTCATCAAATACATCGAAAATAGCTTAAATTCACTTTATTCATCGAAATTAAGTTATATTCATCAAATACATCGAAAATAACATAAATTCACTTTATTCATCGAAACTAAGTTATATTCATCGAGTACATCGAAAATAACTTAAATTCACTTTATTCATAGAAATTAAGTTACATTCATCAAATACATCGAAAATAACTTAAACTCGATTTATTCATCGAAATTAAGTTATATTCATCGAGTACATCGAAAATAACTTAAATTCACTTTATTCATCGAAACTAAGTTATATTCATCGAGTACATCGAAAATAACATAAATTCACTTTATTCATCGAAACTAAGTTATATTCATCGAGTACATCGAAAATAACTTAAATTCACTTTATTCATCGAAATTAAGGTATATTCATCGAGTACATCGAAAATAACTTAAATTCACTTTAATCATTGAAATTAAGTTATATTCATCAAATACATCGAAAATAACTTAAATTCACTTTATTCATCGAAATTAAGTTACATTCATCAAATACATCGAAAATAACTTAAATTCACTTTATTCATCAAATACATCGAAAATAACTTAAGTTCACTTTATTCATCGAAATTAAGTTATATTCATCGAGTACATCGAAAATAACTTAAATTCACTTTATTCATCGAAATTAAGTTATATTCATCGAGTACATCGAAAAAAACTTAAATTCACTTTATTCATCGAAATTACGTTATATTCATCAAATACATCGAAAATAACTTAAATTCAATTTATTCATCGAAATTAAGTTATATTCATCAAATACATCGAAAATAACATAAATTCACTTTATTCATCGAAACTAAGTTATATTCATCGAGTACATCGAAAATAACTTACATTCACTTTATTCATCGAAATTAAGTTATATTCATCGAGTACATCGAAAATAACTTAAATTCACTTTATTCATCGAAACTAAGTTATATTCATCGAGTACATCGAAAATAACTTAAATTCACTTTATTCATCGAAATTAAGTTATATTCATCAAATGCATCGAAAATAACTTAAATTCACTTTATTCATCGAAATTAAGTTATATTCATCGAGTACATCGAAAATAACTGAAATTCACTTTATTCATCGAAATTAAGTTATATTCATCGAGTACATCGAAAATAACTTAAATTCACTTTATTCATCGAAATTAAGTTATATTCATCAAATACATCGAAAATAACTTAAATTCACTTTATTCATCGAAATTAAGTTATATTCATCAAATACATCGAAAATAGCTTAAATTCACTTTATTCATCGAAATTAAGTTATATTCATCAAATACATCGAAAATAACATAAATTCACTTTATTCATCGAAACTAAGTTATATTCATCGAGTACATCGAAAATAACTTAAATTCACTTTATTCATAGAAATTAAGTTACATTCATCAAATACATCGAAAATAACTTAAACTCGATTTATTCATCGAAATTAAGTTATATTCATCGAGTACATCGAAAATAACTTAAATTCACTTTATTCATCGAAACTAAGTTATATTCATCGAGTACATCGAAAATAACATAAATTCACTTTATTCATCGAAACTAAGTTATATTCATCGAGTACATCGAAAATAACTTAAATTCACTTTATTCATCGAAATTAAGTTATATTCATCAAATACATCGAAAATAACTTAAATTCACTTTATTCATCGAAATTAAGTTATATTCATCAAATACATCGAAAATAACTTAAATTCACTTTATTCATCGAAATTAAGTTATATTCATCAAATACATCGAAAATAACATAAATTCACTTTATTCATCGAAACTAAGTTATATTCATCGAGTACATCGAAAATAACTTAAATTCACTTTATTCATAGAAATTAAGTTACATTCATCAAATACATCGAAAATAACTTAAACTCAATTTATTCATCGAAATTAAGTTATATTCATCGAGTGCATCGAAAATAACTTAAATTCACTTTATTCATCGAAACTAAGTTATATTCATCGAGTACATCGAAAATAACTTAAATTCACTTTATTCATCGAAATTAAGTTATATTCATCGAGTACATCGAAAATAACTTAAATTCACTTTATTCATCGAAATTAAGGTATATTCATCGAGTACATCGAAAATAACTTAAATTCACTTTATTCATTGAAATTAAGTTATATTCTTCAAATACATCGAAAATAACTTAAATTCACTTTATTCATCGAAATTAAGTTACATTCATCAAATACATCGAAAATAACTTAAATTCACTTTATTCATCAAATACATCGAAAATAACTTAAGTTCACTTTATTCATCGAAATTAAGTTATATTCATCGAGTACATCGAAAATAACTTAAATTCAATTTATTCATCGAAATTAAGTTATATTCATCGAGTACATCGAAAAAAACTTAAATTCACTTTATTCATCGAAATTACGTTATATTCATCAAATACATCGAAAATAACTTAAATTCAATTTATTCATCGAAATTAAGTTATATTCATCAAATACATCGAAAATAACATAAATTCACTTTATTCGTCGAAACTAAGTTATATTCATCGAGTACATCGAAAATAACTTACATTCACTTTATTCATCGGAATTAAGTTATATTCATCGAGTACATCGAAAATAACTTAAATTCACTTTATTCATCGAAACTAAGTTATATTCATCAAATACATCGAAAATAACTTAAATTCACTTTATTCATCGAAATTAAGTTATATTCATCAAATACATCGAAAATAACATAAATTCACTTTATTCATCGAAACTAAGTTATATTCATCGAGTACATCGAAAATAACTTAAATTCACTTTATTCATAGAAATTAAGTTACATTCATCAAATACATCGAAAATAACTTAAACTCAATTTATTCATCGAAATTAAGTTATATTCATCGAGTACATCGAAAATAACTTAAATTCACTTTATTCATCGAAACTAAGTTATATTCATCGAGTACATCGAAAATAACATAAATTCACTTTATTCATCGAAACTAAGTTATATTCATCGAGTACATCGAAAATAACTTAAATTCACTTTATTCATCGAAATTACAATCAATCCATCAAATACATCGAAAATAACTTAAATTCACTTTATTCATCGAAATTAAGTTATATTCATCAAATACATCGAAAATAACTTAAATTCACTTTATTCATCGAAATTAAGTTATATTCATCAAATACATCGAAAATAACATAAATTCACTTTACTCATCGAAACTAAGTTATATTCATCGAGTACATCGAAAATAACTTAAATTCACTTTATTCATAGAAATTAAGTTACATTCATCAAATACATCGAAAATAACTTAAACTCAATTTATTCATCGAAATTAAGTTATTTTCATCGAGTACATCGAAAATAACTTAAATTCACTTTATTCATCGAAACTAAGTTATATTCATCGAGTACATCGAAAATAACTTAAATTCACTTTATTCATCGAAATTAAGTTATATTCATCGAGTACATCGAAAATAACTTAAATTCACTTTATTCATCGAAATTAAGGTATATTCATCGAGTACATCGAAAATAACTTAAATTCACTTTATTCATCGAAACTAAGTTATATTCATCGAGTACATCGAAAATAACTTAAATTCACTTTATTCATAGAAATTAAGTTACATTCATCAAATACATCGAAAATAACTTAAACTCAATTTATTCATCGAAATTAAGTTATATTCATCGAGTACATCGAAAATAGCTTAAATTCACTTTATTCATCGAAATTAAGTTATATTCATCAAATACATCGAAAATAACATAAATTCACTTTATTCATCGAAACTAAGTTATATTCATCGAGTACATCGAAAATAACTTAAATTCACTTTATTCATAGAAATTAAGTTACATTCATCAAATACATCGAAAATAACTTAAACTCGATTTATTCATCGAAATTAAGTTATATTCATCGAGTACATCGAAAATAACTTAAATTCACTTTATTCATCGAAACTAAGTTATATTCATCGAGTACATCGAAAATAACATAAATTCACTTTATTCATCGAAACTAAGTTATATTCATCGAGTACATCGAAAATAACTTAAATTCACTTTATTCATCGAAATTAAGTTATATTCATCAAATACATCGAAAATAACTTAAATTCACTTTATTCATCGAAATTAAGTTATATTCATCAAATACATCGAAAATAACTTAAATTCACTTTATTCATCGAAATTAAGTTATATTCATCAAATACATCGAAAATAACATAAATTCACTTTATTCATCGAAACTAAGTTATATTCATCGAGTACATCGAAAATAACTTAAATTCACTTTATTCATAGAAATTAAGTTACATTCATCAAATACATCGAAAATAACTTAAACTCAATTTATTCATCGAAATTAAGTTATATTCATCGAGTACATCGAAAATAACTTAAATTCACTTTATTCATCGAAACTAAGTTATATTCATCGAGTACATCGAAAATAACTTAAATTCACTTTATTCATCGAAATTAAGTTATATTCATCGAGTACATCGAAAATAACTTAAATTCACTTTATTCATCGAAATTAAGGTATATTCATCGAGTACATCGAAAATAACTTAAATTCACTTTATTCATTGAAATTAAGTTATATTCATCAAATACATCGAAAATAACTTAAATTCACTTTATTCATCGAAATTAAGTTACATTCATCAAATACATCGAAAATAACTTAAATTCACTTTATTCATCAAATACATCGAAAATAACTTAAGTTCACTTTATTCATCGAAATTAAGTTATATTCATCGAGTACATCGAAAATAACTTAAATTCACTTTATTCATCGAAATTAAGTTATATTCATCGAGTACATCGAAAAAAACTTAAATTCACTTTATTCATCGAAATTACGTTATATTCATCAAATACATCGAAAATAACTTAAATTCAATTTATTCATCGAAATTAAGTTATATTCATCAAATACATCGAAAATAACATAAATTCACTTTATTCGTCGAAACTAAGTTATATTCATCGAGTACATCGAAAATAACTTACATTCACTTTATTCATCGAAATTAAGTTATATTCATCGAGTACATCGAAAATAACTTAAATTCACTTTATTCATCGAAACTAAGTTATATTCATCAAATACATCGAAAATAACTTAAATTCACTTTATTCATCGAAATTAAGTTATATTCATCAAATACATCGAAAATAACATAAATTCACTTTATTCATCGAAACTAAGTTATATTCATCGAGTACATCGAAAATAACTTAAATTCACTTTATTCATAGAAATTAAGTTACATTCATCAAATACATCGAAAATAACTTAAACTCAATTTATTCATCGAAATTAAGTTATATTCATCGAGTACATCGAAAATAACTTAAATTCACTTTATTCATCGAAACTAAGTTATATTCATCGAGTACATCGAAAATAACATAAATTCACTTTATTCATCGAAACTAAGTTATATTCATCGAGTACATCGAAAATAACTTAAATTCACTTTATTCATCGAAATTAAGTTATATTCATCAAATACATCGAAAATAACTTAAATTCACTTTATTCATCGAAATTAAGTTATATTCATCAAATACATCGAAAATAACTTAAATTCACTTTATTCATCGAAATTAAGTTATATTCATCAAATACATCGAAAATAACATAAATTCACTTTATTCATCGAAACTAAGTTATATTCATCGAGTACATCGAAAATAACTTAAATTCACTTTATTCATAGAAATTAAGTTACATTCATCAAATACATCGAAAATAACTTAAACTCAATTTATTCATCGAAATTAAGTTATTTTCATCGAGTACATCGAAAATAACTTAAATTCACTTTATTCATCGAAACTAAGTTATATTCATCGAGTACATCGAAAATAACTTAAATTCACTTTATTCATCGAAATTAAGTTATATTCATCGAGTACATCGAAAATAACTTAAATTCACTTTATTCATCGAAATTAAGGTATATTCATCGAGTACATCGAAAATAACTTAAATTCACTTTATTCATCGAAATTAAGTTATATTCATCAAATGCATCGAAAATAACTTAAATTCACTTTATTCATCGAAATTAAGTTATATTCATCGAGTACATCGAAAATAACTTAAATTCACTTTATTCATCGAAATTAAGTTATATTCATCGAGTACATCGAAAATAACTTAAATTCACTTTATTCATCGAAATTAAGTTATATTCATCAAATACACCGAAAATAACTTAAATTCACTTTATTCATCGAAATTAAGTTATATTCATCAAATACATCGAAAATAACTTAAATTCACTTTATTCATCGAAATTAAGTTATATTCATCAAATACATCGAAATTAACATAAATTCACTTTATTCATCGAAACTAAGTTATATTCATCGAGTACATCGAAAATAACTTAAATTCACTTTATTCATAGAAATTAAGTTACATTCATCAAATACATCGAAAATAACTTAAACTCAATTTATTCATCGAAATTAAGTTATATTCATCGAGTACATCGAAAATAACTTAAATTCACTTTATTCATCGAAACTAAGTTATATTCATCGAGTACATCGAAAATAACTTAAATTCACTTTATTCATCGAAATTAAGTTATATTCATCAAATACATCGAAAATAACTTAAATTCACTTTATTCATCGAAATTAAGTTATATTCATCAAATACATCGAAAATAACTTAAATTCACTTTATTCATCGAAATTAAGTTATATTCATCAAATACATCGAAAATAACATAAATTCACTTTATTCATCGAAACTAAGTTATATTCATCGAGTACATCGAAAATAACTTAAATTCACTTTATTCATAGAAATTAAGTTACATTCATCAAATACATCGAAAATAACTTAAACTCAATTTATTCATCGAAATTAAGTTATATTCATCGAGTACATCGAAAATAACTTAAATTCACTTTATTCATCGAAACTAAGTTATATTCATCGAGTACATCGAAAATAACTTAAATTCACTTTATTCATCGAAATTAAGTTATATTCATCAAATACATCGAAAATAACTTAAATTCACTTTATTCATCGAAATTAAGTTATATTCATCGAGTACATCGAAAATAACTTAAATTCACTTTATTCATCGAAATTAAGTTATATTCATCAAATACATCGAAAATAACTTAAATTCACTTTATTCATCGAAATTAAGTTATATTCATCGAGTACATCGAAAATAACTTAAATTCACTTTATTCATCGAAATTAAGTTATATTCATCAAATACATCGAAAATAACTTAAATTCACTTTATTCATCGAAATTAAGTTACATTCATCAAATACATCGAAAATAACTTAAATTCACTTTATTCATCGAAATTAAGTTATATTCATCAAATACATCAAAAAAAATTAAATTCACTTTATTCATCGAAATTAAGTTAAATTCATCAAATACATCGAAAATAACTTAAATTCACTTTATTCATCGAAATTAAGTTATATTCATCAAATACATCGAAAATAACTTAAATTCACTTTATTCATCGAAATTAAGTTACATTCATCAAATACATAAAAAAAATTAAATTCACTTTATTCATCGAAATTAAGTTATATTCATCAAATACATCGAAAATAACTTAAATTCACTTTATTCATCGAAATTAAGTTATATTCATCGAGTACATCGAAAATAACTTTAATTCACTTTATTCTTCGAAATTAAGTTACATTCATCAAATACATCGAAAATAACTTAAATTCACTTTATTCACCGAAATTGAGTTATATTCATCAAATACATCGAAAATAACTTAAATTCACTTTATTCGTCGAAATTAAGTTATATTCATCGAGTACATCGAAAATAACTTAAATTCACTTTATTCATCGAAATTAAGGTATATTCATCGAGTACATCGAAAATAACTTAAATTCACTTTATTCATTGAAATTAAGTTATATTCATCAAATACATCGAAAATAACTTAAATTCACTTTATTCATCGAAATTAAGTTACATTCATCAAATACATCGAAAATAACTTAAATCCACTTTATTCATCAAATACATCGAAAATAACTTAAGTTCACTATATTCATCGAAATTAAGTTATATTCATCGAGTACATCGAAAATAACTTAAATTCACTTTATTCATCGAAATTAAGTTATATTCATCGAGTACATCGAAAAAAACTTAAATTCACTTTATTCATCGAAATTAAGTTACATTCATCAAATACATCGAAAATAACTTAAATTCACTTTATTCATCGAAATTAAGTTATATTCATCAAATACATCGAAAATAACTCAAATTCACTTTATTCATCAAAATTAAGTTATATTCATCGAGTACATCGAAAATAACTTAAATTCACTTTATTCATCGAAATTAAGTTATATTCTTCGAGTATATCGAAAATAACTTAAATTCACTTTATTCATTGAAATTAAGTTATATTCATCAAATACATCGAAAATAACTTTAATTCACTTTATTCATCGAAATTAAGTTACATTCATCAAATACATCGAAAATAACTTAAATTCACTTTATTCATCATATACATCGAACATAACTTAAGTTCACTTTATTCATCGAAATTAAGTTATATTCATCAAATACATCGAAAATAACTTAAATTCACTTTATTCATCGAAATTAAGTTACATTCATCAAACACATCAAAAAAAATTAAATTCACTTTATTCATCGAAATTAAGTTAAATTCATCAAATACATCGAAAATAACTTAAGTTCACTTTATTCATCGAAATTAAGTTATATTCATCAAATACATCGAAAATAACTTAAATTCACTTTATTCATCGAAATTAAGTTACATTCATCAAATACATCGAAAATAACTTAAATTCACTTTATTCATCGAAATTAAGTTACATTCATCAAATACATCAAAAAAAATTAAATTCACTTTATTCATCGAAATTAAGTTAAATTCATCAAATACATCGAAAATAACTTAAATTCACTTTATTCATCGAAATTAAGTTATATTCATCAAATACATACATCGAAAATAGCTTAAATTTACTTTATTCATCGAAATTAAGTTATATTCATCGAGTACATCGAAAATAACTTAAATTCACTTTATTCATCGAAATTAAGTTATATTCATCGAGTACATCGAAAATAACTTCAATTCACTTTATTCATCGAAATTAAGTTATATTCATCGAGTACATCGAAAATAACTTAAATTCACTTTATTCATCGAAATTAAGTTATATTCATCAAATACATCG
Organism: Thereva unica; assembly: GCA_949987705.1. NCBI lineage: Eukaryota > Metazoa > Arthropoda > Insecta > Diptera > Therevidae > Thereva > Thereva unica. The sequence continues at coordinate 239,696 of CATLJY010000014.1, read as the reverse complement.
AAAATAACTTAAATTCACTTTATTCATCGAAATTAAGTTATATACATCAAATACATCGAAAATAACTTAAGTTCACTTTATTCATCGAAATTAAGTTATATTCACATTTAAGTTAAATACATCGAAAATAACTTAAATTCACTTTATTCATCGAAATTAAGTTATATTCATCAAGTACATCGAAAATAACTTAAATTCACTTTATTCATCGAAATTAAGTTACATTCATCAAATACATCGAAAATAACTTAAATTCACTTTATTCATCGAAATTAAGTTATATTCATCGAGTACATCGAAAATAACTTAAATTCACTTTATTCATCGAAATTAAGTTACATTCATCAAATACATCGAAAATAACTTAAATTCACTTTATTCATCGAAATTAAGTTATATTCATCAAATACATCGAAAATAACTTAAATTCACTTTATTCATCGAAATTAAGTTATATTCATCAAATACATCGAAAATAACTTAAATTCACTTTATTCATCAAAATTAAGTTACATTCATCAAATACATCGAAAATAACTTAAATTCACTTTATTCATCGAAATTAAGTTATATTCATCAAGTACATCGAAAATAACTTAAATTGACTTTATTCATCGAAATTAAGTTACATTCATCAAATACATCGAAAATAACTTAAATTCACTTTATTCATCGAAATTAAGTTATATTCATCAAATACATCGAAAATAACTCAAATTCACTTTATTCATCGAAATTAAGTTATATTCATCGAGTACATCGAAAATAACTTAAATTCACTTTATTCATCGAAATAAAGTTACATTCATCAAATACATCGAAAATAACTTAAATTCACTTTATTCACCGAAATTAAGTTATATTCATGAAATACATCGAAAATAACTTAAATTCACTTTATTCATCGAAATTAAGTTATATTCATCGAGTACATCGAAAATAACTTAAATTCACTTTATTCATCGAAATTAAGTTATATTCATCGAGGACATCGAAAATAACTTAAATTCACTTTATTCATTGAAATTAAGTTATATTCATCAAATACATCGAAAATAACTTAAATTCACTTTATTCATCAAATACATCGAAAATAACTTAAGTTCACTTTATTCATCGAAATTAAGTTATATTCATCAAATACATCGAAAATAACTTAAATTCACTTTATTCATCGAAGTTAAGTTACATTCATCAAATACATCGAAAATAACTTAAATTCACTTTATTCATCGAAATTAAGTTATATTCATCGAGTACATCGAAAATAACTTAAATTCACTTTATTCATCGAAATTAAGTTATATTCATCGAGTACATCGAAAATAACTTCAATTCACTTTATTCATCGAAATTAAGTTATATTCATCGAGTACATCGAAAATAACTTAAATTCACTTTATTCATCGAAATTAAGTTATATTCATCAAATACATCGAAAATAACTTAAATTCACTTTATTCATCGAAATTAAGTTATATTCATCGAGTACATCGAAAATAACTTAAATTCACTTTATTCATCGAAATTAAGTTATATTCATCAAATACATCGAAAATAACTTAAATTCACTTTATTCATCGAAATTAAGTTATATTCATCAAATACATCGAAAATAACTTAAATTCACTTTATTCATCGAAACTAAGTTATATTCATCGAGTACATCGAAAATAACTTAAATTCACTTTATTCATCGAAATTAAGTTATATTCATCAAATACATCGAAAATAACTTAAATTCACTTTATTCATCGAAATTAAGTTATATTCATCGAGTACATCGAAAATAACTTAAATTCACTTTATTCATCGAAATTAAGTTATATTCATCAAATACATCGAAAATAACTTAAATTCAATTTATTCATCGAAATTAAGTTATATTCATCGAGTACATTGAAAATAACTTAAATTCACTTTATTCATCGAAACTAAGTTATATTCATCGAGTACATCGAAAATAACTTAAATTCACTTTATTCATCGAAATTAAGTTTTATTCATCGAGTACATCGAAAATAACTTAAATTCACTTTATTCATCGAAATTAAGTTATATTCATCATTTGTATTTACATCGAAAATAACTTAAATTCACTTTATTCATCGAAATTAAGTTATATTCATCAAATACATCGAAAATATCTTAAATTCACTTTATTCATCGAAATTAAGTTATATTCATCAAATACATCGAAAATAACATAAATTCACTTTATTCATCGAAACTAAGTTATATTCATCGAGTACATCGAAAATAACTTAAATTCACTTTATTCATCGAAACTAAGTTATATTCATCGAGTACATCGAAAATAACTTAAATTCACTTTATTCATCGAAATTAAGTTATATTCATCAAATACATCGAAAATAACTTAAATTCACTTTATTCATCGAAATTAAGTTATATTCATCGAGTACATCGAAAATAACTTCAATTCACTTTATTCATCGAAATTAAGTTATATTCATCAAATACATCGAAAATAACTTAAATTCACTTTATTCATCGAAATTAAGTTATATTCATCAAATACATCGAAAATAACTTAAATTCACTTTATTCATCGAAATTAAGTTATATTCATCAAATACATCGAAAATAACTTAAATTCACTTTATTCATCGAAATTAAGTTATATTCATCAAATACATAAAAAAAATTAAATTCACTTTATTCATCGAAATTAAGTTAAATTCATCAAATACATCGAAAATAACTTAAATTCACTTTATTCATCGAAATTAAGTTATATTCATCAAATACATCGAAAATAACTTAAATTCACTTTATTCAACGAAATTAAGTTACATTCATCAAATACATCAAAAAAAATTAAATTCACTTTATTCATCGAAATTAAGTTAAATTCATCAAATACATCGAAAATAACTTAAGTTCACTTTATTCATCGAAATTAAGTTATATTCATCGAGTACATCGAAAATAACTTAAATTCACTTTATTCATCGAAATTAAGTTATATTCATCAAATACATCGAAAATAACTTAAATTCAATTTATTCATCGAAATTAAGTTATATTCATCGAGTACATCGAAAATAACTTAAATTCACTCTATTCATCGAAATTAAGTTATATTCATCAAATACATCGAAAATAACTTAAATTCACTTTATTCATCGAAATTAAGTTATATTCATCAAATACATCGAAAATAACTTAAATTCACTTTATTCATCGAAACTAAGTTATATTCATCGAGTACATCGAAAATAACTTAAATTCACTTTATTCATAGAAATTAAGTTACATTCATCAAATACATCGAAAATAACTTAAACTCAATTTATTCATCGAAATTAAGTTATATTCATCGAGTACATCGAAAATAACTTAAATTCACTTTATTCATCGAAACTAAGTTATATTCATCGAGTACATCGAAAATAACTTAAATTCACTTTATTCATCGAAATTAAGTTATATTCATCGAGTACATCGAAAATAACTTAAATTCACTTTATTCATCGAAATTAAGGTATATTCATCGAGTACATCGAAAATAACTTAAATTCACTTTATTCATTGAAATTAAGTTATATTCATCAAATACATCGAAAATAACTTAAATTCACTTTATTCATCGAAATTAAGTTACATTCATCAAATACATCGAAAATAACTTAAATTCACTTTATTCATCAAATACATCGAAAATAACTTAAGTTCACTTTATTCATCGAAATTAAGTTATATTCATCGAGTACATCGAAAATAACTTAAATTCACTTTATTCATCGAAATTAAGTTATATTCATCGAGTACATCGAAAAAAACTTAAATTCACTTTATTCATCGAAATTACGTTATATTCATCAAATACATCGAAAATAACTTAAATTCAATTTATTCATCGAAATTAAGTTATATTCATCAAATACATCGAAAATAACATAAATTCACTTTATTCATCGAAACTAAGTTATATTCATCGAGTACATCGAAAATAACTTACATTCACTTTATTCATCGAAATTAAGTTATATTCATCGAGTACATCGAAAATAACTTAAATTCACTTTATTCATCGAAACTAAGTTATATTCATCGAGTACATCGAAAATAACTTAAATTCACTTTATTCATCGAAATTAAGTTATATTCATCAAATGCATCGAAAATAACTTAAATTCACTTTATTCATCGAAATTAAGTTATATTCATCGAGTACATCGAAAATAACTGAAATTCACTTTATTCATCGAAATTAAGTTATATTCATCGAGTACATCGAAAATAACTTAAATTCACTTTATTCATCGAAATTAAGTTATATTCATCAAATACATCGAAAATAACTTAAATTCACTTTATTCATCGAAATTAAGTTATATTCATCAAATACATCGAAAATAGCTTAAATTCACTTTATTCATCGAAATTAAGTTATATTCATCAAATACATCGAAAATAACATAAATTCACTTTATTCATCGAAACTAAGTTATATTCATCGAGTACATCGAAAATAACTTAAATTCACTTTATTCATAGAAATTAAGTTACATTCATCAAATACATCGAAAATAACTTAAACTCGATTTATTCATCGAAATTAAGTTATATTCATCGAGTACATCGAAAATAACTTAAATTCACTTTATTCATCGAAACTAAGTTATATTCATCGAGTACATCGAAAATAACATAAATTCACTTTATTCATCGAAACTAAGTTATATTCATCGAGTACATCGAAAATAACTTAAATTCACTTTATTCATCGAAATTAAGTTATATTCATCAAATACATCGAAAATAACTTAAATTCACTTTATTCATCGAAATTAAGTTATATTCATCAAATACATCGAAAATAACTTAAATTCACTTTATTCATCGAAATTAAGTTATATTCATCAAATACATCGAAAATAACATAAATTCACTTTATTCATCGAAACTAAGTTATATTCATCGAGTACATCGAAAATAACTTAAATTCACTTTATTCATAGAAATTAAGTTACATTCATCAAATACATCGAAAATAACTTAAACTCAATTTATTCATCGAAATTAAGTTATATTCATCGAGTACATCGAAAATAACTTAAATTCACTTTATTCATCGAAACTAAGTTATATTCATCGAGTACATCGAAAATAACTTAAATTCACTTTATTCATCGAAATTAAGTTATATTCATCGAGTACATCGAAAATAACTTAAATTCACTTTATTCATCGAAATTAAGGTATATTCATCGAGTACATCGAAAATAACTTAAATTCACTTTATTCATTGAAATTAAGTTATATTCATCAAATACATCGAAAATAACTTAAATTCACTTTATTCATCGAAATTAAGTTACATTCATCAAATACATCGAAAATAACTTAAATTCACTTTATTCATCAAATACATCGAAAATAACTTAAGTTCACTTTATTCATCGAAATTAAGTTATATTCATCGAGTACATCGAAAATAACTTAAATTAACTTTATTCATCGAAATTAAGTTATATTCATCGAGTACATCGAAAAAAACTTAAATTCACTTTATTCATCGAAATTACGTTATATTCATCAAATACATCGAAAATAACTTAAATTCAATTTATTCATCGAAATTAAGTTATATTCATCAAATACATCGAAAATAACATAAATTCACTTTATTCGTCGAAACTAAGTTATATTCATCAAGTACATCGAAAATAACTTACATTCACTTTATTCATCGAAATTAAGTTATATTCATCGAGTACATCGAAAATAACTTAAATTCACTTTATTCATCGAAACTAAGTTATATTCATCAAATACATCGAAAATAACTTAAATTCACTTTATTCATCGAAATTAAGTTATATTCATCAAATACATCGAAAATAACATAAATTCACTTTATTCATCGAAACTAAGTTATATTCATCGAGTACATCGAAAATAACTTAAATTCACTTTATTCATAGAAATTAAGTTACATTCATCAAATACATCGAAAATAACTTAAACTCAATTTATTCATCGAAATTAAGTTATATTCATCGAGTACATCGAAAATAACTTAAATTCACTTTATTCATCGAAACTAAGTTATATTCATCGAGTACATCGAAAATAACATAAATTCACTTTATTCATCGAAACTAAGTTATATTCATCGAGTACATCGAAAATAACTTAAATTCACTTTATTCATCGAAATTAAGTTATATTCATCAAATACATCGAAAATAACTTAAATTCACTTTATTCATCGAAATTAAGTTATATTCATCAAATACATCGAAAATAACTTAAATTCACTTTATTCATCGAAATTAAGTTATATTCATCAAATACATCGAAAATAACATAAATTCACTTTATTCATCGAAACTAAGTTATATTCATCGAGTACATCGAAAATAACTTAAATTCACTTTATTCATAGAAATTAAGTTACATTCATCAAATACATCGAAAATAACTTAAACTCAATTTATTCATCGAAATTAAGTTATTTTCATCGAGTACATCGAAAATAACTTAAATTCACTTTATTCATCGAAACTAAGTTATATTCATCGAGTACATCGAAAATAACTTAAATTCACTTTATTCATCGAAATTAAGTTATATTCATCGAGTACATCGAAAATAACTTAAATTCACTTTATTCATCGAAATTAAGGTATATTCATCGAGTACATCGAAAATAACTTAAATTCACTTTATTCATCGAAATTAAGTTATATTCATCAAATGCATCGAAAATAACTTAAATTCACTTTATTCATCGAAATTAAGTTATATTCATCGAGTACATCGAAAATAACTTAAATTCACTTTATTCATCGAAATTAAGTTATATTCATCGAGTACATCGAAAATAACTTAAATTCACTTTATTCATCGAAATTAAGTTATATTCATCAAATACACCGAAAATAACTTAAATTCACTTTATTCATCGAAATTAAGTTATATTCATCAAATACATCGAAAATAACTTAAATTCACTTTATTCATCGAAATTAAGTTATATTCATCAAATACATCGAAATTAACATAAATTCACTTTATTCATCGAAACTAAGTTATATTCATCGAGTACATCGAAAATAACTTAAATTCACTTTATTCATAGAAATTAAGTTACATTCATCAAATACATCGAAAATAACTTAAACTCAATTTATTCATCGAAATTAAGTTATATTCATCGAGTACATCGAAATAACTTAAATTCACTTTATTCATCGAAACTAAGTTATATTCATCGAGTACATCGAAAATAACTTAAATTCACTTTATTCATCGAAATTAAGTTATATTCATCAAATACATCGAAAATAACTTAAATTCACTTTATTCATCGAAATTAAGTTATATTCATCAAATACATCGAAAATAACTTAAATTCACTTTATTCATCGAAATTAAGTTATATTCATCAAATACATCGAAAATAACTTAAATTCACTTTATTCATCGAAATTAAGTTACATTCATCAAATACATCGAAAATAACTTAAATTCACTTTATTCATCGAAATTAAGTTATATTCATCGAGTACATCGAAAATAACTTAAATTCACTTTATTCATCGAAATTAAGTTATATTCATCAAATACATCAAAAAAAATTAAATTCACTTTATTCATCGAAATTAAGTTAAATTCATCAAATACATCGAAAATAACTTAAATTCACTTTATTCATCGAAATTAAGTTATATTCATCAAATACATCGAAAATAACTTAAATTCACTTTATTCATCGAAATTAAGTTACATTCATCAAATACATAAAAAAAATTAAATTCACTTTATTCATCGAAATTAAGTTATATTCATCAAATACATCGAAAATAACTTAAATTCACTTTATTCATCGAAATTAAGTTATATTCATCGAGTACATCGAAAATAACTTTAATTCACTTTATTCATCGAAATTAAGTTACATTCATCAAATACATCGAAAATAACTTAAATTCACTTTATTCACCGAAATTGAGTTATATTCATCAAATACATCGAAAATAACTTAAATTCACTTTATTCGTCGAAATTAAGTTATATTCATCGAGTACATCGAAAATAACTTAAATTCACTTTATTCATCGAAATTAAGGTATATTCATCGAGTACATCGAAAATAACTTAAATTCACTTTATTCATTGAAATTAAGTTATATTCATCAAATACATCGAAAATAACTTAAATTCACTTTATTCATCGAAATTAAGTTACATTCATCAAATACATCGAAAATAACTTAAATCCACTTTATTCATCAAATACATCGAAAATAACTTAAGTTCACTATATTCATCGAAATTAAGTTATATTCATCGAGTACATCGAAAATAACTTAAATTCACTTTATTCATCGAAATTAAGTTATATTCATCGAGTACATCGAAAAAAACTTAAATTCACTTTATTCATCGAAATTAAGTTACATTCATCAAATACATCGAAAATAACTTAAATTCACTTTATTCATCGAAATTAAGTTATATTCATCAAATACATCGAAAATAACTCAAATTCACTTTATTCATCAAAATTAAGTTATATTCATCGAGTACATCGAAAATAACTTAAATTCACTTTATTCATCGAAATTAAGTTATATTCTTCGAGTATATCGAAAATAACTTAAATTCACTTTATTCATTGAAATTAAGTTATATTCATCAAATACATCGAAAATAACTTTAATTCACTTTATTCATCGAAATTAAGTTACATTCATCAAATACATCGAAAATAACTTAAATTCACTTTATTCATCGAAATTAAGTTACATTCATCAAATACATCGAAAATAACTTAAATTCACTTTATTCATCGAAATTAAGTTACATTCATCAAATACATCAAAAAAAATTAAATTCACTTTATTCATCGAAATTAAGTTAAATTCATCAAATACATCGAAAATAACTTAAATTCACTTTATTCATCGAAATTAAGTTATATTCATCAAATACATACATCGAAAATAGCTTAAATTTACTTTATTCATCGAAATTAAGTTATATTCATCGAGTACATCGAAAATAACTTAAATTCACTTTATTCATCGAAATTAAGTTATATTCATCGAGTACATCGAAAATAACTTCAATTCACTTTATTCATCGAAATTAAGTTATATTCATCGAGTACATCGAAAATAACTTAAATTCACTTTATTCATCGAAATTAAGTTATATTCATCAAATACATCGAAAATAACTTAAATTCACTTTATTCATCGAAATTAAGTTATATACATCAAATACATCGAAAATAACTTAAGTTCACTTTATTCATCGAAATTAAGTTATATTCATCAAATACATCGAAAATAACTTAAATTCACTTTATTCATCGAAATTAAGTTATATTCATCAAATACATCGAAAATAACTTAAATTCACTTTATTCATCAAAATTAAGTTTCATTCATCAAATACATCGAAAATAACTTAAATTCACTTTATTCATCGAAATTAAGTTATATTCATCAAGTACATCGAAAATAACTTAAATTCACTTTATTCATCGAAATTAAGTTACATTCATCAAATACATCGAAAATAACTTAAATTCACTTTATTCATCGAAATTAAGTTATATTCATCGAGTACATCGAAAATAACTTAAATTCACTTTATTCATCGAAATTAAGTTACATTCATCAAATACATCGAAAATAACTTAAATTCACTTTATTCATCGAAATTAAGTTATATTCATCAAATACATCGAAAATAACTTAAATTCACTTTATTCATCGAAATTAAGTTATATTCATCAAATACATCGAAAATAACTTAAATTCACTTTATTCATCAAAATTAAGTTACATTCATCAAATACATCGAAAATAACTTAAATTCACTTTATTCATCGAAATTAAGTTATATTCATCAAGTACATCGAAAATAACTTAAATTGACTTTATTCATCGAAATTAAGTTACATTCATCAAATACATCGAAAATAACTTAAATTCACTTTATTCACCGAAATTAAGTTATATTCATGAAATACATCGAAAATAACTCAAATTCACTTTATTCATCGAAATTAAGTTATATTCATCGAGTACATCGAAAATAACTTAAATTCACTTTATTCATCGAAATAAAGTTACATTCATCAAATACATCGAAAATAACTTAAATTCACTTTATTCACCGAAATTAAGTTATATTCATGAAATACATCGAAAATAACTTAAATTCACTTTATTCATCGAAATTAAGTTATATTCATCGAGTACATCGAAAATAACTTAAATTCACTTTATTCATCGAAATTAAGTTATATTCATCGAGGACATCGAAAATAACTTAAATTCACTTTATTCATTGAAATTAAGTTATATTCATCAAATACATCGAAAATAACTTAAATTCACTTTATTCATCGAAATTAAGTTACATTCATCAAATACATCGAAAATAACTTAAATTCACTTTATTCATCAAATACATCGAAAATAACTTAAGTTCACTTTATTCATCGAAATTAAGTTATATTCATCAAATACATCGAAAATAACTTAAATTCACTTTATTCATCGAAGTTAAGTTACATTCATCAAATACATCGAAAATAACTTAAATTCACTTTATTCATCGAAATTAAGTTATATTCATCGAGTACATCGAAAATAACTTAAATTCACTTTATTCATCGAAATTAAGTTATAATCATCGAGTACATCGAAAATAACTTCAATTCACTTTATTCATCGAAATTAAGTTATATTCATCGAGTACATCGAAAATAACTTAAATTCACTTTATTCATCGAAATTAAGTTATATTCATCAAATACATCGAAAATAACGTAAATTCACTTTATTCATCGAAATTAAGTTATATACATCAAATACATCGAAAATAACTTAAGTTCACTTTATTCATCGAAATTAAGTTATATTCATCAAATACATCGAAAATAACTTAAATTCACTTTATTCATCGAAATTAAGTTACATTCATCAAATACATCGAAAATAACTTAAATTCACTTTATTCATCAAATACATCGAAAATAGCTTAAGTTCACTTCATTCATCGAAATTAAGTTATATTCATCAAATACATCGGAAATAACTTAAATTCACTTTATTCATCGAAGTTAAGTTACATTCATCAAATACATCGAAAATAACTTAAATTCACTTTATTCATCGAAATTAAGTTATATTCATCAAATACATCGAAAATAACTTAAATTCAATTTATTCATCGAAATTAAGTTATATTCATCAAACACATCGAAAATAACATAAATTCACTTTATTCATCGAAACTAAGTTATATTCATCGAGTACATCGAAAATAACTTACATTCACTTTATTCATCGAAATTAAGTTATATTCATCGAGTACATCGAAAATAAATTAAATTCACTTTATTCATCGAAACTAAGTTATATTCATCGAGTACATCGAAAATAACTTAAATTCACTTTATTCATCGAAATTAAGTTATATTCATCAAATGCATCGAAAATAACTTAAATTCACTTTATTCATCGAAATTAAGTTATATTCATCGAGTACATCGAAAATAACTGAAATTCACTTTATTCATCGAAATTAAGTTATATTCATCGAGTACATCGAAAATAACTTAAATTCACTTTATTCATCGAAATTAAGTTATATTCATCGAGTACATCGAAAATAACTTAAATTCACTTTATTCATCGAAATTAAGTTATATTCATCGAGGACATCGAAAATAACTTAAATTCACTTTATTCATTGAAATTAAGTTATATTCATCAAATACATCGAAAATAACTTAAATTCACTTTATTCATCGAAATTAAGTTACATTCATCAAATACATCGAAAATAACTTAAATTCACTTTATTCATCAAATACATCGAAAATAACTTAAGTTCACTTTATTCATCGAAATTAAGTTATATTCATCAAATACATCGAAAATAACTTAAATTCACTTTATTCATCGAAATTCATCAAATACATCGAAAATAACTTAAATTCACTTTATTCATCGAAATTAAGTTATATTCATCAAATACATCGAAAATAACTTAAATTCAATTTATTCATCGAAATTAAGTTATATTCATCAAATACATCGAAAATAACATAAATTCACTTTATTCATCGAAACTAAGTTATATTCATCGAGTACATCGAAAATAACTTACATTCACTTTATTCATCGAAATTAAGTTATATTCATCGAGTACATCGAAAATAACTTAAATTCACTTTATTCATCGAAACTAAGTTATATTCATCGAGTACATCGAAAATAACTTAAATTCACTTTATTCATCGAAATTAAGTTATATTCATCAAATGCATCGAAAATAACTTAAATTCACTTTATTCATCGAAATTAAGTTATATTCATCGAGTACATCGAAAATAACTGAAATTCACTTTATTCATCGAAATTAAGTTATATTCATCGAGTACATCGAAAATAACTTAAATTCACTTTATTCATCGAAATTAAGTTATATTCATCAAATACATCGAAAATAACTTAAATTCACTTTATTCATCGAAATTAAGTTATATTCATCAAATACATCGAAAATAGCTTAAATTCACTTTATTCATCGAAATTAAGTTATATTCATCAAATACATCGAAAATAACATAAATTCACTTTATTCATCGAAACTAAGTTATATTCATCGAGTACATCGAAAATAACTTAAATTCACTTTATTCATAGAAATTAAGTTACATTCATCAAATACATCGAAAATAACTTAAACTCGATTTATTCATCGAAATTAAGTTATATTCATCGAGTACATCGAAAATAACTTAAATTCACTTTATTCATCGAAACTAAGTTATATTCATCGAGTACATCGAAAATAACATAAATTCACTTTATTCATCGAAACTAAGTTATATTCATCGAGTACATCGAAAATAACTTAAATTCACTTTATTCATCGAAATTAAGTTATATTCATCAAATACATCGAAAATAACTTAAATTCACTTTATTCATCGAAATTAAGTTATATTCATCAAATACATCGAAAATAACTTAAATTCACTTTATTCATCGAAATTAAGTTATATTCATCAAATACATCGAAAATAACATAAATTCACTTTATTCATCGAAACTAAGTTATATTCATCGAGTACATCGAAAATAACTTAAATTCACTTTATTCATAGAAATTAAGTTACATTCATCAAATACATCGAAAATAACTTAAACTCAATTTATTCATCGAAATTAAGTTATATTCATCGAGTACATCGAAAATAACTTAAATTCACTTTATTCATCGAAACTAAGTTATATTCATCGAGTACATCGAAAATAACTTAAATTCACTTTATTCATCGAAATTAAGTTATATTCATCGAGTACATCGAAAATAACTTAAATTCACTTTATTCATCGAAATTAAGGTATATTCATCGAGTACATCGAAAATAACTTAAATTCACTTTATTCATTGAAATTAAGTTATATTCATCAAATACATCGAAAATAACTTAAATTCACTTTATTCATCGAAATTAAGTTACATTCATCAAATACATCGAAAATAACTTAAATTCACTTTATTCATCAAATACATCGAAAATAACTTAAGTTCACTTTATTCATCGAAATTAAGTTATATTCATCGAGTACATCGAAAATAACTTAAATTCACTTTATTCATCGAAATTAAGTTATATTCATCGAGTACATCGAAAAAAACTTAAATTCACTTTATTCATCGAAATTACGTTATATTCATCAAATACATCGAAAATAACTTAAATTCAATTTATTCATCGAAATTAAGTTATATTCATCAAATACATCGAAAATAACATAAATTCACTTTATTCGTCGAAACTAAGTTATATTCATCGAGTACATCGAAAATAACTTACATTCACTTTATTCATCGAAATTAAGTTATATTCATCGAGTACATCGAAAATAACTTAAATTCACTTTATTCATCGAAACTAAGTTATATTCATCAAATACATCGAAAATAACTTAAATTCACTTTATTCATCGAAATTAAGTTATATTCATCAAATACATCGAAAATAACATAAATTCACTTTATTCATCGAAACTAAGTTATATTCATCGAGTACATCGAAAATAACTTAAATTCACTTTATTCATAGAAATTAAGTTACATTCATCAAATACATCGAAAATAACTTAAACTCAATTTATTCATCGAAATTAAGTTATATTCATCGAGTACATCGAAAATAACTTAAATTCACTTTATTCATCGAAACTAAGTTATATTCATCGAGTACATCGAAAATAACATAAATTCACTTTATTCATCGAAACTAAGTTATATTCATCGAGTACATCGAAAATAACTTAAATTCACTTTATTCATCGAAATTAAGTTATATTCATCAAATACATCGAAAATAACTTAAATTCACTTTATTCATCGAAATTAAGTTATATTCATCAAATACATCGAAAATAACTTAAATTCACTTTATTCATCGAAATTAAGTTATATTCATCAAATACATCGAAAATAACATAAATTCACTTTATTCATCGAAACTAAGTTATATTCATCGAGTACATCGAAAATAACTTAAATTCACTTTATTCATAGAAATTAAGTTACATTCATCAAATACATCGAAAATAACTTAAACTCAATTTATTCATCGAAATTAAGTTATTTTCATCGAGTATATCGAAAATAACTTAAATTCACTTTATTCATCGAAACTAAGTTATATTCATCGAGTACATCGAAAATAACTTAAATTCACTTTATTCATCGAAATTAAGGTATATTCATCGAGTACATCGAAAATAACTTAAATTCACTTTATTCATCGAAATTAAGTTATATTCATCAAATGCATCGAAAATAACTTAAATTCACTTTATTCATCGAAATTAAGTTATATTCATCGAGTACATCGAAAATAACTTAAATTCACTTTATTCATCGAAATTAAGTTATATTCATCGAGTACATCGAAAATAACTTAAATTCACTTTATTCATCGAAATTAAGTTATATTCATCAAATACACCGAAAATAACTTAAATTCACTTTATTCATCGAAATTAAGTTATATTCATCAAATACATCGAAAATAACTTAAATTCACTTTATTCATCGAAATTAAGTTATATTCATCAAATACATCGAAATTAACATAAATTCACTTTATTCATCGAAACTAAGTTATATTCATCGAGTACATCGAAAATAACTTAAATTCACTTTATTCATAGAAATTAAGTTACATTCATCAAATACATCGAAAATAACTTAAACTCAATTTATTCATCGAAATTAAGTTATATTCATCGAGTACATCGAAAATAACTTAAATTCACTTTATTCATCGAAACTAAGTTATATTCATCGAGTACATCGAAAATAACTTAAATTCACTTTATTCATCGAAATTAAGTTATATTCATCAAATACATCGAAAATAACTTAAATTCACTTTATTCATCGAAATTAAGTTATATTCATCAAATACATCGAAAATAACTTAAATTCACTTTATTCATCGAAATTAAGTTATATTCATCAAATACATCGAAAATAACATAAATTCACTTTATTCATCGAAACTAAGTTATATTCATCGAGTACATCGAAAATAACTTAAATTCACTTTATTCATAGAAATTAAGTTACATTCATCAAATACATCGAAAATAACTTAAACTCAATTTATTCATCGAAATTAAGTTATATTCATCGAGTACATCGAAAATAACTTAAATTCACTTTATTCATCGAAACTAAGTTATATTCATCGAGTACATCGAAAATAACTTAAATTCACTTTATTCATCGAAATTAAGTTATATTCATCAAATACATCGAAAATAACTTAAATTCACTTTATTCATCGAAATTAAGTTATATTCATCGAGTACATCGAAAATAACTTAAATTCACTTTATTCATCGAAATTAAGTTATATTCATCAAATACATCGAAAATAACTTAAATTCACTTTAATCATCGAAATTAAGTTATATTCATCGAGTACATCGAAAATAACTTAAATTCACTTTATTCATCGAAATTAAGTTATATTCATCAAATACATCGAAAATAACTTAAATTCACTTTATTCATCGAAATTAAGTTACATTCATCAAATACATCGAAAATAACTTAAATTCACTTTATTCATCGAAATTAAGTTATATTCATCAAATACATCAAAAAAAATTAAATTCACTTTATTCATCGAAATTAAGTTAAATTCATCAAATACATCGAAAATAACTTAAATTCACTTTATTCATCGAAATTAAGTTATATTCATCAAATACATCGAAAATAACTTAAATTCACTTTATTCATCGAAATTAAGTTACATTCATCAAATACATAAAAAAAATTAAATTCACTTTATTCATCGAAATTAAGTTATATTCATCAAATACATCGAAAATAACTGAAATTCACTTTATTCATCGAAATTAAGTTATATTCATCGAGTACATCGAAAATAACTTTAATTCACTTTATTCATCGAAATTAAGTTACATTCATCAAATACATCGAAAATAACTTAAATTCACTTTATTCACCGAAATTGAGTTATATTCATCAAATACATCGAAAATAACTTAAATTCACTTTATTCATCGAAATTAAGTTATATTCATCGAGTACATCGAAAAAAACTTAAATTCACTTTATTCATCGAAATTAAGTTATATTCATCGAGTACATCGAAAAAAACTTAAATCCACTTTATTCATCGAAATTAAGTTATATTCATCGAGTACATCGAAAAAAACTTAAATTCACTTTATTCATCGAAATTAAGTTACATTCATCAAACACATCGAAAATAACTTAAATTCACTTTATTCATCGAAATTAAGTTATATTCATCAAATACATCGAAAATAACTCAAATTCACTTTATTCATCAAAATTAAGTTATATTCATCGAGTACATCGAAAATAACTTAAATTCACTTTATTCATCGAAATTAAGTTATATTCTTCGAGTATATCGAAAATAACTTAAATTCACTTTATTCATTGAAATTAAGTTATATTCATCAAATACATCGAAAATAACTTTAATTCACTTTATTCATCGAAATTAAGTTACATTCATCAAATACATCGAAAATAACTTAAATTCACTTTATTCATCAAATACATCGAACATTACTTAAGTTCACTTTATTCATCGAAATTAAGTTATATTCATCAAATACATCGAAAATAACTTAAATTCACTTTATTCATCGAAATTAAGTTACATTCATCAAATACATCAAAAAAAATTAAATTCACTTTATTCATCGAAATTAAGTTAAATTTATCAAATACATCGAAAATAACTTAAGTTCACTTTATTCATCGAAATTAAGTTATATTCATCAAATACATCGAAAATAACTTAAATTCACTTTATTCATCGAAATTAAGTTACATTCATCAAATACATCGAAAATAACTTAAATTCACTTTATTCATCGAAATTAAGTTACATTCATCAAATACATCAAAAAAAATTAAATTCACTTTATTCATCGAAATTAAGTTAAATTCATCAAATACATCGAAAATAACTTAAATTCACTTTATTCATCGAAATTAAGTTATATTCATCAAATACATACATCGAAAATAGCTTAAATTTACTTTATTCATCGAAATTAAGTTATATTCATCGAGTACATCGAAAATAACTTAAATTCACTTTATTCATCGAAATTAAGTTATATTCATCGAGTACATCGAAAATAACTTCAATTCACTTTATTCATCGAAATTAAGTTATATTCATCGAGTACATCGAAAATAACTTAAATTCACTTTATTCATCGAAATTAAGTTATATTCATCAAATACATCGAAAATAACTTAAATTCACTTTATTCATCGAAATTAAGTTATATACATCAAATACATCGAAAATAACTTAAGTTCACTTTATTCATCGAAATTAAGTTATATTCATCAAATACATCGAAAATAACTTAAATTCACTTTATTCATCGAAATTAAGTTATATTCATCAAATACATCGAAAATAACTTAAATTCACTTTATTCGTCAAAATTAAGTTACATTCATCAAATACATCGAAAATAACTTAAATTCACTTTATCCATCGAAATTAAGTTATATTCATCAAGTACATCGAAAATAACTTAAATTCACTTTATTCATCGAAATTAAGTTACATTCATCAAATACATCGAAAATAACTTAAATTCACTTTATTCATCGAAATTAAGTTATATTCATCGAGTACATCGAAAATAACTTAAATTCACTTTATTCATCGAAATTAAGTTACATTCATCAAATACATCGAAAATAACTTAAATTCACTTTATTCATCGAAATTAAGTTATATTCATCAAATACATCGAAAATAACTTAAATTCACTTCATTCATCGAAATTAAGTTATATTCATCAAATACATCGAAAATAACTTAAATTCACTTTATTCATCAAAATTAAGTTACATTCATCAAATACATCGAAAATAACTTAAATTCACTTTATTCATCGAAATTAAGTTATATTCATCAAGTACATCGAAAATAACTTAAATTGACTTTATTCATCGAAATTAAGTTACATTCATCAAATACATCGAAAATAACTTAAATTCACTTTATTCACCGAAATTAAGTTATATTCATGAAATACATCGAAAATAACTCAAATTCACTTTATTCATCGAAATTAAGTTATATTCATCGAGTACATCGAAAATAACTTAAATTCACTTTATTCATCGAAATAAAGTTACATTCATCAAATACATCGAAAATAACTTAAATTCACTTTATTCACCGAAATTAAGTTATATTCATGAAATACATCGAAAATAACTTAAATTCACTTTATTCATCGAAATTAAGTTATATTCATCGAGTACATCGAAAATAACTTAAATTCACTTTATTCATCGAAATTAAGTTATATTCATCGAGGACATCGAAAATAACTTAAATTCACTTTATTCATTGAAATTAAGTTATATTCATCAAATACATCGAAAATAACTTAAATTCACTTTATTCATCGAAATTAAGTTACATTCATCAAATACATCGAAAATAACTTAAATTCACTTTATTCATCAAATACATCGAAAATAACTTAAGTTCACTTTATTCATCGAAATTAAGTTATATTCATCAAATACATCGAAAATAACTTAAATTCACTTTATTCATCGAAGTTAAGTTACATTCATCAAATACATCGAAAATAACTTAAATTCACTTTATTCATCGAAATTAAGTTATATTCATCGAGTACATCGAAAATAACTTAAATTCACTTTATTCATCGAAATTAAGTTATATTCATCGAGTACATCGAAAATAACTTCAATTCACTTTATTCATCGAAATTAAGTTATATTCATCGAGTACATCGAAAATAACTTAAATTCACTTTATTCATCGAAATTAAGTTATATTCATCAAATACATCGAAAATAACGTAAATTCACTTTATTCATCGAAATTAAGTTATATACATCAAATACATCGAAAATAACTTAAGTTCACTTTATTCATCGAAATTAAGTTATATTCATCAAATACATCGAAAATAACTTAAATTCACTTTATTCATCGAAATTAAGTTACATTCATCAAATACATCGAAAATAACTTAAATTCACTTTATTCATCAAATACATCGAAAATAGCTTAAGTTCACTTCATTCATCGAAATTAAGTTATATTCATCAAATACATCGGAAATAACTTAAATTCAATTTATTCATCGAAGTTAAGTTACATTCATCAAATACATCGAAAATAACTTAAATTCACTTTATTCATCGAAACTAAGTTATATTCATCGAGTACATCGAAAATAACTTAAATTCACTTTATTCATCGAAATTAAGTTATATTCATCGAGTACATCGAAAATAACTTAAATTCACTTTATTCATCGAAATTAAGTTATATTCATCGAGGACATCGAAAATAACTTAAATTCACTTTATTCATTGAAATTAAGTTATATTCATCAAATACATCGAAAATAACTTAAATTCACTTTATTCATCGAAATTAAGTTACATTCATCAAATACATCGAAAATAACTTAAATTCACTTTATTCATCAAATACATCGAAAATAACTTAAGTTCACTTTATTCATCGAAATTAAGTTATATTCATCAAATACATCGAAAATAACTTAAATTCACTTTATTCATCGAAGTTAAGTTACATTCATCAAATACATCGAAAATAACTTAAATTCACTTTATTCATCGAAATTAAGTTATATTCATCAAATACATCGAAAATAACTTAAATTCACTTTATTCATCGAAATTAAGTTATATTCATCAAATACATCGAAAATAACATAAATTCACTTTATTCATCGAAACTAAGTTATATTCATCGAGTACATCGAAAATAACTTAAATTCACTTTATTCATAGAAATTAAGTTACATTCATCAAATACATCGAAAATAACTTAAACTCAATTTATTCATCGAAATTAAGTTATATTCATCGAGTACATCGAAAATAACTTAAATTCACTTTATTCATCGAAACTAAGTTATATTCATCGAGTACATCGAAAATAACTTAAATTCACTTTATTCATCGAAATTAAGTTATATTCATCAAATACATCGAAAATAACTTAAATTCACTTTATTCATCGAAATTAAGTTATATTCATCGAGTACATCGAAAATAACTTAAATTCACTTTATTCATCGAAATTAAGTTATATTCATCAAATACATCGAAAATAACTTAAATTCACTTTATTCATCGAAATTAAGTTATATTCATCGAGTACATCGAAAATAACTTAAATTCACTTTATTCATCGAAATTAAGTTATATTCATCAAATACATCGAAAATAACTTAAATTCACTTTATTCATCGAAATTAAGTTACATTCATCAAATACATCGAAAATAACTTAAATTCACTTTATTCATCGAAATTAAGTTATATTCATCAAATACATCAAAAAAAATTAAATTCACTTTATTCATCGAAATTAAGTTAAATTCATCAAATACATCGAAAATAACTTAAATTCACTTTATTCATCGAAATTAAGTTATATTCATCAAATACATCGAAAATAACTTAAATTCACTTTAATCATCGAAATTAAGTTACATTCATCAAATACATCAAAAAAAATTAAATTCACTTTATTCATCGAAATTAAGTTAAATTCATCAAATACATCGAAAATAACTTAAGTTCACTTTATTCATCGAAATTAAGTTATATTCATCAAATACATCGAAAATAACTTAAATTCACTTTATTCATCGAAATTAAGTTACATTCATCAAATACATCGAAAATAACTTAAATTCACTTTATTCATCGAAATTAAGTTACATTCATCAAATACATAAAAAAAAATTAAATTCACTTTATTCATCGAAATTAAGTTAAATTCATCAAATACATCGAAAATAACTTAAATTCACTTTATTCATCGAAATTAAGTTATATTCATCAAATACATACATCGAAAATAGCTTAAATTTACTTTATTCATCGAAATTAAGTTATATTCATCGAGTACATCGAAAATAACTTAAATTCACTTTATTCATCGAAATTAAGTTATATTCGTCGAGTACATCGAAAATAACTTCAATTCACTTTATTCATCGAAATTAAGTTATATTCATCGAGTACATCGAAAATAACTTAAATTCACTTTATTCATCGAAATTTAGTTATATTCATCAAATACATCGAAAATAACTTAAATTCACTTTATTCATCGAAATTAAGTTATATACATCAAATACATCGAAAATAACTTAAGTTCACTTTATTCATCGAAATTAAGTTATATTCATCAAATACATCGAAAATAACTTAAATTCACTTTATTCATCGAAATTAAGTTATATTCATCAAATACATCGAAAATAACTTAAATTCACTTTATTCATCAAAATTAAGTTACATTCATCAAATACATCGAAAATAACTTAAATTCACTTTATTCATCGAAATTAAGTTATATTCATCAAGTACATCGAAAATAACTTAAATTCACTTTATTCATCGAAATTAAGTTACATTCATCAAATACATCGAAAATAACTTAAATTCACTTTATTCATCGAAATTAAGTTATATTCATCAAATACATCGAAAATAACTTAAATTCACTTTATTCATCGAAATTAAGTTATATTCATCAAGTACATCGAAAATAACTTAAATTCACTTTATTCATCGAAATTAAGTTACATTCATCAAATACATCGAAAATAACTTAAATTCACTTTATTCATCGAAATTAAGTTATATTCATCAAATACATCGAAAATAACTCAAATTCACTTTATTCATCGAAATTAAGTTATATTCATCAAATACATCGAAAATAACTTAAATTCACTTTATTCTTCGAAATTAAGTTATATTCATCAAATACATCGAAAATAACATAAATTCACTTTATTCATCGAAACTAAGTTATATTCATCGAGTACATCGAAAATAACTTAAATTCACTTTATTCATCGAAATAAAGTTACATTCATCAAATACATCGAAAATAACTTAAATTCACTTTATTCACCGAAATTAAGTTATATTCATCAAATACATCGAAAATAACTTAAATTCACTTTATTCATCGAAATTAAGTTATATTCATCGAGTACATCGAAAATAACTTAAATTCACTTTATTCATCGAAATTAAGTTATATTCATCGAGGACATCGAAAATAACTTAAATTCACTTTATTCATTGAAATTAAGTTATATTCATCAAATACATCGAAAATAACTTAAATTCACTTTATTCATCGAAATTAAGTTACATTCATCAAATACATCGAAAATAACTTAAATTCACTTTATTCATCAAATACATCGAAAATAACTTAAGTTCACTTTATTCATCGAAATTAAGTTATATTCATCAAATACATCGAAAATAACTTAAATTCACTTTATTCATCGAAGTTAAGTTACATTCATCAAATACATCGAAAATAACTTAAATTCACTTTATTCATCGAAATTAAGTTACATTCATCAAATACATCAAAAAAAATTAAATTCACTTTATTCATCGAAATTAAGTTAAATTCTTCAAATACATCGAAAATAACTTAAATTCACTTTATTCATCGAAATTAAGTTATATTCATCAAATACATCGAAAATAACTTAAATTCACTTTATTCATCGAAATTAAGTTATATTCATCGAGTACATCGAAAATAACTTAAATTCACTTTATTCATCGAAATTAAGTTATATTCATCAAATACATCGAAAATAACTTAAATTCACTTTATTCATCGAAATTAAGTTATATTCATCAAATACATCGAAAATAACTTAAATTCACTTTATTCATCGAAATTAAGTTATATTCATCAAATACATCGAAAATAACATAAATTCACTTTATTCATCGAAACTAAGTTATATTCATCGAGTGCATCGAAAATAACTTAAATTCACTTTATTCATAGAAATTAAGTTACATTCATCAAATACATCGAAAATAACTTAAATTCAATTTATTCATCGAAATTAAGTTATATTCATCGAGTACATCGAAAATAACATAAATTCACTTTATTCATCGAAACTAAGTTATATTCATCGAGTACATCGAAAATAACTTAAATTCACTTTATTCATCGAAATTAAGTTATATTCATCGAGTACATCGAAAATAACTTAAATTCACTTTATTCATCGAAATTAAGTTATATTCATCAAATACATCGAAAATAACTTAAATTCACTTTATTCATCGAAATTAAGTTATATTCATCAAATACATCGAAAATAACTTAAATTCACTTTATTCTTCGAAATTAAGTTATATTCATCAAATACATCGAAAATAACATAAATTCACTTTATTCATCGAAACTAAGTTATATTCATCGAGTACATCGAAAATAACTTAAATTCACTTTATTCATCGAAATTAAGTTATATTCATCAAATACATCGAAAATAACTTATGAATATCGAAATTAAGTTATATTCATCAAATACATCGAAAATAACTTAAATTCACTTTATTCATCGAAATTAAGTTATATTCATCAAATACATCGAAAATAACATAAATTCACTTTATTCATCGAAATTAAGTTATATTCATCGAGTACATCGAAAATAACTTAAATTCACTTTATTCATCGAAATTAAGTTATATTCATCAAATACATCGAAAATAACTTAAATTCACTTTATTCATCGAAATTAA
The DNA here is from genome assembly GCA_949987705.1 of Thereva unica. Lineage (NCBI taxonomy): Eukaryota > Metazoa > Arthropoda > Insecta > Diptera > Therevidae > Thereva > Thereva unica. Next base: position 215,454 of record CATLJY010000014.1, on the reverse strand, counting down.
GTTATATTCATCAAATACATCGAAAATAACTTAAATTCACTTTATTCATCGAAATTAAGTTATATTCATCGAGTACATCGAAAATAAATTCACTTTATTCATCGAAATTAAGTTATATTCATCAAATACATCGAAAATAACTTAAATTCACTTTATTCATCGAAATTAAGTTACATTCATCAAATACATCGAAAATAACTTAAATTCACTTTATTCATCGAAATTAAGTTATATTCATCGAGTACATCGAAAATAACTTAAATTCACTTTATTCATCGAAATTAAGTTATATTCATCAAATACATCGAAATTAACTTAAATTCACTTTATTCATCGAAGTTAAGTTATATTCATCAAATACATCGAAAATAACTTAAATTCACTTTATTCTTCGAAATTAAGTTATATTCATCAAATACATCGAAAATAACTTAAATTCACTTTATTCATCGAAATTAAGTTATATTCATCAAGTACATCGAAAATAACTTAAATTCACTTTATTCATCGAAATTAAGTTATATTCATCAAATACATCGAAAATAACTTAAATTCACTTTATTCATCGAAATTAAGTTATATTCATCAAGTACATCGAAAATAACTTAAATTCACTTTATTCATCGAAATTAAGTTATATTCATCAAATACATCGAAAATAACTTAAATTTACTTTATTCATCGAAATTAAGTTATATTCATCAAATACATCGAAAATAACTTAAATTCACTTTATTCATCGAAATTAAGTTACATCCCTCAAATACATCGAAAATAACTTAAATTCACTTTATTCATCGAAATTAAGTTACATTCATCAAATACATCGAAAATAACTTAAATTCACTTTATTCACCGAAATTAAGTTATATTCATCAAATACATCGAAAATAACTTAAATTCACTTTATTCATCGAAATTAAGTTACATTCATCAAATACATCGAAAATAACTTAAATTCACTTTATTCATCGAAATTAAGTTATATTCATCGAGTACATCGAAAATAACTTAAATTCACTTTATTCATCGAAATTAAGTTATATTCATCAAATACATAGAAAATAACTTAAATTCACTTTATTCATCGAAATTAAGTTATATTCATCGAGTACATCGAAAATAACTTAAATTCACTTTATTCATCGAAATTAAGTTACATTCATCAAATACATCGAAAATAACTTAAATTCACTTTATTCACCGAAATTAAGTTATATTCATCAAATACATCGAAAATAACTTAAATTCACTTTATTCATCGAAATTAAGTTATATTCATCGAGTACATCGAAAATAACTTAAATTCACTTTATTCATCGAAATTAAGTTATATTCATCGGGTACATCGAAAATAACTTAAATTCACTTTATTCATTGAAATTAAGTTATATTCATCAAATACATCGAAAATAACTTAAATTCACTTTATTCATCGAAATTAAGTTACATTCATCAAATACATCGAAAATAACTTAAATTCACTTTATTCATCGAAATTAAGTTATATTCATCAAATACATCGAAAATAACTTAAATTCACTTTATTCATCGAAATTAAGTTATATTCATCAAGTACATCGAAAATAACTTAAATTCACTTTATTCATCGAAATTAAGCTATATTCATCAAATACATCGAAAATAACTTAAATTCACTTTATTCATCGAAATTAAGTTATATTCATCGAGTACATCGAAAATAACTTAAATTCACTTTATTCATCGAAATTAAGTTACATTCATCAAATACATCGAAAATAACTTAAATTCACTTTATTCACCGAAATTAAGTTATATTCATCAAATACATCGAAAATAACTTAAATTCACTTTATTCATCGAAATTAAGTTACATTCATCAAATACATCGAAAATAACTTAAATTCACTTTATTCATCGAAATTAAGTTATATTCATCAAGTACATCGAAAATAACTTAAATTCACTTTATTCATCGAAATTAAGTTATATTCATCAAATACATCGAAAATAACTTAAACTCACTTTATTCATCGAAATTAAGTTATATTCATCGAGTACATCGAAAATAACTTAAATTCACTTTATTCATCGAAATTAAGTTACATTCATCAAATACATCGAAAATAACTTAAATTCACTTTATTCACCGAAATTAAGTTGTATTCATCAAATACATCGAAAATAACTTAAATTCACTTTATTCATCGAAATTAAGTTATATTCATCGAGTACATCGAAAATAACTTAAATTCACTTTATTCATTGAAATTAAGTTATATTCTTCGAGTACATCGAAAATAACTTAAATTCACTTTATTCATTGAAATTAAGTTATATTCATCAAATACATCGAAAATAACTTAAATTCACTTTATTCATCGAAATTAAGTTACATTCATCAAATACATCGAAAATAACTTAAATTCACTTTATTCATCAAATACATGGAACATAACTTAAGTTCACTTTATTCATCGAAATTAAGTTATATTCATCAAATACATCGAAAATAACTTAAATTCACTTTATTCATCGAAATTAAGTTACATTCATCAAATACATCGAAAATAACTTAAATTCACTTTATTCATCGAAATTAAGTTACATTCATCAAATACATCAAAAAAAATTAAATTCACTTTATTCATCGAAATTAAGTTAAATTCATCAAATACATCGAAAATAACTTGAATTCACTTTATTAATCAAATACATGGAACATAACTTAAGTTCACTTTATTCATCGAAATTAAGTTATATTCATCAAATACATCGAAAATAACTTAAATTCACTTTATTCATCGAAATTAAGTTACATTCATCAAATACATCGAAAATAACTTAAATTCACTTTATTCATCGAAATTAAGTTACATTCATCAAATACATCAAAAAAAATTAAATTCACTTTATTCATCGAAATTAAGTTAAATTCATCAAATACATCGAAAATAACTTGAATTCACTTTATTCATCAAATACATGGAACATAACTTAAGTTCACTTTATTCATTGAAATTAAGTTATATTCATCAAATACATCGAAAATAACTTAAATTCACTTTATTCATCGAAATTAAGTTACATTCATCAAATACATCGAAAATAACTTAAATTCACTTTATTCATCAAATACATGGAACATAACTTAAGTTCACTTTATTCATCGAAATTAAGTTATATTCATCAAATACATCGAAAATAACTTAAATTCACTTTATTCATCGAAATTAAGTTACATTCATCAAATATATCGAAAATAACTTAAATTCACTTTATTCATCGAAATTAAGTTACATTCATCAAATACATCAAAAAAAATTAAATTCACTTTATTCATCGAAATTAAGTTAAATTCATCAAATACATCGAAAATAACTTGAATTCACTTTATTCATCAAATACATGGAACATAACTTAAGTTCACTTTATTCATCGAAATTAAGTTATATTCATCAAATACATCGAAAATAACTTAAGTTCACTTTATTCATCGAAATTAAGTTATATTCATCAAATACATCGAAAATAACTTAAATTCACTTTATTCATCGAAATTAAGTTATATTCATCGAGTACATCGAAAATAACTTAAATTCACTTTATTCATCGAAACTAAGTTATATTCATCGAGTACATCGAAAATAACTTAAATTCACTTTATTCATCGAAATTAAGTTATATTCATCAAATACATCGAAAATAACTTAAATTCACTTTATTCATCGAAATTAAGTTATTTTCATCGAGTACATCGAAAATAACTTAAATTCACTTTATTCATCGAAATTAAGTTATATTCATCAAATACATCGAAAATAACTTAAATTCACTTTATTCATCGAAATTAAGTTATATTCATCAAATACATCGAAAATAACTTAAATTCACTTTATTCATCGAAATTAAGTTATATTCATCAAATACATCGAAAATAACTTAAATTCACTTTATTCATCGAAATTAAGTTATATTCATCAAATACATAGAAAATAACTTAAATTCACTTTATTCATCGAAATTAAGTTATATTCATCGAGTACATCGAAAATAACTTAAATTCACTTTATTCACCGAAATTAAGTTATATTCATCAAATACATCGAAAATAACTTAAATTCACTTTATTCATCGAAATTAAGTTATATTCATCGAGTACATCGAAAATAACTTAAATTCACTTTATTCATCGAAATTAAGTTATATTCATCGAGTACATCGAAAATAACTTAAATTCACTTTATTCATTGAAATTAAGTTATATTCATCAAATACATCGAAAATAACTTAAATTCACTTTATTCATCGAAATTAAGTTCCATTCATCAAATACATCGAAAATAACTTAAATTCACTTTATTCATCGAAATTAAGTTATATTCATCAAATACATCGAAAATAACTTAAATTCACTTTATTCATCGAAATTAAGTTATATTCATCAAGTACATCGAAAATAAATTAAATTCACTTTATTCATCGAAATTAAGTTATATTCATCAAATACATCGAAAATAACTTAAATTCACTTAATTCATCGAAATTAAGTTATATTCATCGAGTACATCGAAAATAACTTAAATTCACTTTATTCATCGAAATTAAGTTACATTCATCAAATACATCGAAAATAACTTAAATTCACTTTATTCACCGAAATTAAGTTATATTCATCAAATACATCGAAAATAACTTAAATTCACTTTATTCATCGAAATTAAGTTATATTCATCGAGTACTTCGAAAATAACTTAAATTCACTTTATTCATCGAAATTAAGTTATATTCATCGAGTACATCGAAAATAACTTAAATTCACTTTATTCATTGAAATTAAGTTACTTTTATCAAATACATCGAAAATAACTTAAATTCACTTTATTCATCAAATACATCGAACATAACTTAAGTTCACTTTATTCATTGAAATTAAGTTATATTCATCAAATACATCGAAAATAACTTAAATTCACTTTATTCATCGAAATTAAGTTACATTCATCAAATACATCGAAAATAACTTAAATTCACTTTATTCATCGAAATTAAGTTACATTCATCAAATACATCAAAAAAAATTAAATTCACTTTATTCATCGAAATTAAGTTAAATTCATCAAATACATCGAAAATAACTTAAATTCACTTTATTCATCGAAATTAAGTTATATTCATCAAAAACATCGAAAATAACTTAAATTCACTTTATTCATCGAAATTAAGTTATATTCATCGAGTACATCGAAAATAACTTAAATTCACTTTATTCATCGAAATTAAGTTATATTCATCGAGTACATCGAAAATAACTTAAATTCACTTTATTTATCGAAATTAAGTTATATTCATCGAGTACATCGAAAATAACTTAACTTCACTTTATTCATCGAAATTAAGTTATATTCATCAAATACATCGAAAATAACTTAAATTCACTTTATTCATCGAAATTAAGTTACATTCATCAAATACATAAAAAAAATTAAATTCACTTTATTCATCGAAATTAAGTTATATTCATCAAATACATCGAAAATAACTTAAATTCACTTTATTCATCGAAATTAAGTTATATTCATCGAGTACATCGAAAATAACTTTAATTCACTTTATTCATCGAAATTAAGTTACATTCATCAAATACATCGAAAATAACTTAAATTCACTTTATTCACCGAAATTGAGTTATATTCATCAAATACATCGAAAATAACTTAAATTCACTTTATTCGTCGAAATTAAGTTATATTCATCGAGTACATCGAAAATAACTTAAATTCACTTTATTCATCGAAATTAAGGTATATTCATCGAGTACATCGAAAATAACTTAAATTCACTTTATTCATTGAAATTAAGTTATATTCATCAAATACATCGAAAATAACTTAAATTCACTTTATTCATCGAAATTAAGTTACATTCATCAAATACATCGAAAATAACTTAAATCCACTTTATTCATCAAATACATCGAAAATAACTTAAGTTCACTATATTCATCGAAATTAAGTTATATTCATCGAGTACATCGAAAATAACTTAAATTCACTTTATTCATCGAAATTAAGTTATATTCATCGAGTACATCGAAAAAAACTTAAATTCACTTTATTCATCGAAATTACGTTATATTCATCAAATACATCGAAAATAACTTAAATTCAATTTATTCATCGAAATTAAGTTATATTCATCAAATACATCGAAAATAACATAAATTCACTTTATTCATCGAAACTAAGTTATATTCATCGAGTACATCGAAAATAACTTACATTCACTTTATTCATCGAAATTAAGTTATATTCATCGAGTACATCGAAAATAACTTAAATTCACTTTATTCATCGAAACTAAGTTATATTCATCGAGTACATCGAAAATAACTTAAATTCACTTTATTCATCGAAATGAAGTTATATTCATCAAATGCATCGAAAATAACTTAAATTCACTTTATTCATCGAAATTAAGATAACTTAAATTCACTTTATTCATCGAAATTAAGTTACATTCATCAAATACATCGAAAATAACTTAAATTCACTTTATTCATCGAAATTAAGTTATATTCATCAAATACATCAAAAAAAATTAAATTCACTTTATTCATCGAAATTAATTTAAATTCATCAAATACATCGAAAATAACTTAAATTCACTTTATTCATCGAAATTAAGTTATATTCATCAAATACATCGAAAATAACTTAAATTCACTTTATTCATCGAAATTAAGTTACATTCATCAAATACACCAAAAAAATTAAATTCACTTTATTCATCGAAATTAAGTTAAATTCATCAAATACATCGAAAATAACTTAAGTTCACTTTATTCATCGAAATTAAGTTATATTCATCAAATACATCGAAAATAACTTAAATTCACTTTATTCATCGAAATTAAGTTACATTCATCAAATACATCGAAAATAACTTAAATTCACTTTATTCATCGAAATTAAGTTACATTCATCAAATACATCAAAAAAAAATTAAATTCACTTTATTCATCGAAATTAAGTTAAATTCATCAAATACATCGAAAATAACTTAAATTCACTTTATTCATCGAAATTAAGTTATATTCATCAAATACATCGAAAATAGCTTAAATTTACTTTATTCATCGAAATTAAGTTATATTCATCGAGTACATCGAAAATAACTTAAATTCACTTTATTCATCGAAATTAAGTTATATTCATCGAGTACATCGAAAATAACTTAAATTCACTTTATTCATCGAAACTAAGTTATATTCATCGAGTACATCGAAAATAACTTAAATTCACTTTATTCATCGAAATTAAGTTATATTCATCAAATACATCGAAAATAACTTAAATTCACTTTATTCATCGAAATTAAGTTATATTCATCGAGTACATCGAAAATAACTTAAATTCACTTTATTCATCGAAATTAAGTTATATTCATCGAGTACATCGAAAAAAACTTAAATTCACTTTATTCATCGAAATTACGTTATACAGTAGACGCTCGAAAATTAGAACCACTTTGTTCCTGGGGTAGTTCTAATTTTCGAGAAGTTCTAATTTCCAAAGGTTTATTTTTTTTAAATAAAAAGCAACATGAAAGTGCATTTTCGTTTAGAAAATACACAAAAAAACACTTCTGCATAGATTTTTTAATTTTATTTATATAAAACGAACGCAAAACATACCAATTCATTAAAATTCATCATAGTTTAAAAAAAAAAAAATATTTTAAAAATATACATATATATGTATGTACATATGTACATATGTACATATAAAAACTGGTATAAAATAAAAGTTTTTAAACTATGTATTTAAAAAGTTTAGTCACTCAGTGAGTCAAATTTCATAACTACTCATTGTTAATCATGTATGTAATCAGTAATTTTTGTTTGTTTTTTTGGCTTTATTAAATTTGTCATAACAATATCGTTGCGGAGCGCCAAAAGATTGGCCATGTACTTTGTGGAAAACAGTTCACTAGTTCTACAGCAGTTTATTAAATTAATTACGCTCTCAGTGGCTAAAACATTAGAAGTAAGTCGTGTGACTTCAACAATATCTCTATTGCTGCTACAGTCTGAATTTTCGTCATCGCTACTATCTTCATGCCCCGATAAGTATTCAAACATGTCCTCATTCCATTTTTCGATTTCATCTGCGCTGATGGAATTGTTCGGGCCAATTTCTTGTAAAAGCGTTTGATTAATTTGGATAACTTCATCGCAGTCATCCTTTTTTTGCATTAAGTGGGCTATTGGAATGTCGTCGTCACTGTCGTATTGGTCAGAATCCCAGTTTATCAATTTAGACCAAGAATTCTTTAACACTCGTTGAGGCAACTCATCCCAAGCTTGTTTGATTAATATTATTGCATCTCGTATTGAGTGGGATTTTAAAACATTATTCAGTTCACCACCTTCAGCTATTAATTGAGCAAGTAACTTACTTCTGTAAGTAAGTTTTGTTAATTTTATGGGATTTTGATCCATTGGTTGCACAGCTGCAGTAACATTTGGTGGAAAAAAGTATGCAACTATATTCCCATCGTCGGATCGAAGATGTTCAATAGGTGCATGAGCAGAGCAGTTATCAATAAGTAAAAGTGCCTTTGGAGGTAAATTATTTTCTCTTGAAAAACGAATGACCTGGTAAATAAAAACAAAAAAATGTTAGTCAAAATTTTTAATTACATACTAAACCTAACTTTAAGATTAATTTTTCTTTACCTCCTTAATGAATATCTTATGGAACCAATCATTAAAGATTCGGGACGTCATCCATGCATTTTTTGAAAAATCGTAGTGAAGGGGATTATTAAACCCTTTCATGCTCCTTGGTTTTTTAGCTTTTCCAATAACCAATGGCACCAATTTATGTGACCCATCGGAGTTTGCGCCGAGTAAGATTGAAACACGTTCTTTTTGGATTTTAAATCCGGGGGCCCTTTTTTCACAGGCAGACACATATGTTCTATCTGGAAGACAACGAAAGAATAATCCCGTTTCATCGACATTATATATTTGTGAGTCTATTAGACCCATCTCAGCGACTTTAGCACGAAATTTGTGAATGAATTGATTGAGTGAGTCAACATCACTAGAAAGAATCTCACCACCAATTTTTAAAAATCGAATGCCATGTCGCTTTTTAAAGTTGGAAAACCATCCATCACTTGCTCGAAATGTATCGTCATCATTATTGGGATATTCTTGTTGAAAAATTTGTTTAGCTTTTCCTTTTATTATTGCTCCAGTCATTGTAGATTTCCTTTCACGTTGATTCAAAAACCACTCATATAGCCGACTTTCCATTTTTGGATATTCACAACTATGTCAAGATCTGTTTTTTGCTTCCTGATAGGTGTTGGAAACTGCATTTAATATAGCTGCTCTATTTGATTTGATATAGCTAATGGCAGATTTTGTTACGTTAAAATCAAGAGCTAAACGTTTTCCTTGAACGCCTTTGTCGATCTTTTCCAATATCTTTATCTTGGTTTCTAAAGACAGAGTATTTTTTTACGTTTATTTGGCATTTTATAAAAAAAAAAAAACAAAAAAAAACACACTTTACACACGTTTCAAATTTCACTTAAACACTGCCGAAATATGACTTCGCTTTTCAAATTTCACATACTAATAAACAAAATGTACGGGCAATAAAAATTACATAAGTAACACGGGATTCCCCTTTACATAAGTAACATGGGATTCCCCTGGAAGCCAAATAAAAGCTACACTTCTATTATTCTCCATGAAATCCCAAGTCCCACATTGAGTGCAATGCCAATCGGAGCTATAAAGACAATTTTTCAGTGTTAAAAACAAACAAAAAATAAAAACGCTCGGAAATTAGAATTGACGGTTCTAATTTCAGAGCATGCAATGTATTAAAAACGCTGGTTCTAATTTCCGAAGGATTCGAATTTTCGAGAGTTCTAATTTCCGAGCGTCTACTGTATTCATCAAATACATCGAAAATAACTTAAATTCAATTTATTCATCGAAATTAAGTTATATTCATCAAATACATCGAAAATAACATAAATTCACTTTATTCATCGAAACTAAGTTATATTCATCGAGTACATCGAAAATAACTTAAATTCACTTTATTCATCGAAACTAAGTTATATTCATCGAGTACATCGAAAATAACTTAAATTCACTTTATTCATCGAAATTAAGTTATATTCATCAAATGCATCGAAAATAACTTAAATTCACTTTATTCATCGAAATTAAGTTATATTCATCGAGTACATCGAAAATAACTTAAATTCACTTTATTCATCGAAATTAAGTTATATTCATCGAGTACATCGAAAATAACTTAAATTCACTTTATTCATCGAAACTAAGTTATATTCATCGAGTACATCGAAAATAACTTAAATTCACTTTATTCATCGAAATTAAGTTATATTCATCAAATACATCGAAAATAACTTAAATTCACTTTATTCATCGAAATTAAGTTATATTCATCGAGTACATCGAAAATAACTTAAATTCACTTTATTCATCGAAATTAAGTTATATTCATCAAATACATCGAAAATAACTTAAATTCACTTTATTCATCGAAATTAAGTTATATTCATCGAGTACATCGAAAATAACTTAAATTCACTTTATTCATCGAAATTAAGTTATATTCATCAAATACATCGAAAATAACTTAAATTCACTTTATTCATCGAAATTAAGTTACATTCATCAAATACATCGAAAATAACTTAAATTCACTTTATTCATCGAAATTAAGTTATATTCATCAAATACATCAAAAAAAATTAAATTCACTTTATTCATCGAAATTAAGTTAAATTCATCAAATACATCGAAAATAACTTAAATTCACTTTATTCATCGAAATTAAGTTATATTCATCAAATACATCGAAAATAACTTAAATTCACTTTATTCATCGAAATTAAGTTACATTCATCAAATACATCAAAAAAAATTAAATTCACTTTATTCATCGAAATTAAGTTAAATTCATCAAATACATCGAAAATAACTTAAGTTCACTTTATTCATCGAAATTAAGTTATATTCATCAAATACATTGAAAATAACTTAAATTCACTTTATTCATCGAAATTAAGTTACATTCATCAAATACATCGAAAATAACTTAAATTCACTTTATTCATCGAAATTAAGTTATATTCATCAAATACATCGAAAATAACTTAAGTTCACTTTATTCATCGAAATTAAGTTATATTCATCAAATACATCGAAAATAACTTAAATTCACTTTATTCATCGAAATTAAGTTATATTCATCGAGTACATCGAAAATAACTTAAATTCACTTTATTCATCGAAACTAAGTTATATTCATCGAGTACATCGAAAATAACTTAAATTCACTTTATTCATCGAAATTAAGTTATATTCATCAAATACATCGAAAATAACTTAAATTCACTTTATTCATCGAAATTAAGTTATTTTCATCGAGTACATCGAAAATAACTTAAATTCACTTTATTCATCGAAATTAAGTTATATTCATCAAATACATCGAAAATAACTTAAATTCACTTTATTCATCGAAATTAAGTTATATTCATCAAATACATCGAAAATAACTTAAATTCACTTTATTCATCGAAATTAAGTTATATTCATCAAATACATCGAAAATAACTTAAATTCACTTTATTCATCGAAATTAAGTTATATTCATCAAATACATAGAAAATAACTTAAATTCACTTTATTCATCGAAATTAAGTTATATTCATCGAGTACATCGAAAATAACTTAAATTCACTTTATTCACCGAAATTAAGTTATATTCATCAAATACATCGAAAATAACTTAAATTCACTTTATTCATCGAAATTAAGTTATATTCATCGAGTACATCGAAAATAACTTAAATTCACTTTATTCATCGAAATTAAGTTATATTCATCGAGTACATCGAAAATAACTTAAATTCACTTTATTCATTGAAATTAAGTTATATTCATCAAATACATCGAAAATAACTTAAATTCACTTTATTCATCGAAATTAAGTTCCATTCATCAAATACATCGAAAATAACTTAAATTCACTTTATTCATCGAAATTAAGTTATATTCATCAAATACATCGAAAATAACTTAAATTCACTTTATTCATCGAAATTAAGTTATATTCATCAAGTACATCGAAAATAAATTAAATTCACTTTATTCATCGAAATTAAGTTATATTCATCAAATACATCGAAAATAACTTAAATTCACTTAATTCATCGAAATTAAGTTATATTCATCGAGTACATCGAAAATAACTTAAATTCACTTTATTCATCGAAATTAAGTTACATTCATCAAATACATCGAAAATAACTTAAATTCACTTTATTCACCGAAATTAAGTTATATTCATCAAATACATCGAAAATAACTTAAATTCACTTTATTCATCGAAATTAAGTTATATTCATCGAGTACTTCGAAAATAACTTAAATTCACTTTATTCATCGAAATTAAGTTATATTCATCGAGTACATCGAAAATAACTTAAATTCACTTTATTCATTGAAATTAAGTTACTTTTATCAAATACATCGAAAATAACTTAAATTCACTTTATTCATCAAATACATCGAACATAACTTAAGTTCACTTTATTCATCGAAATTAAGTTATATTCATCAAATACATCGAAAATAACTTAAATTCACTTTATTCATCGAAATTAAGTTACATTCATCAAATACATCGAAAATAACTTAAATTCACTTTATTCATCGAAATTAAGTTACATTCATCAAATACATCAAAAAAAATTAAATTCACTTTATTCATCGAAATTAAGTTAAATTCATCAAATACATCGAAAATAACTTAAATTCACTTTATTCATCGAAATTAAGTTATATTCATCAAAAACATCGAAAATAACTTAAATTCACTTTATTCATCGAAATTAAGTTATATTCATCGAGTACATCGAAAATAACTTAAATTCACTTTATTCATCGAAATTAAGTTATATTCATCGAGTACATCGAAAATAACTTAAATTCACTTTATTTATCGAAATTAAGTTATATTCATCGAGTACATCGAAAATAACTTAACTTCACTTTATTCATCGAAATTAAGTTATATTCATCAAATACATCGAAAATAACTTAAATTCACTTTATTCATCGAAATTAAGTTACATTCATCAAATACATAAAAAAAATTAAATTCACTTTATTCATCGAAATTAAGTTATATTCATCAAATACATCGAAAATAACTTAAATTCACTTTATTCATCGAAATTAAGTTATATTCATCGAGTATATCGAAAATAACTTTAATTCACTTTATTCATCGAAATTAAGTTACATTCATCAAATACATCGAAAATAACTTAAATTCACTTTATTCACCGAAATTGAGTTATATTCATCAAATACATCGAAAATAACTTAAATTCACTTTATTCGTCGAAATTAAGTTATATTCATCGAGTACATCGAAAATAACTTAAATTCACTTTATTCATCGAAATTAAGGTATATTCATCGAGTACATCGAAAATAACTTAAATTCACTTTATTCATTGAAATTAAGTTATATTCATCAAATACATCGAAAATAACTTAAATTCACTTTATTCATCGAAATTAAGTTACATTCATCAAATACATCGAAAATAACTTAAATCCACTTTATTCATCAAATACATCGAAAATAACTTAAGTTCACTATATTCATCGAGATTAAGTTATATTCATCGAGTACATCGAAAATAACTTAAATTCACTTTATTCATCGAAATTAAGTTATATTCATCGAGTACATCGAAAAAAACTTAAATTCACTTTATTCATCGAAATTACGTTATATTCATCAAATACATCGAAAATAACTTAAATTCAATTTATTCATCGAAATTAAGTTATATTCATCAAATACATCGAAAATAACATAAATTCACTTTATTCATCGAAACTAAGTTATATTCATCGAGTACATCGAAAATAACTTACATTCACTTTATTCATCGAAATTAAGTTATATTCATCGAGTACATCGAAAATAACTTAAATTCACTTTATTCATCGAAACTAAGTTATATTCATCGAGTACATCGAAAATAACTTAAATTCACTTTATTCATCGAAATGAAGTTATATTCATCAAATGCATCGAAAATAACTTAAATTCACTTTATTCATCGAAATTAAGATAACTTAAATTCACTTTATTCATCGAAATTAAGTTACATTCATCAAATACATCGAAAATAACTTAAATTCACTTTATTCATCGAAATTAAGTTATATTCATCAAATACATCAAAAAAAATTAAATTCACTTTATTCATCGAAATTAATTTAAATTCATCAAATACATCGAAAATAACTTAAATTCACTTTATTCATCGAAATTAAGTTATATTCATCAAATACATCGAAAATAACTTAAATTCACTTTATTCATCGAAATTAAGTTACATTCATCAAATACACCAAAAAAATTAAATTCACTTTATTCATCGAAATTAAGTTAAATTCATCAAATACATCGAAAATAACTTAAGTTCACTTTATTCATCGAAATTAAGTTATATTCATCAAATACATCGAAAATAACTTAAATTCACTTTATTCATCGAAATTAAGTTACATTCATCAAATACATCGAAAATAACTTAAATTCACTTTATTCATCGAAATTAAGTTACATTCATCAAATACATCAAAAAAAAATTAAATTCACTTTATTCATCGAAATTAAGTTAAATTCATCAAATACATCGAAAATAACTTAAATTCACTTTATTCATCGAAATTAAGTTATATTCATCAAATACATCGAAAATAGCTTAAATTTACTTTATTCATCGAAATTAAGTTATATTCATCGAGTACATCGAAAATAACTTAAATTCACTTTATTCATCGAAATTAAGTTATATTCATCGAGTACATCGAAAATAACTTAAATTCACTTTATTCATCGAAACTAAGTTATATTCATCGAGTACATCGAAAATAACTTAAATTCACTTTATTCATCGAAATTAAGTTATATTCATCAAATACATCGAAAATAACTTAAATTCACTTTATTCATCGAAATTAAGTTATATTCATCGAGTACATCGAAAATAACTTAAATTCACTTTATTCATCGAAATTAAGTTATATTCATCGAGTACATCGAAAAAAACTTAAATTCACTTTATTCATCGAAATTACGTTATACAGTAGACGCTCGAAAATTAGAACCACTTTGTTCCTGGGGTAGTTCTAATTTTCGAGAAGTTCTAATTTCCAAAGGTTTATTTTTTTTAAATAAAAAGCAACATGAAAGTGCATTTTCGTTTAGAAAATACACAAAAAAACACTTCTGCATAGATTTTTTAATTTTATTTATATAAAACGAACGCAAAACATACCAATTCATTAAAATTCATCATAGTTTAAAAAAAAAAAAATATTTTAAAAATATACATATATATGTATGTACATATGTACATATGTACATATAAAAACTGGTATAAAATAAAAGTTTTTAAACTATGTATTTAAAAAGTTTAGTCACTCAGTGAGTCAAATTTCATAACTACTCATTGTTAATCATGTATGTAATCAGTAATTTTTGTTTGTTTTTTTGGCTTTATTAAATTTGTCATAACAATATCGTTGCGGAGCGCCAAAAGATTGGCCATGTACTTTGTGGAAAACAGTTCACTAGTTCTACAGCAGTTTATTAAATTAATTACGCTCTCAGTGGCTAAAACATTAGAAGTAAGTCGTGTGACTTCAACAATATCTCTATTGCTGCTACAGTCTGAATTTTCGTCATCGCTACTATCTTCATGCCCCGATAAGTATTCAAACATGTCCTCATTCCATTTTTCGATTTCATCTGCGCTGATGGAATTGTTCGGGCCAATTTCTTGTAAAAGCGTTTGATTAATTTGGATAACTTCATCGCAGTCATCCTTTTTTTGCATTAAGTGGGCTATTGGAATGTCGTCGTCACTGTCGTATTGGTCAGAATCCCAGTTTATCAATTTAGACCAAGAATTCTTTAACACTCGTTGAGGCAACTCATCCCAAGCTTGTTTGATTAATATTATTGCATCTCGTATTGAGTGGGATTTTAAAACATTATTCAGTTCACCACCTTCAGCTATTAATTGAGCAAGTAACTTACTTCTGTAAGTAAGTTTTGTTAATTTTATGGGATTTTGATCCATTGGTTGCACAGCTGCAGTAACATTTGGTGGAAAAAAGTATGCAACTATATTCCCATCGTCGGATCGAAGATGTTCAATAGGTGCATGAGCAGAGCAGTTATCAATAAGTAAAAGTGCCTTTGGAGGTAAATTATTTTCTCTTGAAAAACGAATGACCTGGTAAATAAAAACAAAAAAATGTTAGTCAACATTTTTAATTACATACTAAACCTAACTTTAAGATTAATTTTTCTTTACCTCCTTAATGAATATCTTATGGAACCAATCATTAAAGATTCGGGACGTCATCCATGCATTTTTTGAAAAATCGTAGTGAAGGGGATTATTAAACCCTTTCATGCTCCTTGGTTTTTTAGCTTTTCCAATAACCAATGGCACCAATTTATGTGACCCATCGGAGTTTGCGCCGAGTAAGATTGAAACACGTTCTTTTTGGATTTTAAATCCGGGGGCCCTTTTTTCACAGGCAGACACATATGTTCTATCTGGAAGACAACGAAAGAATAATCCCGTTTCATCGACATTATATATTTGTGAGTCTATTAGACCCATCTCAGCGACTTTAGCACGAAATTTGTGAATGAATTGATTGAGTGAGTCAACATCACTAGAAAGAATCTCACCACCAATTTTTAAAAATCGAATGCCATGTCGCTTTTTAAAGTTGGAAAACCATCCATCACTTGCTCGAAATGTATCGTCATCATTATTGGGATATTCTTGTTGAAAAATTTGTTTAGCTTTTCCTTTTATTATTGCTCCAGTCATTGTAGATTTCCTTTCACGTTGATTCAAAAACCACTCATATAGCCGACTTTCCATTTTTGGATATTCACAACTATGTCAAGATCTGTTTTTTGCTTCCTGATAGGTGTTGGAAACTGCATTTAATATAGCTGCTCTATTTGATTTGATATAGCTAATGGCAGATTTTGTTACGTTAAAATCAAGAGCTAAACGTTTTCCTTGAACGCCTTTGTCGATCTTTTCCAATATCTTTATCTTGGTTTCTAAAGACAGAGTATTTTTTTACGTTTATTTGGCATTTTATAAAAAAAAAAAACAAAAAAAAAACACACTTTACACACGTTTCAAATTTCACTTAAACACTGCCGAAATATGACTTCGCTTTTCAAATTTCACATACTAATAAACAAAATGTACGGGCAATAAAAATTACATAAGTAACACGGGATTCCCCTTTACATAAGTAACATGGGATTCCCCTGGAAGCCAAATAAAAGCTACACTTCTATTATTCTCCATGAAATCCCAAGTCCCACATTGAGTGCAATGCCAATCGGAGCTATAAAGACAATTTTTCAGTGTTAAAAACAAACAAAAAATAAAAACGCTCGGAAATTAGAATTGACGGTTCTAATTTCAGAGCATGCAATGTATTAAAAACGCTGGTTCTAATTTCCGAAGGATTCGAATTTTCGAGAGTTCTAATTTCCGAGCGTCTACTGTATTCATCAAATACATCGAAAATAACTTAAATTCAATTTATTCATCGAAATTAAGTTATATTCATCAAATACATCGAAAATAACATAAATTCACTTTATTCATCGAAACTAAGTTATATTCATCGAGTACATCGAAAATAACTTAAATTCACTTTATTCATCGAAACTAAGTTATATTCATCGAGTACATCGAAAATAACTTAAATTCACTTTATTCATCGAAATTAAGTTATATTCATCAAATGCATCGAAAATAACTTAAATTCACTTTATTCATCGAAATTAAGTTATATTCATCGAGTACATCGAAAATAACTTAAATTCACTTTATTCATCGAAATTAAGTTATATTCATCGAGTACATCGAAAATAACTTAAATTCACTTTATTCATCGAAACTAAGTTATATTCATCGAGTACATCGAAAATAACTTAAATTCACTTTATTCATCGAAATTAAGTTATATTCATCAAATACATCGAAAATAACTTAAATTCACTTTATTCATCGAAATTAAGTTATATTCATCGAGTACATCGAAAATAACTTAAATTCACTTTATTCATCGAAATTAAGTTATATTCATCAAATACATCGAAAATAACTTAAATTCACTTTATTCATCGAAATTAAGTTATATTCATCGAGTACATCGAAAATAACTTAAATTCACTTTATTCATCGAAATTAAGTTATATTCATCAAATACATCGAAAATAACTTAAATTCACTTTATTCATCGAAATTAAGTTACATTCATCAAATACATCGAAAATAACTTAAATTCACTTTATTCATCGAAATTAAGTTATATTCATCAAATACATCAAAAAAAATTAAATTCACTTTATTCATCGAAATTAAGTTAAATTCATCAAATACATCGAAAATAACTTAAATTCACTTTATTCATCGAAATTAAGTTATATTCATCAAATACATCGAAAATAACTTAAATTCACTTTATTCATCGAAATTAAGTTACATTCATCAAATACATCAAAAAAAATTAAATTCACTTTATTCATCGAAATTAAGTTAAATTCATCAAATACATCGAAAATAACTTAAGTTCACTTTATTCATCGAAATTAAGTTATATTCATCAAATACATTGAAAATAACTTAAATTCACTTTATTCATCGAAATTAAGTTACATTCATCAAATACATCGAAAATAACTTAAATTCACTTTATTCATCGAAATTAAGTTACATTCATCAAATACATCAAAAAAAATTAAATTCACTTTATTCATCGAAATTAAGTTAAATTCATCAAATACATCGAAAATAACTTAAATTCACTTTATTCATCGAAATTAAGTTATATTCATCAAATACATCGAAAATAGCTTAAATTTACTTTATTCATCGAAATTAAGTTATATTCATCGAGTACATCGAAAATAACTTAAATTCACTTTATTCATCGAAATTAAGTTATATTCATCGAGTACATCGAAAATAACTTCAATTCACTTTATTCATCGAAATTAAGTTATATTCATCGAGTACATCGAAAATAACTTAAATTCACTTTATTCATCGAAATTAAGTTATATTCATCAAATACATCGAAAATAACTTAAATTCACTTTATTCATCGAAATTAAGTTATATTCATCAAATACATCGAAAATAACTTAAGTTCACTTTATTCATCGAAATTAAGTTATATTCATCAAATACATCGAAAATAACTTAAATTCACTTTATTCATCGAAATTAAGTTATATTCATCAAATACATCGAAAATAACTTAAATTCACTTTATTCATCGAAATTAAGTTACATTCATCAAATACATCGAAAATAACTTAAATTCACTTTATTCATCGAAATTAAGTTATATTCATCAAGTACATCGAAAATAACTTAAATTCACTTTATTCATCGAAATTAAGTTACATTCATCAAATACATCGAAAATAACTTAAATTCACTTTATTCATCGAAATTAAGTTATATTCATCGAGTACATCGAAAATAACTTAAATTCACTTTATTCATCGAAACTAAGTTATATTCATCGAGTACATGGAAAATAACTTAAATTCACTTTATTCATCGAAATTAAGTTATATTCATCAAATACATCGAAAATAACTTAAATTCACTTTATTCATCGAAATTAAGTTATATTCATCGAGTACATCGAAAATAACTTAAATTCACTTTATTCATCGAAATTAAGTTATATTCATCGAGTACATCGAAAAAAACTTAAATTCACTTTATTCATCGAAATTACGTTATATTCATCGAGTAGGTACATCGAAAATAACTTAAATTCACTTTATTCATCGAAACTAAGTTATATTCATCGAGTACATCGAAAATAACTTAAATTCACTTTATTCATCGAAATTAAGTTATATTCATCAAATGCATCGAAAATAACTTAAATTCACTTTATTCATCGAAATTAAGTTATATTCATCGAGTACATCGAAAATAACTTAAATTCACTTTATTCATCGAAATTAAGTTATATTCATCGAGTACATCGAAAATAACTTAAATTCACTTTATTCATCGAAACTAAGTTATATTCATCGAGTACATCGAAAATAACTTAAATTCACTTTATTCATCGAAATTAAGTTATATTCATCAAATACATCGAAAATAACTTAAATTCACTTTATTCATCGAAATTAAGTTATATTCATCGAGTACATCGAAAATAACTTAAATTCACTTTATTCATCGAAATTAAGTTATATTCATCAAATACATCGAAAATAACTTAAATTCACTTTATTCATCGAAATTAAGTTATATTCATCGAGTACATCGAAAATAACTTAAATTCACTTTATTCATCGAAATTAAGTTATATTCATCAAATAAATCGAAAATAACTTAAATTCACTTTATTCATCGAAATTAAGTTACATTCATCAAATACATCGAAAATAACTTAAATTCACTTTATTCATCGAAATTAAGTTATATTCATCAAATACATCAAAAAAAAATTAAATTCACTTTATTCATCGAAATTAAGTTAAATTCATCAAATACATCGAAAATAACTTAAATTCACTTTATTCATCGAAATTAAGTTATATTCATCAAATACATCGAAAATAACTTAAATTCACTTTATTCATCGAAATTAAGTTACATTCATCAAATACATCAAAAAAAATTAAATTCACTTTATTCATCGAAATTAAGTTAAATTCATCAAATACATCGAAAATAACTTAAGTTCACTTTATTCATCGAAATTAAGTTATATTCATCAAATACATCGAAAATAACTTAAATTCACTTTATTCATCGAAATTAAGTTACATTCATCAAATACATCGAAAATAACTTAAATTCACTTTATTCATCGAAATTAAGTTACATTCATCAAATACATCAAAAAAAATTAAATTCACTTTATTCATCGAAATTAAGTTAAATTCATCAAATACATCGAAAATAACTTAAATTCACTTTATTCATCGAAATTAAGTTATATTCATCAAATACATCGAAAATAGCTTAAATTTACTTTATTCATCGAAATTAAGTTATATTCATCGAGTACATCGAAAATAACTTAAATTCACTTTATTCATCGAAATTAAGTTATATTCATCGAGTACATCGAAAATAACTTCAATTCACTTTATTCATCGAAATTAAGTTATATTCATCGAGTACATCGAAAATAACTTAAATTCACTTTATTCATCGAAATTAAGTTATATTCATCAAATACATCGAAAATAACTTAAATTCACTTTATTCATCGAAATTAAGTTATATTCATCAAATACATCGAAAATAACTTAAGTTCACTTTATTCATCGAAATTAAGTTATATTCATCAAATACATCGAAAATAACTTAAATTCACTTTATTCATCGAAATTAAGTTATATTCATCAAATACATCGAAAATAACTTAAATTCACTTTATTCATCGAAATTAAGTTACATTCATCAAATACATCGAAAATAACTTAAATTCACTTTATTCATCGAAATTAAGTTATATTCATCAAGTACATCGAAAATAACTTAAATTCACTTTATTCATCGAAATTAAGTTACATTCATCAAATACATCGAAAATAACTTAAATTCACTTTATTCATCGAAATTAAGTTATATTCATCGAGTACATCGAAAATAACTTAAATTCACTTTATTCATCGAAATTAAGTTATATTCATCAAATACATCGAAAATAACTTAAATTCACTTTATTCATCGAAATTAAGTTATATTCATCGAGTACATCGAAAATAACTTAAATTCACTTTATTCATCGAAATAAAGTTACATTCATCAAATACATCGAAAATAACTTAAATTCACTTTATTCATTGAAATTAAGTTATATTCATCAAATACATCGAAAATAACTTAAATTCACTTTATTCATCGAAATTAAGTTACATTCATCAAATACATCGAAAATAACTTAAATTCACTTTATTCATCAAATACATCGAAAATAACTTAAGTTCACTTTATTCATCGAAATTAAGTTATATTCATCAAATACATCGAAAATAACTTAAATTCACTTTATTCATCGAAATTAAGTTACATTCATCAAATACATCAAAAAAAATTAAATTCACTTTATTCATCGAAATTAAGTTAGATTCTTCAAATACATCGAAAATAACTTAAATTCACTTTATTCATCGAAATTAAGTTATATTCATCAAATACATCGAAAATAACTTAACTTCACTTTATTCATCGAAATTAAGTTATATTCATCGAGTACATCGAAAATAACTTAAATTCACTTTATTCATCGAAATTAAGTTATATTCATCAAATACATCGAAAATAACTTAAATTCACTTTATTCATCGAAATTAAGTTATATTCATCAAATACATCGAAAATAACTTAAATTCACTTTATTCATCGAAATTAAGTTATATTCATCAAATACATAGAAAATAAGATAAATTCACTTTATTCATCGAAACTAAGTTATATTCATCGAGTGCATCGAAAATAACTTAAATTCACTTTATTCATAGAAATTAAGTTACATTCATCAAATACATCGAAAATAACTTAAATTCAATTTATTCATCGAAATTAAGTTATATTCATCGAGTACATCGAAAATAACATAAATTCACTTTATTCATCGAAACTAAGTTATATTCATCGAGTACATCGAAAATAACTTAAATTCACTTTATTCATCGAAATTAAGTTATATTCATCGAGTACATCGAAAATAACTTAAATTCACTTTATTCATCGAAATTAAGTTATATTCATCAAATACATCGAAAATAACTTAAATTCACTTTATTCATCGAAATTAAGTTATATTCATCGAGTACATCGAAAATAAATTCACTTTATTCATCGAAATTAAGTTATATTCATCAAATACATCGAAAATAACTTAAATTCACTTTATTCATCGAAATTAAGTTACATTCATCAAATACATCGAAAATAACTTAAATTCACTTTATTCATCGAAATTAAGTTATATTCATCGAGTACATCGAAAATAACTTAAATTCACTTTATTCGTCGAAATTAAGTTATATTCATCAAATACATCGAAATTAACTTAAATTCACTTTATTCATCGAAGTTAAGTTATATTCATCAAATACATCGAAAATAACTTAAATTCACTTTATTCTTCGAAATTAAGTTATATTCATCAAATACATCGAAAATAACTTAAATTCACTTTATTCATCGAAATTAAGTTATATTCATCAAATACATCGAAAATAACTTAAATTCACTTTATTCATCGAAATTAAGTTATATTCATCAAATACATCGAAAATAACTTAAATTCACTTTATTCATCGAAATTAAGTTATATTCATCAAGTACATCGAAAATAACTTAAATTCACTTTATTCATCGAAATTAAGTTATATTCATCAAATACATCGAAAATAACTTAAATTTACTTTATTCATCGAAATTAAGTTATATTCATCAAATACATCGAAAATAACTTAAATTCGCTTTATTCATCGAAATTAAGTTACATCCCTCAAATACATCGAAAATAACTTAAATTCACTTTATTCATCGAAATTAAGTTACATTCATCAAATACATCGAAAATTACTTAAATTCACTTTATTCACCGAAATTAAGTTATATTCATCAAATACATCGAAAATAACTTAAATTCACTTTATTCATCGAAATTAAGTTACATTCATCAAATACATCGAAAATAACTTAAATTCACTTTATTCATCGAAATTAAGTTATATTCATCGAGTACATCGAAAATAACTTAAATTCACTTTATTCATCGAAATTAAGTTATATTCATCAAATACATAGAAAATAACTTAAATTCACTTTATTCATCGAAATTAAGTTATATTCATCGAGTACATCGAAAATAACTTAAATTCACTTTATTCATCGAAATTAAGTTACATTCATCAAATACATCGAAAATAACTTAAATTCACTTTATTCACCGAAATTAAGTTATATTCATCAAATACATCGAAAATAACTTAAATTCACTTTATTCATCGAAATTAAGTTATATTCATCGAGTACATCGAAAATAACTTAAATTCACTTTATTCATCGAAATTAAGTTATATTCATCGAGTACATCGAAAATAACTTAAATTCACTTTATTCATTGAAATTAAGCTATATTCATCAAATACATCGAAAATAACTTAAATTCACTTTATTCATCGAAATTAAGTTACATTCATCAAATACATCGAAAATAACTTAAATTCACTTTATTAATCGAAATTAAGTTATATTCATCAAATACATCGAAAATAACTTAAATTCACTTTATTCGTCGAAATTAAGTTATATTCATCGAGTACATCGAAAATAACTTAAATTCACTTTATTCATCGAAATTAAGTTATATTCATCAAATACATCGAAAATAACTTAAATTCACTTTATTCATCGAAATTAAGTTATATTCATCGAGTACATCGAAAATAACTTAAATTCACTTTATTCATCGAAATTAAGTTATATTCATCGAGTACATCGAAAATAACTTAAATTCACTTTATTCATTGAAATTAAGCTATATTCATCAAATACATCGAAAATAACTTAAATTCACTTTATTCATCGAAATTAAGTTACATTCATCAAATACATCGAAAATAACTTAAATTCACTTTATTCATCGAAATTAAGTTACATTCATCAAATACATCGAAAATAACTTAAATTCACTTTATTCACCGAAATTAAGTTATATTCATCAAATACATCGAAAATAACTTAAATTCACTTTATTCATCGAAATTAAGTTATATTCATCGAGTACATCGAAAATAACTTAAATTCACTTTATTCATCGAAATTAAGTTATATTCATCGAGTACATCGAAAATAACTTAAATTCACTTTATTCATTGAAATTAAGTTATATTCATCAAATACATCGAAAATAACTTAAATTCACTTTATTCATCGAAATTAAGTTACATTCATCAAATACATCGAAAATAACTTAAATCCACTTTATTCATCAAATACATCGAAAATAACTTAAGTTCACTTTATTCATCGAAATTAAGTTATATTCATCGAGTACATCGAAAATAACTTAAATTCACTTTATTCATCGAAATTAAGTTATATTCATCGAGTACATCGAAAAAAACTTAAATTCACTTTATTCATCGAAATTACGTTATATTCATCAAATACATCGAAAATAACTTAAATTCAATTTATTCATCGAAATTAAGTTATATTCATCAAATACATCGAAAATAACATAAATTCACTTTATTCATCGAATCTAAGTTATATTCATCGAGTACATCGAAAATAACTTACATTCACTTTATTCATCGAAATTAAGTTATATTCATCGAGTACATCGAAAATAACTTAAATTCACTTTATTCATCGAAACTAAGTTATATTCATCGAGTACATCGAAAATAACTTAAATTCACTTTATTCATCGAAATTAAGTTATATTCATCGAGTACATCGAAAATAACTTAAATTCACTTTATTCATCGAAATTAAGTTATATTCATCGAGTACATCGAAAATAACTTAAATTCACTTTATTCATTGAAATTAAGCTATATTCATCAAATACATCGAAAATAACTTAAATTCACTTTATTCATCGAAATTAAGTTACATTCATCAAATACATCGAAAATAACTTAAATTCACTTTATTAATCGAAATTAAGTTATATTCATCAAATACATCGAAAATAACTTAAATTCACTTTATTCGTCGAAATTAAGTTATATTCATCGAGTACATCGAAAATAACTTAAATTCACTTTATTCATCGAAATTAAGTTATATTCATCAAATACATCGAAAATAACTTAAATTCACTTTATTCATCGAAATTAAGTTATATTCATCGAGTACATCGAAAATAACTTAAATTCACTTTATTCATCGAAATTAAGTTATATTCATCAAATACATCGAAAATAACTTAAATTCACTTTATTCACCGAAATTAAGTTATATTCATCAAATACATCGAAAATAACTTAAATTCACTTTATTCATCGAAATTAAGTTATATTCATCGAGTACATCGAAAATAACTTAAATTCACTTTATTCATCGAAATTAAGTTATATTCATCGAGTACATCGAAAATAACTTAAATTCACTTTATTCATTGAAATTAAGTTATATTCATCAAATACATCGAAAATAACTTAAATTCACTTTATTCATCGAAATTAAGTTACATTCATCAAATACATCGAAAATAACTTAAATTCACTTTATTCATCGAAATTAAGATACATTCATCAAATACATCGAAAATAACTTAAATTCACTTTATTCACCGAAATTAAGTTATATTCATCAAATACATCGAAAATAACTTAAATTCACTTTATTCATCGAAATTAAGTTATATTCATCGAGTACATCGAAAATAACTTAAATTCACTTTATTCATCGAAATTAAGTTATATTCATCGAGTACATCGAAAATAACTTAAATTCACTTTATTCATTGAAATTAAGTTATATTCATCAAATACATCGAAAATAACTTAAATTCACTTTATTCATCGAAATTAAGTTACATTCATCAAATACATCGAAAATAACTTAAATCCACTTTATTCATCAAATACATCGAAAATAACTTAAGTTCACTTTATTCATCGAAATTACGTTATATTCATCAAATACATCGAAAATAACTTAAATTCAATTTATTCATCGAAATTAAGTTATATTCATCAAATACATCGAAAATAACATAAATTCACTTTATTCATCGAAACTAAGTTATATTCATCGAGTACATCGAAAATAACTTACATTCACTTTATTCATCGAAATTAAGTTATATTCATCGAGTACATCGAAAATAACTTAAATTCACTTTATTCATCGAAACTAAGTTATATTCATCGAGTACATCGAAAATAACTTAAATTCACTTTATTCATCGAAATTAAGTTATATTCATCAAATGCATCGAAAATAACTTAAATTCACTTTATTCATCGAAATTAAGATAACTTAAATTCACTTTATTCATCGAAATTAAGTTACATTCATCAAATACATCGAAAATAACTTAAATTCACTTTATTCATCGAAATTAAGTTATATTCATCAAATACATCAAAAAAAATTAAATTCACTTTATTCATCGAAATTAAGTTATATTCATCAAATACATCGAAAATAACATAAATTCACTTTATTCATCGAAACTAAGTTATATTCATCGAGTACATCGAAAATAACTTACATTCACTTTATTCATCGAAATTAAGTTATATTCATCGAGTACATCGAAAATAACTTAAATTCACTTTATTCATCGAAACTAAGTTATATTCATCGAGTACATCGAAAATAACTTAAATTCACTTTATTCATCGAAATTAAGTTATATTCATCAAATGCATCGAAAATAACTTAAATTCACTTTATTCATCGAAATTAAGATAACTTAAATTCACTTTATTCATCGAAATTAAGTTACATTCATCAAATACATCGAAAATAACTTAAATTCACTTTATTCATCGAAATTAAGTTATATTCATCAAATACATCAAAAAAAATTAAATTCACTTTATTCATCGAAATTAAGTTAAATTCATCAAATACATCGAAAATAACTTAAGTTCACTTTATTCATCGAAATTAAGTTACATTCATCAAATACATCGAAAATAACTTAAATTCACTTTATTCATCGAAATTAAGTTATATTCATCAAATACATCAAAAAAAATTAAATTCACTTTATTCATCGAAATTAAGTTAAATTCATCAAATACATCGAAAATAACTTAAGTTCACTTTATTCATCGAAATTAAGTTATATTCATCAAATACATCGAAAATAACTTAAATTCACTTTATTCATCGAAATTAAGTTACATTCATCAAATACATCGAAAATAACTTAAATTCACTTTATTCATCGAAATTAAGTTATATTCATCGAGTACATCGAAAATAACTTAAATTCACTTTATTCATCGAAATTAAGTTATATTCATCAAATACATAGAAAATAACTTAAATTCACTTTATTCATCGAAATTAAGTTATATTCATCGAGTACATCGAAAATAACTTAAATTCACTTTATTCATCGAAATTAAGTTACATTCATCAAATACATCGAAAATAACTTAAATTCACTTTATTCACCGAAATTAAGTTATATTCATCAAATACATCGAAAATAACTTAAATTCACTTTATTCATCGAAATTAAGTTATATTCATCGAGTACATCGAAAATAACTTAAATTCACTTTATTCATCGAAATTAAGTTATATTCATCGAGTACATCGAAAATAACTTAAATTCACTTTATTCATTGAAATTAAGCTATATTCATCAAATACATCGAAAATAACTTAAATTCACTTTATTCATCGAAATTAAGTTACATTCATCAAATACATCGAAAATAACTTAAAACCACTTTATTAATCGAAATTAAGTTATATTCATCAAATACATCGAAAATAACTTAAATTCACTTTATTCGTCGAAATTAAGTTATATTCATCGAGTACATCGAAAATAACTTAAATTCACTTTATTCATCGAAATTAAGTTATATTAATCAAATACATCGAAAATAACTTAAATTCACTTTATTCATCGAAATTAAGTTATATTCATCGAGTACATCGAAAATAACTTAAATTCACTTTATTCATCGAAATTAAGTTATATTCATCGAGTACATCGAAAATAACTTAAATTCACTTTATTCATTGAAATTAAGCTATATTCATCAAATACATCGAAAATAACTTAAATTCACTTTATTCATCGAAATTAAGTTACATTCATCAAATACATCGAAAATAACTTAAATTCACTTTATTCATCGAAATTAAGTTACATTCATCAAATACATCGAAAATAACTTAAATTCACTTTATTCACCGAAATTAAGTTATATTCATCAAATACATCGAAAATAACTTAAATTCACTTTATTCATCGAAATTAAGTTATATTCATCGAGTACATCGAAAATAACTTAAATTCACTTTATTCATCGAAATTAAGTTATATTCATCGAGTACATCGAAAATAACTTAAATTCACTTTATTCATTGAAATTAAGTTATATTCATCAAATACATCGAAAATAACTTAAGTTCACTTTATTCATCGAAATTAAGTTATATTCATCGAGTACATCGAAAATAACTTAAATTCACTTTATTCATCGAAATTAAGTTATATTCATCGAGTACATCGAAAAAAACTTAAATTCACTTTATTCATCGAAATTACGTTATATTCATCAAATACATCGAAAATAACTTAAATTCAATTTATTCATCGAAATTAAGTTATATTCATCAAATACATCGAAAATAACATAAATTCACTTTATTCATCGAAACTAAGTTATATTCATCGAGTACATCGAAAATAACTTAAATTCACTTTATTCATCGAAACTAAGTTATATTCATCGAGTACATCGAAAATAACTTAAATTCACTTTATTCATCGAAATTAAGTTATATTCATCGAGTACATCGAAAATAACTTAAATTCACTTTATTCATCGAAATTAAGTTATATTCATCGAGTACATCGAAAATAACTTAAATTCACTTTATTCATTGAAATTAAGCTATATTCATCAAATACATCGAAAATAACTTAAATTCACTTTATTCATCGAAATTAAGTTACATTCATCAAATACATCGAAAATAACTTAAATTCACTTTATTAATCGAAATTAAGTTATATTCATCAAATACATCGAAAATAACTTAAATTCACTTTATTCGTCGAAATTAAGTTATATTCATCGAGTACATCGAAAATAACTTAAATTCACTTTATTCATCGAAATTAAGTTATATTCATCAAATACATCGAAAATAACTTAAATTCACTTTATTCATCGAAATTAAGTTATATTCATCGAGTACATCGAAAATAACTTAAATTCACTTTATTCATCGAAATTAAGTTATATTCATCGAGTACATCGGAAATAACTTAAATTCACTTTATTCATTGAAATTAAGCTATATTCATCAAATACATCGAAAATAACTTAAATTCACTTTATTCATCGAAATTAAGTTATATTCATCGAGTACATCGAAAATAACTTAAATTCACTTTATTCATTGAAATTAAGCTATATTCATCAAATACATCGAAAATAACTTAAATTCACTTTATTCATCGAAATTAAGTTACATTCATCAAATACATCGAAAATAACTTAAATTCACTTTATTCACCGAAATTAAGTTATATTCATCAAATACATCGAAAATAACTTAAATTCACTTTATTCATCGAAATTAAGTTATATTCATCGAGTACATCGAAAATAACTTAAATTCACTTTATTCATCGAAATTAAGTTATATTCATCGAGTACATCGAAAATAACTTAAATTCACTTTATTCATTGAAATTAAGTTATATTCATCAAATACATCGAAAATAACTTAAGTTCACTTTATTCATCGAAATTAAGTTATATTCATCGAGTACATCGAAAATAACTTAAATTCACTTTATTCATCGAAATTAAGTTATATTCATCGAGTACATCGAAAAAAACTTAAATTCACTTTATTCATCGAAATTACGTTATATTCATCAAATACATCGAAAATAACTTAAATTCAATTTATTCATCGAAATTAAGTTATATTCATCAAATACATCGAAAATAACATAAATTCACTTTATTCATCGAAACTAAGTTATATTCATCGAGTACATCGAAAATAACTTAAATTCACTTTATTCATCGAAACTAAGTTATATTCATCGAGTACATCGAAAATAACTTAAATTCACTTTATTCATCGAAATTAAGTTATATTCATCGAGTACATCGAAAATAACTTAAATTCACTTTATTCATCGAAATTAAGTTATATTCATCGAGTACATCGAAAATAACTTAAATTCACTTTATTCATTGAAATTAAGCTATATTCATCAAATACATCGAAAATAACTTAAATTCAATTTATTCATCGAAATTAAGTTACATTCATCAAATACATCGAAAAAAACTTAAATTCACTTTATTCATCGAAATTACGTTATATTCATCAAATACATCGAAAATAACTTAAATTCAATTTATTCATCGAAATTAAGTTATATTCATCAAATACATCGAAAATAACATAAATTCACTTTATTCATCGAAACTAAGTTATATTCATCGAGTACATCGAAAATAACTTACATTCACTTTATTCATCGAAATTAAGTTATATTCATCGAGTACATCGAAAACAACTTAAATTCACTTTATTCATCGAAACTAAGTTATATTCATCGAGTACATCGAAAATAACTTAAATTCACTTTATTCATCGAAATTAAGTTATATTCATCAAATGCATCGAAAATAACTTAAATTCACTTTATTCATCGAAATTAAGATAACTTAAATTCACTTTATTCATCGAAATTAAGTTACATTCATCAAATACATCGAAAATAACTTAAATTCACTTTATTCATCGAAATTAAGTTATATTCATCAAATACATCAAAAAAAATTAAATTCACTTTATTCATCGAAATTAAGTTAAATTCATCAAATACATCGAAAATAACTTAAATTCACTTTATTCATCGAAATTAAGTTATATTCATCAAATACATCGAAAATAACTTAAATTCACTTTATTCATCGAAATTAAGTTACATTCATCAAATACACCAAAAAAATTAAATTCACTTTATTCATCGAAATTAAGTTAAATTCATCAAATACATCGAAAATAACTTAAGTTCACTTTATTCATCGAAATTAAGTTATATTCATCAAATACATCGAAAATAACTTAAATTCACTTTATTCATCGAAATTAAGTTACATTCATCAAATACATCGAAAATAACTTAAATTCACTTTATTCATCGAAATTAAGTTACATTCATCAAATACATCAAAAAAAAAATTAAATTCACTTTATTCATCGAAATTAAGTTAAATTCATCAAATACATCGAAAATAACTTAAATTCACTTTATTCATCGAAATTAAGTTATATTCATCAAATACATCGAAAATAGCTTAAATTTAC
This sequence comes from Thereva unica, assembly GCA_949987705.1. NCBI lineage: Eukaryota > Metazoa > Arthropoda > Insecta > Diptera > Therevidae > Thereva > Thereva unica. Next base: position 183,198 of record CATLJY010000014.1, on the reverse strand, counting down.
TTTATTCATCGAAATTAAGTTATATTCATCGAGTACATCGAAAATAACTTAAATTCACTTTATTCATCGAAATTAAGTTATATTCATCGAGTACATCGAAAATAACTTAAATTCACTTTATTCATCGAAACTAAGTTATATTCATCGAGTACATCGAAAATAACTTAAATTCACTTTATTCATCGAAATTAAGTTATATTCATCAAATACATCGAAAATAACTTAAATTCACTTTATTCATCGAAATTAAGTTATATTCATCGAGTACATCGAAAATAACTTAAATCCACTTTATTCATCGAAATTAAGTTATATTCATCGAGTACATCGAAAAAAAACTTAAATTCACTTTATTCATCGAAATTACGTTATATTCATCAAATACATCGAAAATAACTTAAATTCAATTTATTCATCGAAATTAAGTTATATTCATCAAATACATCGAAAATAACATAAATTCACTTTATTCATCGAAACTAAGTTATATTCATCGAGTACATCGAAAATAACTTACATTCACTTTATTCATCGAAATTAAGTTATATTCATCGAGTACATCGAAAATAACTTAAATTCACTTTATTCATCGAAACTAAGTTATATTCATCGAGTACATCGAAAATAACTTAAATTCACTTTATTCATCGAAATTAAGTTATATTCATCAAATGCATCGAAAATAACTTAAATTCACTTTATTCATCGAAATTAAGTTATATTCATCGAGTACATCGAAAATAACTTAAATTCACTTTATTCATCGAAATTAAGTTATATTCATCGAGTACATCGAAAATAACTTAAATTCACTTTATTCATCGAAACTAAGTTATATTCATCGAGTACATCGAAAATAACTTAAATTCACTTTATTCATCGAAATTAAGTTATATTCATCAAATACATCGAAAATAACTTAAATTCACTTTATTCATCGAAATTAAGTTATATTCATCGAGTACATCGAAAATAACTTAAATTCACTTTATTCATCGAAATTAAGTTATATTCATCAAATACATCGAAAATAACTTAAATTCACTTTATTCATCGAAATTAAGTTATATTCATCGAGTACATCGAAAATAACTTAAATTCACTTATTCATCGAAATTAAGTTATATTCATCAAATACATCGAAAATAACTTAAATTCACTTTATTCATCGAAATTAAGTTACATTCATCAAATACATCGAAAATAACTTAAATTCACTTTATTCATCGAAATTAAGTTATATTCATCAAATACATCAAAAAAAATTAAATTCACTTTATTCATCGAAATTAAGTTAAATTCATCAAATACATCGAAAATAACTTTAATTCACTTTATTCATCGAAATTAAGTTATATTCATCAAATACATCGAAAATAACTTAAATTCACTTTATTCATCGAAATTAAGTTACATTCATCAAATACATCAAAAAAAATTAAATTCACTTTATTCATCGAAATTAAGTTAAATTCATCAAATACATCGAAAATAACTTAAGTTCACTTTATTCATCGAAATTAAGTTATAATCATCAAATACATCGAAAATAACTTAAATTCACTTTATTCATCGAAATTAAGTTACATTCATCAAATACATCGAAAATAACTTAAATTCACTTTATTCATCGAAATTAAGTTACATTCATCAAATACATCAAAAAAAATTAAATTCACTTTATTCATCGAAATTAAGTTAAATTCATCAAATACATCGAAAATAACTTAAATTCACTTTATTCATCGAAATTAAGTTATATTCATCAAATACATCGAAAATAGCTTAAATTTACTTTATTCATCGAAATTAAGTTATATTCATCGAGTACATCGAAAATAACTTAAATTCACTTTATTCATCGAAATTAAGTTATATTCATCGAGTACATCGAAAATAACTTCAATTCACTTTATTCATCGAAATTAAGTTATATTCATCGAGTACATCGAAAATAACTTAAATTCACTTTATTCATCGAAATTAAGTTATATTCATCAAATACATCGAAAATAACTTAAATTCACTTTATTCATCGAAATTAAGTTATATTCATCAAATACATCGAAAATAACTTAAGTTCACTTTATTCATCGAAATTAAGTTATATTCATCAAATACATCGAAAATAACTTAAATTCACTTTATTCATCGAAATTAAGTTATATTCATCAAATACATCGAAAATAACTTAAATTCACTTTATTCATCGAAATTAAGTTACATTCATCAAATACATCGAAAATAACTTAAATTCACTTTATTCATCGAAATTAAGTTATATTCATCAAGTACATCGAAAATAACTTAAATTCACTTTATTCATCGAAATTAAGTTACATTCATCAAATACATCGAAAATAACTTAAATTCACTTTATTCATCGAAATTAAGTTATATTCATCAAGTACATCGAAAATAACTTAAATTCACTTTATTCATCGAAATTAAGTTACATTCATCAAATACATCGAAAATAACTTAAATTCACTTTATTCATCGAAATTAAGTTATATTCATCAAATACATCGAAAATAACTTAAATTCACTTTATTCATCGAAATTAAGTTATATTCATCGAGTACATCGAAAATAACTTAAATTCACTTTATTCATCGAAATAAAGTTACATTCATCAAATACATCGAAAATAACTTAAATTCACTTTATTCACCGAAATTAAGTTATATCATCAAATACATCGAAAATAACTTAAATTCACTTTATTCATCGAAATTAAGTTATATTCATCAAGTACATCGAAAAATAACTTAAATTCACTTTATTCATCGAAATTAAGTTACATTCATCAAATACATCGAAAATAACTTAAATTCACTTTATTCATCGAAATTAAGTTTATATTCATCAAATACATCGAAAATACTTAATTCACTTTATTCATCGAAATTAAGTTATATTCATCGAGGACATCGAAAATAACTTAAATTCACTTTATTCATTGAAATTAAGTTATATTCATCAAATACATCGAAAATAACTTAAATTCACTTTATTCATCGAAATTAAGTTACATTCATCAAATACATCGAAAATAACTTAAATTCACTTTATTCATCAAATACATCGAAAATAACTTAAGTTCACTTTATTCATCGAAATTAAGTTATATTCATCAAATACATCGAAAATAACTTAAATTCACTTTATTCATCGAAATTAAGTTACATTCATCAAATACATCAAAAAAAATTAAATTCACTTTATTCATCGAAATTAAGTTAAATTCTTCAAATACATCGAAAATAACTTAAATTCACTTTATTCATCGAAATTAAGTTATATTCATCAAATACATCGAAAATAACTTAAATTCACTTTATTCATCGAAATTAAGTTATATTCATCGAGTACATCGAAAATAACTTAAATTCACTTTATTCATCGAAATTAAGTTATATTCATCAAATACATCGAAAATAACTTAAATTAACTTTATTCATCGAAATTAAGTTATATTCATCAAATACATCGAAAATAACTTAAATTCACTTTATTCATCGAAATTAAGTTATATTCATCAAATACATCGAAAATAAGATAAATTCACTTTATTCATCGAAACTAAGTTATATTCATCGAGTGCATCGAAAATAACTTAAATTCACTTTATTCATCGAAATTAAGTTACATTCATCAAATACATCGAAAATAACTTAAATTCACTTTATTCATCGAAATTAAGTTATATTCATCAAGTACATCGAAAATAACTTAAATTCACTTTATTCATCGAAATTAAGTTACATTCATCAAATACATCGAAAATAACTTAAATTCACTTTATTCATCGAAATTAAGTTATATTCATCAAGTACATCGAAAATAACTTAAGTTCACTTTATTCATCGAAATTAAGTTATATTCATCAAATACATCGAAAATAACTTAAATTCACTTTATTCATCGAAATTAAGTTATATTCATCAAATACATCGAAAATAACTTAAATTCACTTTATTCATCGAAATTAAGTTATATTCATCAAATACATCGAAAATAACTTAAATTAACTTTATTCATCGAAATTAAGTTATATTCATCAAGTACATCGAAAATAACTTAAATTCACTTTATTCATCGAAATTAAGTTACATTCATCAAATACATCGAAAATAACTTAAATTCACTTTATTCATCGAAATTAAGTTATATTCATCAAGTACATCGAAAATAACTTAAATTCACTTTATTCATCGAAATTAAGTTACATTCATCAAATACATCGAAAATAACTTAAATTCACTTTATTCATCGAAATTAAGTTATATTCATCAAGTACATCGAAAATAACTTAAGTTCACTTTATTCATCGAAATTAAGTTATATTCATCAAATACATCGAAAATAACTTAAATTCACTTTATTCATCGAAATTAAGTTATATTCATCAAATACATCGAAAATAACTTAAATTCACTTTATTCATCGAAATTAAGTTACATTCATCAAATACATCGAAAATAACTTAAATTCACTTTATTCATCGAAATTAAGTTATATTCATCAAGTACATCGAAAATAACTTAAATTCACTTTATTCATCGAAATTAAGTTACATTCATCAAATACATCGAAAATAACTTAAATTCACTTTATTCATCGAAATTAAGTTATATTCATCAAGTACATCGAAAATAACTTAAATTCACTTTATTCATCGAAATTAAGTTACATTCATCAAATACATCGAAAATAACTTAAATTCACTTTATTCATCGAAATTAAGTTATATTCATCAAATACATCGAAAATAACTTAAATTCACTTTATTCATCGAAATTAAGTTATATTCATCGAGGACATCGAAAATAACTTAAATTCACTTTATTCATTGAAATTAAGTTATATTCATCAAATACATCGAAAATAACTTAAATTCACTTTATTCATCGAAATTAAGTTACATTCATCAAATACATCGAAAATAACTTAAATTCACTTTATTCATCAAATACATCGAAAATAACTTAAGTTCACTTTATTCATCGAAATTAAGTTATATTCATCAAATACATCGAAAATAACTTAAATTCACTTTATTCATCGAAATTAAGTTACATTCATCAAATACATCAAAAAAAATTAAATTCACTTTATTCATCGAAATTAAGTTAAATTCTTCAAATACATCGAAAATAACTTAAATTCACTTTATTCATCGAAATTAAGTTATATTCATCAAATACATCGAAAATAACTTAAATTCACTTTATTCATCGAAATTAAGTTATATTCATCGAGTACATCGAAAATAACTTAAATTCACTTTATTCATCGAAATTAAGTTATATTCATCAAATACATCGAAAATAACTTAAATTAACTTTATTCATCGAAATTAAGTTATATTCATCAAATACATCGAAAATAACTTAAATTCACTTTATTCATCGAAATTAAGTTATATTCATCAAATACATCGAAAATAAGATAAATTCACTTTATTCATCGAAACTAAGTTATATTCATCGAGTGCATCGAAAATAACTTAAATTCACTTGTAATGTGCCTCTTGGGTTGGTTGCCCGAAGAAGCCAACCTCAGACGCACATACAAAAAAACAAAAAAAATTTTGAACAAAAACAAAAATTCCAAAATAAAGTATAGCAACACATCGGCGGTACCCCGGGCCTCCAGAGAAGGGCTGGCTCGTCGGGGGGGTCGTGGAGTGGAAGAACTCCTAAGGTACCACCTCCATCACTGCACCACCACTTACCTCCATGGGAACTCCCATCATCCACGGCGAACGAGAAGCTTGTATACCAAGGCAGAGGAGCCCCGACCACTAAAGTTCAGGGCAAGATCCATCGCCCGCTGCTATGCCATTAACGGATCCTTACTACATCATATCCTCCTAAACCAACCAATATCTCAAATAATTCAAGAAATCAAACACGAGATGAACACACGACAATTTAATTACAACACTCCAAAACCAAGACTAAATAGGTAATTGACAAAAAAATGTGTTTAATGAACAATGATGAATTAATTGATACAAAAAAAATGTGTTTATTGAACAAGGAACTCTAATCTAGTAACTTACAAATACTTCCGTAATTGTTTTTATATACACGTTATCCATCTAAAACGAAGAAAACCGACGCGCCCTGGTACCAAGTCGCCACATAAAAACATTTCCATTTGACCAAAAAAAGATAACCGTGCCAAAATATTTATAAGTTATAATTTAAAAAAAATAAGATTATTATCATCTAGGAAATTCAACCAATATAGCATAAAGAAAAGATAATCCTGGAACTATAAACTCTGTTTACAATATAAATGAGCAGAGCAAATGCTTAACAGGGCTAAACTGGGAATATAAACACACTCGTAATATTATAAGGTGGTGAAAAATAATTGTTTGAAAAACTTAATTGATGGAATATATGCAACTATGCTAATAACTGATAAAACAAATCAATTTGAAACAAATCTAATCTTAAATATCAACAAAATTATAAAAAGTGGCAAATTATAGTGTAGATCAACCAGGAATCTCAGGAAAGTTAGCCTCTGATGGAAATTAGGACGTATGTCCATAAACCTTAAACCTCTTCAACTGGGTTAGTTGGTCTTTATCTGGTTTCTTCCTTCTACCGGTCTTCAATGCGCCGCATAAATAACAAAAAAAAACGCTGTTGTTACCTTATATATCCTGGCCGCTGGTCGCTCAAAAACAGTTCGGGTTCCTAGCTGCCTAATCACGTCCCTATCGGATATTAGGGACCCTTGTTAGGGGGTGTGGAGAAAAGTTTCACTTGACCTCATCTGCTGGTGGGGCCTAACTTGACACCTACAATTCGTGACACTAACAAGCCTGCCTCATCCGATGATCTTCTGATGGATTGAAACTTCAGCAGACGTCTTCTCTAGTATCACCCATTTATCTTGTTTATATAAGGGGATTTTCTCGAGACTTGAATTCACCAATGACCTGAACTGCTGCTAGTTCTTGTTTTCGTTCTAATCTTCCTCTACCAAACCCAACTCGTCTTCCAAACTTATTTATGTTTTATTTTTTTTTTGCAGACTTTTATATATATTTTTGGTACTTCCGCCTCCTCCGTTTTTTTCAAAAACCCAAAAAAAAAACCAATCGTCTAATCCTTAATGTCCTCCGTTTCGATCGCCCGTATACTTTTTCCAAAAATAAACTTTCCGATTTAAAAAACTAAACTGGTTTTCTGATTAAAGATCAATTTCTTTTTTTCAGTCTCCACTAAAAACGGAGCTATCTCCCCGATTTTCCAAAATCTAACTCTTTTATTTTTTTTCTTTCCCCCAGGCCTCCTTTTTTTCAAAAAAAAATCCCTGACTTTTTAAAAAAAATTAATTCTCTCCATAACTCAGTAGTTAAAAAATATTGCCGATAAAATTGGTATCCTCCAAATTCCTATCTGGGGATAGATCCGCCGTTACAATCCCTCGGCTCCACAAAACCGACTTGCGAGGGAGTGAGGAGCCGAAAAAAAAACCAAAACGGCCTCAAGTTTACTAATTTGGTTTTACCTATGATTAGTCTACCTTACGCCGTATGCCAGTGTGGCTCGACCCATGACCCAGAGATTAAGAGTCTCATGCTCTACCAACTGAGCTAGCCGGGCACTATAGAAATACAAGACCGATAGGGGAAAAGAGAAATTTAGTTGAATATGACTGAGAGGACCATGTCTCAGTGAGGAGCTGGCCTGGCAGATCCTAATGAATAGTTCATTGAAACTTGGCCCCAGACTGCCAAGAAAATAAGGAGGTGTACCACCGCTAGGGAAGCTACCTAAGCGGATTAAGGCACCCTGTCAGTTAACCGGTGAAGCCGGCGAGATGCCTTATTAGGGCTACTCAGGAACGTGCTTACTTCGACGACGATGGTGACTATTTCCGGAGGTCTTTTCCGTGGTATATTCCTATAGGTCTGCCTTTCATGTCCTCCAGCTCGAATCGACTGTTCCCCAGCTTTCGCCTCACTCTTGCTTTGGTGAACTTGTCAGATAGTTTAGCACTAACCCGATCGGCTTTCTTACTGAGAGGAAACGTCCGTCGGAACACCTCTTGACCGGGCGAGAATTCTACAACTCTACAACGCAGATTGTAAGTCTTCTGGTGTCTCCTGTGGGCCGCGGCAAGGTGATGCTCAACACGTTCCCACAGCTGTTGCCTCCGGTCGCTGGCGGGCAGTACCGGCACGTCTTCCTGTAGGGTTCCTAAGACTTTTAGCAGGGGGTACGTTGACCCGTGCAGAATCATGGGGCATCCGAATAAAGCCCGATACGGAGAGGTCCCAATTGAATCGTGATGGGCACTACGAAAGGCAGCCTCGATTGAGGACAGGTTGAGGTCCCACTCTCTATGATCGTTGCCCAAATACGCCCTTATAGCTGCCAAAGCCGAACGGTTGAGCCGCTCTGACGCGTTGCTTTGTGGAGAGTAGACAGCGGTGAATTTGTGTTGGATGCCATAATCGTTCATTAATTTCGCAAACTCTTTAGAAATAAAATGCCGGCCGTTATCAGAAAATATTACCTCGGGTACCCCGAAAGTGTGAAAAATTCTGTTTTCCAAGAAATTGATGGCGGCCTTAGATGTCTCTCCCGCTACCGGATGAAGGAAACTGAATTTGGTAAAGGCATCCAATACCACAAACAATGCCGTGTGACCTTTCTTGGTTCGTGGATAAGGACCCATATAGTCTATGTACAAAAATTGAAAGGGTCGATGTACATCCATGGCTTTACCCATGGGAGGACGTAGGGGTGTGTTTGGAGCCTTCGACGTTTTGCAGATTTCGCACTGCGCCACGTGCTTTCTGACTTGGTTCGACATGCCTGGCCAATAATATTTCTCACGGAGGCGTAGAAGGGTCTTGTGAACCCCGCCGTGTGAAGTTTGAGGGCGCGCGTGAGCGGACTCGATCAAAGACGAGGTCAGTTCCGCGGGGACCCACAGTTTCCAGGTCATGTCGTCTGCAACCGGGTCTCCTGTGCGTGGTGTCGTACGGTAGAAGACATACCCCTCAGAAACACGCAAATCTGGTAGCTGCGGTGTTGCGCTCAGGATTCTTTCAGCCAGTTGAGTGTATTCGGGAGCCTTAAAAGCCGAGGAGTCCATGTCTACTTCGCGACAAAAAGAGAGGTCGTCCACGCATTCCCGGCGCGACAAAGCGTCCGGCACTACGTTTTGACTTCCCTTTCTGTGTTCGATCGTGAACACGAACCCCTGGAGCTTTAGGCTCCATCTTGCCAGTCGACCGTTCAGCTCTTTCTGACTCATGAGCCATTTCAGACTCGCATGGTCAGTAATCACCGTGAATGCTTGTCCCTCTACGTACGCTCTAAACTTTTTTATACTCAATACAGCGGCGTAACATTCAAGTTCCGTGATGGTGTAGTTCCGCTGTGCTGCGTTCAGTTTCTTAGACATGTAAGAGATGGGATGTTCTCCTCCCTCACTGTCTCGCTGAAACAGCACGCTTCCCACACCACTTCGGCTAGCATCGCACTGAATATAAAAACGTTTAGAAAAATCCGGAGTGACTAGCAACGGAGCTTCGGTCATAAGCCGTTTTAACTTCTCGAAGGATTGCTGGGCCTCGTCAGACCATCGGAATGGCTTGGTTTTTAAACAATCCGTGACTGGAGAAGCCAAGCTAGCATAATTGTGGATGAAGCGTTGATACCACCCCGTCATTCCCAAAAATCTCCTAACCTGCTTATGAGATTTAGGAGTTGGAAATTCCGTGATGGCCGTCACCTTTGCAGGATCCGTTTTCAACGTTCCGTCCCCAATTATGAAGCCAAGATACTTAACTTCAGTCACGCAAAATTTACATTTGCTCAGGTTGATGGTCAACCCGGCACGACGCAGGCATCCAGCAACCTCGTCGAGAAGACGTACATGAGAGTCAAAGTCGGGGGATACCACGAGAAGATCGTCTAGATAGACAAATACGTTTTCACGGAGATGTCCTGGAATAGCCTTGTCCATTAGGCGGCACATACGCTGTGGCGCGTTACATAGACCAAATGGCATCACTGTAAATTGATACAGTGGACGACCGGGGACAGTGAAGGCTGTCCTCTCTCGGGACTTTTTTTCCAGCGGGATTTGCCAGAACGCGTCCTTCAGGTCCAAACTGGTGATATACTTGGTGTCTTGGAGACGACCCAGTAGACCATCAATGTGTGGAAGAGGGTAGGCATCCTTAACAGTGACGGTGTTCACTTTCCGCGAGTCAAGGCACAGGCGTACCTTCCCTGGCTTACGCACCAACACCACCGGTGAATTCCAAGGACTATTGGACGGCTCAATTACCCCCAGAGATAACATCCTGTCTAACTCACCATACATTAGCGTCTGTATGGCCGGTGAGACCGGATAATGTCTCTGCTTTATGGGAACGGAGTCACCGGTGTCGATGATGTGCTCCTCAAGGTTAGTTTTCCCCTGTCCTAAGACGTCAAATGAGGGGAACCTGGCCTTTACTTCCTCCAACTGTTGGCATTGCTTCGACGTTAAGTCATGCACTTTGCAAGGTGCCTTTGGAGTCGACAACTCGCTAACTATGTGGGGCGCGATTGCGAATAATCTCCAGAAATCGATCCCGAGATAAAGTCTTTGGCTGAGACTGGGTACCACAAAGATGGTCATTTGCCGGGTCCGTCCTCCAAAGGAGACGGGAATCTGGACATAACCTTTTACTCTCTGTGGAGTTCCGTCCGCCACTTGCAAAGAAGTTTGCAAGGAATAAAACTTGATCTCGGGGTGATCCTTCAGAAAAGATTCGGCCTCCCTTCCCAGACAGGTGATACTCGCTCCACTGTCCAGTAAACCAGTCACCTCTTCACTCGCTAAGTAGACCTTAACGAACGGACGATCATCTGCCAAATCCGAAATAATAGCGGAAATTACTTTCCGTGCCAGAAATTTCTTGTCTCTCGCTCGGTTCCGAAACTCCTTAAGGGATTTAGTGGATGCCACCTGAGGAGGCTCCGAAAAAATACGGTTCCGAGCGATGGTATAGTTCTTCCAACGCAACAGGAATGACTGTCGCACCTCTGACGAGGGAAAAGTTGGAAGAGAGTCTGTGTTTGTCCAGTCCGGTAATTGCGAGCGGGTCTCGCTATCGTCTATGTCATGGCTGAGGACGGGAGAGGTTAATGCGGGCGCGAGTTCCCGTTGCTCCTCGCACCCCGCGCGCTGTTTCCCATACATACGGGACAACGCGTAGAAACGGTACCTGGCTTGCCACACCTATAGCAAAACAGGTTGCGTGTTTCCGACGAGCAGTCCATAAACAAGTGGCCCTGTTGGTGACAATTCCAACAAGTCACAACTCGACGTCTGCCTGGAGAATTGGGACGGTTGACCTCCTCCACCAGAGAGTCAAAATTGTCACTTCTTGGTTGTCCTTCTGGACACCGGTTGTCAGCTTCGATTTCGTGGATCTTGGGGATCTGCCGACGGTCCTGGCGCCTCTGTTCTTGCCACCGTTCGGCCCTCAAGCAAACTTCACGCAGCTGGCGCATACTATCAAAACGATGACCGACCACGGTAGTTCCCAAAGTCCCGTTCAGATTATCCGCCACAATCTCGATCAGTTCTATTTCCGGCATTGGGTTGGCCATACGATTGTATAGAGACAACATTCTCGCCACGTACACATCATACGTGTCCCTATCTTGCCGACATTCCAACATCCGCTTCACGATCTGATAATCGGATTCTCTACTCCTGAACTGACTGGTCAGGTGGCTCTTCACGTCACGCCATTCGGGGTCCCGAACCTGGCGACGAAATTGGGACCAGTACCAGTCCTCGGCCCTGCCCCTCAACAAGGACGAGATGTTCCGACATACCTCGGACTGGCTGACCCATTCATCCCTGGCCCGAGTTTCCACTCGGAACAGGAACTCCTCCGCTGACAAATCATTGTCATCACCGGAAAACTTAATGTTCCAAGTGGACACGGGGCACCTTCGCTTGGTGTCGAAATGAGGAGCCTCCCGCTGCAGTGCAGATCGTAAGGACTCCCCAATTGGCTCTTCTTCATTGGGTGGCGGTGCGACAGGTTCCGGCTGCCGAAATGGTTCAGCCCGCAACTGATCTAGACCCTGCTGAAGTAAAGCCACCTGCTCAGATAAACTTCTAAACCTCGTGGCCTGGTCCTCGGTTTCACGAGGCGTACCACCTTGGCCTCCCTCCGGCTCTTCGGTTTCGGGACCTTCCCGGGCAGTATCTTTCCTACCTCTGGTAATGGGCATATTATTGTCTAGATTAAACCGCGAAACTTTCCCTTGTTCGATTCAACGGTTTGGTCGCGATCTTGTATGCACGAATGATTTCGCGCAACACTATTCAATGATCCCTTTATTATCTGGGAGTACCAGTGGTTTCGTGTAAAACCGTCGCGTAAAACCACGATATATTACAAGCGTTTCTCTGTCTTGTTGAATTATACCAAAAGTAACCAATGAACACGACGTAACAATAAGAAAACTAAACCGAAATAAATTTTTTGTTGGTGAATCCTTATTCCCAATTAACTTTAGAGAAGTTGCTATGATATTGCAACAGTCTCACTACTACAATCGACAGGAAAAAAATCGAACTAAATCTTCAAAGTAACATTAATCTCAACTAGTACAACAACACTACTAGGCCTGTATTGAATATTAATCTTATCGTATCGGTGGAAGAACTAAATCTCAAAGTTGGCAGCAGCGGAACGATCTTTCTCGCCCCAAAAAAAATAGTGGTGCCCGAAGTCAACGATGGCAGTCAGTGGTGGCTCTGCCTCATATAATCACGACGTAATTACTAAAGTCAAACTTACACTGGCTCCACGACCTTCAGACCATGAGGCCAGATACTAAATGAACTACCCGACGCACCAAAAATCTAAATCACCATCAAGAGTGCCATCGATGACCCCGGATGCACCTCAGGGTACCTCTACTTCAGTGATAGAGAACCGGTTTATCGAAGGGAGAAAGCCACAAGGAGCAACTCCGACCCTCCAACAAGCCGGTCCCATCTACAACACTCCCCCTTCGCCTCAAAGGACGCCCACGAGAAATTGAGAAAACTTCTTCCAGAAATAAAAAGAATTTAAGAATACGTCTGCTGTCCACCCACGACTGAGCCGCAAATCTGCGTGCCTTCAGGAAGGATGGATCAGCAAAGCAGAATGAAAAAAGAAAAAGAAGAAGAAAAAAAGAAAAAAAAGAAGAATGAATCGAAGGATCGAGTAAATTACAAGGATGTCCCACGGGACGCAGTGCCAGGCGAGGTCGCCTGTTAGCCAGACGGAGCCCGTGACACATACTTGAAACCTACTCACTAAAACCCCAATAAACGTAGGAAGTAATAATCATGCTATCAGTTCGACGCAGTGACAGGCGATATCACGCCTGGTATCAAAGACGTCGAACCAAGAAACAGGAGGAGTATGAACGCTGACTTCCCCTCCCGCATAGCCAAACGATATAACGCTTGTTAGCAAGACGGGGAGATGGTGACAGGCTCGAAGAAAAAAACCCAAAAATGGAAGAAGCTACCGCGTTAGGAAATAGACGAAAGGTAAAACCAACTGAAAATGAACTCAGAATTTAGTCAAAATGAAAAGGAAGAAACTGGTAGGGACCAAATCATGGCGGTACTGGCTTAGCCCCCAAGACGAACCGTAGACGCAAGTGGTGGTGCAATACGACAAACAGACACAATTACCAAAAAGACAAAAAAATTCAGCCGTGAAGGCATTCATGGTATATGTCAATACCTAAAACGAATTCGCTATCTTACCAAATGAAGTAATGTCCGTGCAGGACTAACAAAGGCATAAAAAACCTGCGTTGGGCGCCATTTGTAATGTGCCTCTTGGGTTGGTTGCCCGAAGAAGCCAACCTCAGACGCACATACAAAAAAACAAAAAAAATTTTGAACAAAAACAAAAATTCCAAAATAAAGTATAGCAACACATCGGCGGTACCCCGGGCCTCCAGAGAAGGGCTGGCTCGTCGGGGGGGTCATGGAGTGGAAGAACTCCTAAGGTACCACCTCCATCACTGCACCACCACTTACCTCCATGGGAACTCCCATCATCCACGGCGAACGAGAAGCTTGTATACCAAGGCAGAGGAGCCCCGACCACTAAAGTTCAGGGCAAGATCCATCGCCCGCTGCTATGCCATTAACGGATCCTTACTACATCATATCCTCCTAAACCAACCAATATCTCAAATAATTCAAGAAATCAAACACGAGATGAACACACGACAATTTAATTACAACACTCCAAAACCAAGACTAAATAGGTAATTGACAAAAAAATGTGTTTAATGAACAATGATGAATTAATTGATACAAAAAAAATGTGTTTATTGAACAAGGAACTCTAATCTAGTAACTTACAAATACTTCCGTAATTGTTTTTATATACACGTTATCCATCTAAAACGAAGAAAACCGACGCGCCCTGGTACCAAGTCGCCACATAAAAACATTTCCATTTGACCAAAAAAAGATAACCGTGCCAAAATATTTATAAGTTATAATTTAAAAAAAATAAGATTATTATCATCTAGGAAATTCAACCAATATAGCATAAAGAAAAGATAATCCTGGAACTATAAACTCTGTTTACAATATAAATGAGCAGAGCAAATGCTTAACAGGGCTAAACTGGGAATATAAACACACTCGTAATATTATAAGGTGGTGAAAAATAATTGTTTGAAAAACTTAATTGATGGAATATATGCAACTATGCTAAGAACTGATAAAACAAATCAATTTGAAACAAATCTAATCTTAAATATCAACAAAATTATAAAAAGTGGCAAATTATAGTGTAGATCAACCAGGAATCTCAGGAAAGTTAGCCTCTGATGGAAATTAGGACGTATGTCCATTAGGGGGGATCGAAAAAAGCAAATTTTTTATGATGCTTTTGGGGTAGAGCGGAAAAGTTGCCTCTATACATAAGTAACTTCTGTACAAAATTTCACCACCCTAGGATAATGTCTTCTGTTCTGGCAAGGGACGTGAAACTTCAAAAATTTAGTAAAATCGTCAAATTTTTTTACTTTTTTGGAAATTTTTTTCAAATGTCACAGCACTTTGCGGTAGTGTGCAAAAGTTGCACCTATGTATGGTTAATTACTGTGCAAAATTGGACGCCCCAGGGACAATATGTTCTGCCCTGGCAAGAAGCCTGAAATTACCCAAAAATCGACAAAAACACTGTTTTTTTCATTATTCAACTAGCATTTATTAAACATAATCCAGAGTTGTCATACACTCTCATCTATGAAATATAAGAATTAAGACATAAGTATTCAAAATTAAAAGTACGAAAATGTGTATTTTCTTAGGTCTTTAGGTTTTGTACATTGTACTGTCTCTTGGACCTAAATTCAGGCATAGCCTTTCTCGATTTCAGAGTTGAGCGAATAAATCCGTCCCGTTTGTTATGACCACACACTTTCTTTGAGGCCTCCGTAACCAATTTTACTGTCCTTTCCACAGCTTGTGTGTGGCATGGGAACTTTGTAAAAGTCCAGTCAATTGGTATTGGTTCTTCCAGCATTTTTTCAACTCTTCTGTAGTCACATCATTCAGTATTGGTGGTGGAGTTACTTCGCTGGACGACCAGTCAATTAGATCGATATAGTCGTTTGCTTCGAAATTTATTTTTGGAATATCGAACTTTCTAATCCCAACGTGTCCAACCGTCTCACCTGATTCTCGTGCTTTTATGACCCTTCGAATGCCAAGGGCTCTGATATGTGTTCTCTTATCAGTCAGCATCGCGAGTAGAATGTTTTCTGGAGATGCGAAGTAAGCATTCCGAGAAATCACTGGGTCAATGACGTTGCGGTTAACTTGATCCAAGTATCTGGATGACTGAATAAAATGGTAAAGATGCCGAGCTCTCTCCTTAATTGAATGATGGATTTTGATGCGGAACCAAGATGGCACATACACCCTGATTACGAACTCTACTATGGTACGTAAGTTGTCTGATGGTTCTGTGGTGGAAACATACAGTCTTAATATCCTGTTGGCTGTTGTCAACCAGCGGGACATGTTTAGGGGACCTGGATTGCGTTTAGCCAGACTTTGAGGACATATGCCTGAGCTAACGGCGAGAGCAATATCCCTCAGATACTTCTGGTCCTTACTCAAAGTGGATATATCATCAGATGGCAAGGTGCAGTTAATTGGCTCAAATTTTACCACTGGAAGCAGCTCACACGCATTCAACAATTTTCCAATGCAACCAGTGTAGGAAGTGGGTCCGGAGGTGGGACCATCGAGGGACTGGAACAAGTGGCGCAGAGGCAATTCGTTGAAATGTAATTGACAAACAGCCCATTGCACAGCTCTCCCGGTCTTCAGTTCAAGACGACGCAGTCCCCATTGTGAACTCCAGTATTTTTGACCGTTCCATCACCCCCTAGAACAAGAATATGGTTTAAACCTCCGGGCACTTCTGCTGTGATATAGTCGTAAATACTTTCAGCAATGGCCAGACTTGATCCTGAAGCTGGCGTAACATGACCAACGTAGCTAGATCCTGGCTCTTTCACCAAGGAATAGTGTTCCTCTAAAATTGTTCGTTGGTAGTATTTATCATCCCCCTTTTCAGTGGACAATGTTTTGTCACGTCGGCCGTCGAAGTAAAGACCTGTTATATGATCATTGTCAATGTCCGAA
This sequence comes from Thereva unica, assembly GCA_949987705.1. Classification (NCBI taxonomy): domain Eukaryota; kingdom Metazoa; phylum Arthropoda; class Insecta; order Diptera; family Therevidae; genus Thereva; species Thereva unica. The sequence continues at coordinate 166,455 of CATLJY010000014.1, read as the reverse complement.
CTCTCACTTTTAAGCTCTTGCATGGTTCGATACCTTTCTCTAGCAATTTTGCTCTTATCAATCACTAAAGATGTATCTGATTCAGAGACTAGGCCTACGTCGTGCAGAACGCTAGAAGCTATGGCAGCCGTGGCTTGAAGCGATACCCCAAATCTTTGGCTTATTAAGGTGGTATTTGTAAGTTTCCTTCGCATTTGCAGAGAGGATGAAGTCTTCGGTCCGGGATTATAGTTGTAGTCGTAGTCATCAGATTCAAGTTCCTTATCCTCATCCATTGTCTCATCATCTTCTAAGAACGTTGATGTTGATGAGGGCTCATCACCATCAGGCAGCGATGAGCATGAGGCGGTAGATTTAGAACTACGAAGGAATTCTTTACTCTTCCTTTCAGCACGTGCTTGGAGCTTTTTGGTTTCTTGAAAATCGAGCGATCCAGAAAAAGAGTAATAATTAATAATCATTAATTAGTGGTCAATAATTCTTCTTCTTCTTCTTCTTCTTCTTCTTAACTCCGCCGTCGAGTGTTTAATAATAATGATGATCTGGAAAATCTGCTGCTAAAAAAATAATTGTTAATGAATCATATTTATATCTAAAAGTATAAAGAAATAACTGTGTTTTTGTAAATTTTTGGGTAATTTCAGGCTCCTTGCCAGAACAGAACATATTGTCCGTGGTTCGTGAAATTTTGCACAGTAATTAACCATACATAGATGCAACTTTTTCACACTACCGCAAAGTGCTGTGACATTTGAAAAAAATTTCCAAAAAAATAAAAAATTCTACGATTTTACTAAATTTTTGAAATTTCACGTCCCTTGCCAGAACAGAAGACATTATCCTAGGGTGGCGAAATTTTGTACAGAAGTTACTTATGTATAGAGGCAACTTTTCCGCTCTACCCCAAAAGCATCATAAAAAATTGGCTTTTTTCGATACCCCCTAATGTCCATAAACCTTAAACCTCTTCAACTGGGTTAGTTGGTCTTTATCTGGTTTCTTCCTTCTACCGGTCTTCAATGCGCCGCATAAATAACAAAAAAAACGCTGTTGTTACCTTATATATCCTGGCCGCTGGTCGCTCAAAAACAGTTCGGGTTCCTAGCTGCCTAATCACGTCCCTATCGGATATTAGGGACCCTTGTTAGGGGGTGTGGAGAAAAGTTTCACTTGACCTCATCTGCTGGTGGGGCCTAACTTGACACCTACAATTCGTGACACTAACAAGCCTGCCTCATCCGATGATCTTCTGATGGATTGAAACTTCAGCAGACGTCTTCTCTAGTATCACCCATTTATCTTGTTTATATAAGGGGATTTTCTCGAGACTTGAATTCACCAATGACCTGAACTGCTGCTAGTTCTTGTTTTCGTTCTAATCTTCCTCTACCAAACCCAACTCGTCTTCCAAACTTATTTATGTTTTACTTTTTTTTTGCAGACTTTTATATATATTTTTGGTACTTCCGCCTCCTCCGTTTTTTTCAAAAACCCAAAAAAAAACCAATCGTCTAATCCTTAATGTCCTCCGTTTCGATCGCCCGTATACTTTTTCCAAAAATAAACTTTCCGATTTAAAAAACTAAACTGGTTTTCTGATTAAAGATCAATTTCTTTTTTTCAGTCTCCACTAAAAACGGAGCTATCTCCCCGATTTTCCAAAATCTAACTCTTTTATTTTTTTTCTTTCCCCCAGGCCTCCTTTTTTTCAAAAAAAAATCCCTGACTTTTTTAAAAAAATTAATTCTCTCCATAACTCAGTAGTTAAAAAATATTGCCGATAAAATTGGTATCCTGCAAATTCCTATCTGGGGATAGATCCGCCGTTACACACTTTATTCATAGAAATTAAGTTACATTCATCAAATACATCGAAAATAACTTAAATTCAATTTATTCATCGAAATTAAGTTATATTCATCGAGTACATCGAAAATAACATAAATTCACTTTATTCATCGAAACTAAGTTATATTCATCGAGTACATCGAAAATTCACTTTATTCATCGAAATTAAGTTATATTCATCAAATACATCGAAAATAACTTAAATTCACTTTATTCATCGAAATTAAGTTATATTCATCGAGTACATCGAAAATAAATTCACTTTATTCATCGAAATTAAGTTATATTCATCAAATACATCGAAAATAACTTAAATTCACTTTATTCATCGAAATTAAGTTACATTCATCAAATACATCGAAAATAACTTAAATTCACTTTATTCATCGAAATTAAGTTATATTCATCGAGTACATCGAAAATAACTTAAATTCACTTTATTCGTCGAAATTAAGTTATATTCATCAAATACATCGAAATTAACTTAAATTCACTTTATTCATCGAAGTTAAGTTATATTCATCAAATACATCGAAAATAACTTAAATTCACTTTATTCTTCGAAATTAAGTTATATTCATCAAATACATCGAAAATAACTTAAATTCACTTTATTCATCGAAATTAAGTTATATTCATCAAATACATCGAAAATAACTTAAATTCACTTTATTCATCGAAATTAAGTTATATTCATCAAATACATCGAAAATAACTTAAATTCACTTTATTCATCGAAATTAAGTTATATTCATCAAGTACATCGAAAATAACTTAAATTCACTTTATTCATCGAAATTAAGTTATATTCATCAAATACATCGAAAATAACTTAAATTTACTTTATTCATCGAAATTAAGTTATATTCATCAAATACATCGAAAATAACTTAAATTCACTTTATTCATCGAAATTAAGTTACATCCCTCAAATACATCGAAAATAACTTAAATTCACTTTATTCATCGACATTAAGTTACATTCATCAAATACATCGAAAATAACTTAAATTCACTTTATTCACCGAAATTAAGTTATATTCATCAAATACATCGAAAATAACTTAAATTCACTTTATTCATCGAAATTAAGTTACATTCATCAAATACATCGAAAATAACTTAAATTCAATTTATTCATCGAAATTAAGTTATATTCATCGAGTACATCGAAAATAACTTAAATTCACTTTATTCATCGAAATTAAGTTATATTCATCAAATACATAGAAAATAACTTAAATTCACTTTATTCATCGAAATTAAGTTATATTCATCGAGTACATCGAAAATAACTTAAATTCACTTTATTCATCGAAATTAAGTTACATTCATCAAATACATCGAAAATAACTTAAATTCACTTTATTCACCGAAATTAAGTTATATTCATCAAATACATCGAAAATAACTTAAATTCACTTTATTCATCGAAATTAAGTTATATTCATCGAGTACATCGAAAATAACTTAAATTCACTTTATTCATCGAAATTAAGTTATATTCATCGAGTACATCGAAAATAACTTAAATTCACTTTATTCATTGAAATTAAGCTATATTCATCAAATACATCGAAAATAACTTAAATTCACTTTATTCATCGAAATTAAGTTACATTCATCAAATACATCGAAAATAACTTAAATTCACTTTATTAATCGAAATTAAGTTATATTCATCAAATACATCGAAAATAACTTAAATTCACTTTATTCATCGAAATTAAGTTATATTCATCAAGTACATCGAAAATAACTTAAATTCACTTTATTCATCGAAATTAAGCTATATTCATCGAGTACATCGAAAATAACTTAAATTCACTTTATTCATCGAAATTAAGTTATATTCTTCGAGTATATCGAAAATAACTTAAATTCGCTTTATTCATTGAAATTAAGTTATATTCATCAAATACATCGAAAATAACTTTAATTCACTTTATTCATCGAAATTAAGTTACATTCATCAAATACATCGAAAATAACTTAAATTCACTTTATTCATCAAATACATCGAACATAACTTAAGTTCACTTTATTCATCGAAATTAAGTTATATTCATCAAATACATCGAAAATAACTTAAATTCACTTTATTCATCGAAATTAAGTTACATTCATCAAATACATCGAAAATAACTTAAATTCACTTTATTCATCGAAATTAAGTTACATTCATCAAATACATTAAAAAAAATTAAATTCACTTTATTCATCGAAATTAAGTTAAATTCATCAAATACATCGAAAATAACTTAAATTCACTTTATTCATCAAATACATCGAACATAACTTAAGTTCACTTTATTCATCGAAATTAAGTTATATTCATCAAATACATCGAAAATTACTTAAATTCACTTTATTCATCGAAATTAAGTTACATTCATCAAATACATCGAAAATAACTTAAATTCACTTTATTCATCGAAATTAAGTTATATTCATCAAATACATCGAAAATAACTTAAGTTCACTTTATTCATCGAAATTAAGTTATATTCATCAAATACATCGAAAATAACTTAAATTCACTTTATTCATCGAAATTAAGTTATATTCATCGAGTACATCGAAAATAACTTAAATTCACTTTATTCATCGAAACTAAGTTATATTCATCGAGTACATCGAAAATAACTTAAATTCACTTTATTCATCGAAATTAAGTTATATTCATCAAATACATCGAAAATAACTTAAATTCACTTTATTCATCGAAATTAAGTTATATTCATCGAGTACATCGAAAATAACTTAAATTCACTTTATTCATCGAAATTAAGTTATATTCATCAAATACATCGAAAATAAATAAAATTCACTTTATTCATCGAAATTAAGTCATATTCATCAAATACATCGAAAATAACTTAAATTCACTTTATTCATCGAAATTAAGTTATATTCATCAAATACATCGAAAATAACTTAAATTCACTTTATTCATCGAAATTAAGTTATATTCATCAAATACATCGAAAATAACTTAAATTCACTTTATTCATCGAAATTAAGTTATATTCATCAAATACATCGAAAATAACTTAAATTCATTTTATTCATCGAAATTAACTTATATTCATCAAGTACATCGAAAATAACTTAAATTCAATTTATTCATCGAAATTAAGTTATATTCATCAAATACATCGAAAATAACTTAAATTCACTTTATTCATCGAAATTAACTTATATTCATCAAGTACATCGAAAATAACTTAAATTCACTTTATTCATCGAAATTAAGTTATATTCATCAAATACATCGAAAATAACTTAAATTCACTTTATTCATCGAAATTAAGTTATATTCATCAAATACATCGAAAATAACTTAAATTCACTTTATTCATCGAAATTAAGTTATATTCATCGAGTATAACTTAAATTCACTTTATTCATCGAAATTAAGTTATATTCATCAAATACATAGAAAATAAGTTAAATTCACTTTATTCATCGAAATTAAGTTATATTCATCGAGTACATCGAAAATAACTTAAATTCACTTTATTCACCGAAATTAAGTTATATTCATCAAATACATCGAAAATAACTTAAATTCACTTTATTCATCGAAATTAAGTTATATTCATCGAGTACATCGAAAATAACTTAAATTCAATTTATTCATCGAAATTAAGTTATATTCATCGAGTACATCGAAAATAACTTAAATTCACTTTATTCATTGAAATTAAGTTATATTCATCAAATACATCGAAAATAACTTAAATTCACTTTATTCATCGAAATTAAGTTACATTCATCAAATACATCGAAAATAACTTAAATTCACTTTATTCATCGAAATTAAGTTATATTCATCAAATACATCGAAAATAACTTAAATTCACTTTATTCATCGAAATTAAGTTATATTCATCAAGTACATCGAAAATAACTTAAATTCACTTTATTCATCGAAATTAAGTTATATTCATCAAATACATCGAAAATAACTTAAATTCACTTTATTCATCGAAATTAAGTTATATTCATCGAGTACATCGAAAATAACTTAAATTCACTTTATTCATCGAAATTAAGTTACATTCATCAAATACATCGAAAATAACTTAAATTCACTTTATTCATCGAAATTAAGTTACATTCATCAAATACATCGAAAATAACTTAAATTCACTTCATTCATCGAAATTAAGTTACATTCATCAAATACATCAAAAAAAATTAAATTCACTTTATTCGTCGAAATTAATTTAAATTCATCAAATACATCGAAAATAACTTAAATTCACTTTATTCATCGAAATTAAGTTATATTCATCAAATACATCGAAAATAGCTTAAATTTACTTTATTCATCGAAATTAAGTTATATTCATCGAGTACATCGAAAATAACTTAAATTCACTTTATTCATCGAAATTAAGTTATATTCATCGAGTACATCGAAAATAACTTCAATTCACTTTATTCATCGAAATTTAGTTATATTCATCGAGTACATCGAAAATAACTTAAATTCACTTTATTCATCGAAATTAAGTTATATTCATCAAATACATCGAAAATAACTTAAATTCACTTTATTCATCGAAATTAAGTTATATTAATCAAATACATCGAAAATAACTTAAGTTCACTTTATTCATCGAAATTAAGTTATATTCATCAAATACATCGAAAATAACTTAAATTCACTTTATTCATCGAAATTAAGTTATATTCATCAAATACATCGAAAATAACTTAAATTCACTTTATTCATCGAAATTAAGTTACATTCATCAAATACATCGAAAATAACTTAAATTCACTTTATTCATCGAAATTAAGTTATATTCATCAAGTACATCGAAAATAACTTAAATTCACTTTATTCATCGAAATTAAGTTACATTCATCAAATACATCGAAAATAACTTAAATTCACTTTATTCATCGAAATTAAGTTATATTCATCGAGTACATCGAAAATAACTTAAATTCACTTTATTCATCGAAATTAAGTTATATTCATCAAATACATCGAAAATAACTTAAATTCACTTTATTCATCGAAATTAAGTTATATTCATCGAGTACATCGAAAATAACTTAAATTCACTTTATTCATCGAAATAAAGTTACATTCATCAAATACATCGAAAATAACTTAAATTCACTTTATTCACCGAAATTAAGTTATATTCATCAAATACATCGAAAATAACTTAAATTCACTTTATTCATCGAAATTAAGTTATATTCATCGAGGACATCGAAAATAACTTAAATTCACTTTATTCATTGAAATTAAGTTATATTCATCAAATACATCGAAAATAACTTAAATTCACTTTATTCATCGAAATTAAGTTACATTCATCAAATACATCGAAAATAACTTAAATTCACTTTATTCATCAAATACATCGAAAATAACTTAAGTTCACTTTATTCATCGAAATTAAGTTATATTCATCAAATACATCGAAAATAACTTAAATTCACTTTATTCATCGAAATTAAGTTACATTCATCAAATACATCAAAAAAAATTAAATTCACTTTATTCATCGAAATTAAGTTAAATTCTTCAAATACATCGAAAATAACTTAAATTCACTTTATTCATCGAAATTAAGTTATATTCATCAAATACATCGAAAATAACTTAAATTCACTTTATTCATCGAAATTAAGTTATATTCATCGAGTACATCGAAAATAACTTAAATTCACTTTATTCATCGAAATTAAGTTATATTCATCAAATACATCGAAAATAACTTAAATTCACTTTATTCATCGAAATTAAGTTATATTCATCAAATACATCGAAAATAACTTAAATTCACTTTATTCATCGAAATTAAGTTATATTCATCAAATACATCGAAAATAAGATAAATTCACTTTATTCATCGAAACTAAGTTATATTCATCGAGTGCATCGAAAATAACTTAAATTCACTTTATTCATAGAAATTAAGTTACATTCATCAAATACATCGAAAATAACTTAAATTCAATTTATTCATCGAAATTAAGTTATATTCATCGAGTACATCGAAAATAACATAAATTCTCTTTATTCATCGAAACTAAGTTATATTCATCGAGTACATCGAAAATAACTTAAATTCACTTTATTCATCGAAATTAAGTTATATTCATCGAGTACATCGAAAATAACTTAAATTCACTTTATTCATCGAAATTAAGTTATATTCATCAAATACATCGAAAATAACTTAAATTCACTTTATTCATCGAAATTAAGTTATATTCATCGAGTACATCGAAAATAAATTCACTTTATTCATCGAAATTAAGTTATATTCATCAAATACATCGAAAATAACTTAAATTCACTTTATTCATCGAAATTAAGTTACATTCATCAAATACATCGAAAATAACTTAAATTCACTTTATTCATCGAAATTAAGTTATATTCATCGAGTACATCGAAAATAACTTAAATTCACTTTATTCGTCGAAATTAAGTTATATTCATCAAATACATCGAAATTAACTTAAATTCACTTTATTCATCGAAGTTAAGTTATATTCATCAAATACATCGAAAATAACTTAAATTCACTTTATTCTTCGAAATTAAGTTATATTCATCAAATACATCGAAAATAACTTAAATTCACTTTATTCATCGAAATTAAGTTATATTCATCAAATACATCGAAAATAACTTAAATTCACTTTATTCATCGAAATTAAGTTATATTCATCAAATACATCGAAAATAACTTAAATTCACTTTATTCATCGAAATTAAGTTATATTCATCAAGTACATCGAAAATAACTTAAATTCACTTTATTCATCGAAATTAAGTTATATTCATCAAATACATCGAAAATAACTTAAATTTACTTTATTCATCGAAATTAAGTTACATCCCTCAAATACATCGAAAATAACTTAAATTCACTTTATTCATCGAAATTAAGTTACATTCATCAAATACATCGAAAATAACTTAAATTCACTTTATTCACCGAAATTAAGTTATATTCATCAAATACATCGAAAATAACTTAACTTCACTTTATTCATCGAAATTAAGTTACATTCATCAAATACATCGAAAATAACTTAAATTCACTTTATTCATCGAAATTAAGTTATATTCATCGAGTACATCGAAAATAACTTAAATTCACTTTATTCATCGAAATTAAGTTATATTCATCAAATACATAGAAAATAACTTAAATTCACTTTATTCATCGAAATTAAGTTATATTCATCGAGTACATCGAAAATAACTTAAATTCACTTTATTCATCGAAATTAAGTTACATTCATCAAATACATCGAAAATAACTTAAATTCACTTTATTCACCGAAATTAAGTTATATTCATCAAATACATCGAAAATAACTTAAATTCACTTTATTCATCGAAATTAAGTTATATTCATCGAGTACATCGAAAATAACTTAAATTCACTTTATTCATCGAAATTAAGTTATATTCATCGAGTACATCGAAAATAACTTAAATTCACTTTATTCATTGAAATTAAGCTATATTCATCAAATACATCGAAAATAACTTAAATTCACTTTATTCATCGAAATTAAGTTACATTCATCAAATACATCGAAAATAACTTAAATTCACTTTATTAATCGAAATTATATTCATCAAATACATCGAAAATAACTTAAATTCACTTTATTCGTCGAAATTAAGTTATATTCATCGAGTACATCGAAAATAACTTAAATTCACTTTATTCATCGAAATTAAGGTATATTCATCGAGTACATCGAAAATAACTTAAATTCACTTTATTCATTGAAATTAAGTTATATTCATCAAATACATCGAAAATAACTTAAATTCACTTTATTCATCGAAATTAAGTTACATTCATCAAATACATCGAAAATAACTTAAATCCACTTTATTCATCAAATACATCGAAAATAACTTAAGTTCACTTTATTCATCGAAATTAAGTTATATTCATCGAGTACATCGAAAATAACTTAAATTCACTTTATTCATCGAAATTAAGTTATATTCATCGAGTACATCGAAAAAAACTTAAATTCACTTTATTCATCGAAATTACGTTATATTCATCAAATACATCGAAAATAACTTAAATTCAATTTATTCATCGAAATTAAGTTATATTCATCAAATACATCGAAAATAACATAAATTCACTTTATTCATCGAAACTAAGTTATATTCATCGAGTACATCGAAAATAACTTAAATTCACTTTATTCATCGAAATTAAGTTATATTCATCAAATACATCGAAAATAACTTAAATTCACTTTAATCATCGAAATTAAGTTATATTCATCAAGTACATCGAAAATAACTTAAATTCACTTTATTCATCGAAATTAAGTTATATTCATCAAATACATCGAAAATAACTTAAATTTACTTTATTCATCGAAATTAAGTTATATTCATCAAATACATCGAAAATAACTTAAATTCACTTTATTCATCGAAATTAAGTTACATCCCTCAAATACATCGAAAATAACTTAAATTCACTTTATTCATCGAAATTAAGTTACATTCATCAAATACATCGAAAATAACTTAAATTCACTTTATTCACCGAAATTAAGTTATATTCATCAAATACATCGAAAATAACTTAAATTCACTTTATTCATCGAAATTAAGTTACATTCATCAAATACATCGAAAATAACTTAAATTCACTTTATTCATCGAAATTAAGTTATATTCATCGAGTACATCGAAAATAACTTAAATTCACTTTATTCATCGAAATTAAGTTATATTCATCAAATACATAGAAAATAACTTAAATTCACTTTATTCATCGAAATTAAGTTATATTCATCGAGTACATCGAAAATAACTTAAATTCACTTTATTCATCAAATACATCGAACATAACTTAAGTTCACTTTATTCATCGAAATTAAGTTATATTCATCAAATACATCGAAAATAACTTAAATTCACTTTATTCATCGAAATTAAGTTACATTCATCAAATACATCGAAAATAACTTAAATTCACTTTATTCATCGAAATTAAGTTATATTCATCAAATACATCGAAAATAACTTAAGTTCACTTTATTCATCGAAATTAAGTTATATTCATCAAATACATCGAAAATAACTTAAATTCACTTTATTCATCGAAATTAAGTTATATTCATCGAGTACATCGAAAATAACTTAAATTCACTTTATTCATCGAAACTAAGTTATATTCATCAAATACATCGAAAATAACTTAAATTCACTTTATTCATCGAAATTAAGTTACATTCATCAAATACATCGAAAATAACTTAAATTCACTTTATTCATCGAAATTAAGTTATATTCATCGAGTACATCGAAAATAACTTAAATTTACTTTATTCATCGAAACTAAGTTATATTCATCAAATACATCGAAAATAACTTAAATTCACTTTATTCATCGAAATTAAGTTACATTCATCAAATACATCGAAAATAACTTAAATTCACTTTATTCATCGAAATTAAGTTATATTCATCGAGTACATCGAAAATAACTTAAATTCACTTTATTCATCGAAATTAAGTTATATTCATCAAATACATAGAAAATAACTTAAATTCACTTTATTCATCGAAATTAAGTTATATTCATCGAGTACATCGAAAATAACTTAAATTCACTTTATTCATCAAATACATCGAACATAACTTAAGTTCACTTTATTCATCGAAATTAAGTTATATTCATCAAATACATCGAAAATAACTTAAATTCACTTTATTCATCGAAATTAAGTTATATTCATCGAGTACATCGAAAATAACTTAAATTCACTTTATTCATCGAAATTAAGTTATATTCATCAAATACATCGAAAATAACTAAAATTCACTTTATTCATCGAAATTAAGTCATATTCATCAAATACATCGAAAATAACTTAAATTCACTTTATTCATCGAAATTAAGTTATATTCATCAAATACATCGAAAATAACTTAAATTCACTTTATTCATCGAAATTAAGTTATATTCATCAAATACATCGAAAATAACTTAAATTCACTTTATTCATCGAAATTAAGTTATATTCATCAAATACATCGAAAATAACTTAAATTCATTTTATTCATCGAAATTAACTTATATTCATCAAGTACATCGAAAATAACTTAAATTCAATTTATTCATCGAAATTAAGTTATATTCATCAAATACATCGAAAATAACTTAAATTCACTTTATTCATCGAAATTAACTTATATTCATCAAGTACATCGAAAATAACTTAAATTCACTTTATTCATCGAAATTAAGTTATATTCATCAAATACATCGAAAATAACTTAAATTCACTTTATTCATCGAAATTAAGTTATATTCATCAAATACATCGAAAATAACTTAAATTCACTTTATTCATCGAAATTAAGTTATATTCATCGAGTATAACTTAGATTCACTTTATTCATCGAAATTAAGTTATATTCATCAAATACATAGAAAATAAGTTAAATTCACTTTATTCATCGAAATTAAGTTATATTCATCGAGTACATCGAAAATAACTTAAATTCACTTTATTCACCGAAATTAAGTTATATTCATCAAATACATCGAAAATAACTTAAATTCACTTTATTCATCGAAATTAAGTTATATTCATCGAGTACATCGAAAATAACTTAAATTCACTTTATTCATCGAAATTAAGTTATATTCATCGAGTACATCGAAAATAACTTAAATTCACTTTATTCATTGAAATTAAGTTATATTCATCAAATACATCGAAAATAACTTAAATTCACTTTATTCATCGAAATTAAGTTACATTCATCAAATACATCGAAAATAACTTAAATTCACTTTATTCATCGAAATTAAGTTATATTCATCAAATACATCGAAAATAACTTAAATTCACTTTATTCATCGAAATTAAGTTATATTCATCAAGTACATCGAAAATAACTTAAATTCACTTTATTCATCGAAATTAAGTTATATTCATCAAATACATCGAAAATAACTTAAATTCACTTTATTCATCGAAATTAAGTTATATTCATCGAGTACATCGAAAATAACTTAAATTCACTTTATTCATCGAAATTAAGTTACATTCATCAAATACATCGAAAATAACTTAAATTCACTTTATTCACCGAAATTAAGTTATATTCATCAAATACATCGAAAATAACTTAAATTCACTTTATTCATCGAAATTAAGTTATATTCATCGAGTACTTCGAAAATAACTTAAATTCACTTTATTCATCGAAATTAAGGTATATTCATCGAGTACATCGAAAATAACTTAAATTCACTTTATTCATTGAAATTAAGATATATTCATCAAATACATCGAAAATAACTTAAATTCACTTTATTCATCGAAATTAAGTTACATTCATCAAATACATCGAAAATAACTTAAATTCACTTTATTCATCAAATACATCGAAAATAACTTAAGTTCACTTTATTCATCGAAATCAAGTTATATTCATCAAATACATCGAAAATAACTTAAATTCACTTTATTCATCGAAATTAAGTTACATTCACCAAATACATAAAAAAAAATTAAATTCACTTTATTCATCGAAATTAAGTTATATTCATCAAATACATCGAAAATAACTTAAATTCACTTTATTCGTCGAAATTAAGTTATATTCATCGAGTACATCGAAAATAACTTGAATTCACTTTATTCATCGAAATTAAGTTAAATTCATCAAATACATCGAAAATAACTTAAATTCACTTTATTCATCGAAATTAAGTTATATTCATCAAATACATCGAAAATAACTTAAATTCACTTTATTCATCGAAATTAAGGTATATTCATCGAGTACATCGAAAATAACTTAAATTCACTTTATTCATCGAAATTAAGTTACATTCATCAAATACATAAAAAAAATTAAATTCACTTTATTCATCGAAATTAAGTTATATTCATCAAATACATCGAAAATAACTTAAATTCACTTTATTCGTCGAAATTAAGTTATATTCATCAAATACATCGAAAATAACTTAAATTCACTTTATTCATCGAAATTAAGTTACATTCATCAAATACATAAAAAAAATTAAATTCACTTTATTCATCGAAATTAAGTTATATTCATCAAATACATCGAAAATAACTTAAATTCACTTTATTCGTCGAAATTAAGTTATATTCATCGAGTACACCGAAAATAACTTAAATTCACTTTATTCATTGAAATTAAGTTATATTCATCAAATACATCGAAAATAACTTAAATTCACTTTATTCATCGAAATTAAGTTACATTCATCAAATACATAAAAAAAAATTAAATTCACTTTATTCATCGAAATTAAGTTATATTCATCAAATACATCGAAAATAACTTAAATTCACTTTATTCGTCGAAATTAAGTTACATTCATCAAATACATCGAAAATAACTTAAATTCACTTTATTCATCAAATACATCGAAAATAACTTAAGTTCACTTTATTCATCGAAATTAAGTTATATTCATCAAATACATCGAAAATAACTTAAATTCACTTTATTCATCGAAATTAAGTTACATTCATCAAATACATAAAAAAAAATTAAATTCACTTTATTCATCGAAATTAAGTTATATTCATCAAATACATCGAAAATAACTTAAATTCACTTTATTCGTCGAAATTAAGTTATATTCATCGAGTACATCGAAAATAACTTTAATTCACTTTATTCATCGAAATTAAGTTACATTCATCAAATACATCGAAAATAACTTAAATTCACTTTATTCACCGAAATTAAGTTATATTCATCAAATACATCGAAAATAACTTAAATTCACTTTATTCATTGAAATTAAGTTATATTCATCAAATACATCGAAAATAACTTAAATTCACTTTATTCATCGAAATTAAGTTATATTCATCGAGTACATCGAAAATAACTTAAATTCACTTTATTCGTCGAAATTAAGGTATATTCATCGAGTACATCGAAAATAACTTAAATTCACTTTATTCATTGAAATTAAGTTATATTCAGCAAATACATCGAAAATAACTTAAATTCACTTTATTCATCGAAATTAAGTTACATTCATCAAATACATAAAAAAAAATAAATTCACTTTATTCATCGAAATTAAGTTATATTCATCAAATACATCGAAAATAACTTAAATTCACTTTATTCGTCGAAATTAAGTTATATTCATCGAGTACATCGAAAATAACTTTAATTCACTTTATTCATCGAAATTAAGTTACATTAATCAAATACATCGAAAATAACTTAAATTCACTTTATTCACCGAAATTAAGTTATATTCATCAAATACATCGAAAATAACTTAAATTCACTTTATTCATTAAAATTAAGTTATATTCATCAAATACATCGAAAATAACTTAAATTCACTTTATTCGTCGAAATTAAGTTATATTCATCAAATACATCGAAAATAACTTAAATTCACTTTATTCATCGAAATTAAGTTACATTCATCAAATACATAAAAAAAAATTAAATTCACTTTATTCATCGAAATTAAGTTATATTCATCAAATACATCGAAAATAACTTAAATTCACTTTATTCGTCGAAATTAAGTTATATTCATCGAGTACACCGAAAATAACTTAAATTCACTTTATTCATTGAAATTAAGTTATATTCATCAAATACATCGAAAATAACTTAAATTCACTTTATTCATCGAAATTAAGTTACATTCATCAAATACATAAAAAAAATTAAATTCACTTTATTCATCGAAATTAAGTTATATTCATCAAATACATCGAAAATAACTTAAATTCACTTTATTCGTCGAAATTAAGTTACATTCATCAAATACATCGAAAATAACTTAAATTCACTTTATTCATCAAATACATCGAAAATAACTTAAGTTCACTTTATTCATCGAAATTAAGTTATATTCATCAAATACATCGAAAATAACTTAAATTCACTTTATTCATCGAAATTAAGTTACATTCATCAAATACATAAAAAAAAATTAAATTCACTTTATTCATCGAAATTAAGTTATATTCATCAAATACATCGAAAATAACTTAAATTCACTTTATTCGTCGAAATTAAGTTATATTCATCGAGTACATCGAAAATAACTTTAATTCACTTTATTCATCGAAATTAAGTTACATTCATCAAATACATCGAAAATAACTTAAATTCACTTTATTCACCGAAATTAAGTTATATTCATCAAATACATCGAAAATAACTTAAATTCACTTTATTCATTGAAATTAAGTTATATTCATCAAATACATCGAAAATAACTTAAATTCACTTTATTCATCGAAATTAAGTTATATTCATCGAGTACATCGAAAATAACTTAAATTCACTTTATTCGTCGAAATTAAGGTATATTCATCGAGTACATCGAAAATAACTTAAATTCACTTTATTCATTGAAATTAAGTTATATTCATCAAATACATCGAAAATAACTTAAATTCACTTTATTCATCGAAATTAAGTTACATTCATCAAATACATAAAAAAAAAAAAATTCACTTTATTCATCGAAATTAAGTTATATTCATCAAATACATCGAAAATAACTTAAATTCACTTTATTCGTCGAAATTAAGTTATATTCATCGAGTACATCGAAAATAACTTTAATTCACTTTATTCATCGAAATTAAGTTACATTAATCAAATACATCGAAAATAACTTAAATTCACTTTATTCACCGAAATTAAGTTATATTCATCAAATACATCGAAAATAACTTAAATTCACTTTATTCATTAAAATTAAGTTATATTCATCAAATACATCGAAAATAACTTAAATTCACTTTATTCATCGAAATTAAGTTATATTCATCGAGTACATCGAAAATAACTTAAATTCACTTTATTCATCGAAATTAAGTTAAATTCATCAAATACATCGAAAATAACTTAAATTCACTTTATTCATCGAAATTAAGTTATATTCATCAAATACATCGAAAATAACTTAAATTCACTTTATTCATCGAAATTAAGTTATATTCATCAAATACTTCGAAAATAACTTAAATTCACTTTATTCATCGAAATTAAGTTACATTCATCAAATACATAAAAAAAAATTAAATTCACTTTATTCATCGAAATTAAGTTAAATTCATCAAATACATCGAAAATAACTTAAATTCACTTTATTCATCGAAATTAAGTTATATTCATCAAATACATCGAAAATAACTTAAATTTACTTTATTCATCGAAATTAAGTTATATTCATCGAGTACATCGAAAATAACTTAAATTCACTTTATTCATCGAAATTAAGTTATATTCATCGAGTACATCGAAAATAACTTAAATTCACTTTATTCATCGAAATTAAGTTATATTCATCAAATACATCGAAAATAACTTAAGTTCACTTTATTCATCGAAATTAAGTTATATTCATCAAATACATCGAAAATAACTTAAATTCACTTTATTCATCGAAATTAAGTTATATTCATCAAATACATCGAAAATAACTTAAATTCACTTTATTCATCGAAATTAAGTTACATTCATCAAATACATCGAAAATAACTTAAATTCACTTTATTCATCGAAATTAAGTTATATTCATCAAATACATCGAAAATAACTTAAATTCACTTTATTCATCGAAATTAAGTTATATTCATCAAATACATCGAAAATAACTTAAATTCACTTTATTCATCGAAATTAAGTTATATTCATCAAATACATCGAAAATAAGATAAATTCACTTTATTCATCGAAACTAAGTTATATTCATCGAGTGCATCGAAAATAACTTAAATTCACTTTATTCATAGAAATTAAGTTACATTCATCAAATACATCGAAAATAACTTAAATTCAATTTATTCATCGAAATTAAGTTATATTCATCGAGTACATCGAAAATAACATAAATTCACTTTATTCATCGAAACTAAGTTATATTCATCGAGTACATCGAAAATAACTTAAATTCACTTTATTCATCGAAATTAAGTTATATTCATCGAGTACATCGAAAATAACTTAAATTCACTTTATTCATCGAAATTAAGTTATATTCATCAAATACATCGAAAATAACTTAAATTCACTTTATTCATCGAAATTAAGTTATATTCATCGAGTACATCGAAAATAAATTCACTTTATTCATCGAAATTAAGTTATATTCATCAAATACATCGAAAATAACTTAAATTCACTTTATTCATCGAAATTAAGTTACATTCATCAAATACATCGAAAATAACTTAAATTCACTTTATTCATCGAAATTAAGTTATATTCATCGAGTACATCGAAAATAACTTAAATTCACTTTATTCGTCGAAATTAAGTTATATTCATCAAATACATCGAAATTAACTTAAATTCACTTTATTCATCGAAGTTAAGTTATATTCATCAAATACATCGAAAATAACTTAAATTCACTTTATTCTTCGAAATTAAGTTATATTCATCAAATACATCGAAAATAACTTAAATTCACTTTATTCATCGAAATTAAGTTATATTCATCAAATACATCGAAAATAACTTAAATTCACTTTATTCATCGAAATTAAGTTATATTCATCAAATACATCGAAAATAACTTAAATTCACTTTATTCATCGAAATTAAGTTATATTCATCAAGTACATCGAAAATAACTTAAATTCACTTTATTCATCGAAATTAAGTTATATTCATCAAATACATCGAAAATAACTTAAATTTACTTTATTCATCGAAATTAAGTTATATTCATCAAATACATCGAAAATAACTTAAATTCACTTTATTCATCGAAATTAAGTTACATCCCTCAAATACATCGAAAATAACTTAAATTCACTTTATTCATCGAAATTAAGTTACATTCATCAAATACATCGAAAATAACTTAAATTCACTTTATTCACCGAAATTAAGTTATATTCATCAAATACATCGAAAATAACTTAAATTCACTTTATTCATCGAAATTAAGTTACATTCATCAAATACATCGAAAATAACTTAAATTCACTTTATTCATCGAAATTAAGTTTATTCATCGAGTACATCGAAAATAACTTAAATTCACTTTATTCATCGAAATTAAGTTATATTCATCAAATACATAGAAAATAACTTAAATTCACTTTATTCATCGAAATTAAGTTATATTCATCGAGTACATCGAAAATAACTTAAATTCACTTTATTCATCGAAATTAAGTTACATTCATCAAATACATCGAAAATAACGTAAATTCACTTTATTCATCGAAATTAAGTTATATTCATCGAGTACATCGAAAATAACTTAAATTCACTTTATTCATCGAAATTAAGTTATATTCATCGAGTACATCGAAAATAACTTAAATTCACTTTATTCATTGAAATTAAGCTATATTCATCAAATGCATCGAAAATAACTTAAATTCACTTTATTCATCGAAATTAAGTTACATTCATCAAATACATCGAAAATAACTTAAATTCACTTTATTAATCGAAATTAAGTTATATTCATCAAATACATCGAAAATAACTTAAATTCACTTTATTCATCGAAATTAAGTTATATTCATCAAGTACATCGAAAATAACTTAAATTCACTTTATTCATCGAAATTAAGCTATATTCATCAAATACATCGAAAATAACTTAAATTCACTTTATTCATCGAAATTAAGTTATATTCATCGAGTACATCGAAAATAACTTAAATTCACTTTATTCATCGAAATTAAGTTACATTCATCAAATACATCGAAAATAACTTAAATTCACCTTATTCACCGAAATTAAGTTATATTCATCAAATACATCGAAAATAACTTAAATTCACTTTATTCATCGAAATTAAGTTACATTCATCAAATACATCGAAAATAACTTAAATTCACTTTATTCATCGAAATTAAGTTATATTCATCAAATACATCGAAAATAACTTAAATTCACTTTATTCATCGAAATTAAGTTATATTCATCAAGTACATCGAAAATAACTTAAATTCACTTTATTCATCGAAATTAAGTTATATTCATCAAATACATCGAAAATAACTTAAATTCACTTTATTCATCGAAATTAAGTTATATTCATCGAGTACATCGAAAATAACTTAAATTCACTTTATTCATCGAAATTAAGTTACATTCATCAAATACATCGAAAATAACTTAAATTCACTTTATTCACCGAAATTAAGTTGTATTCATCAAATACATCGAAAATAACTTAAATTCACTTTATTCATCAAAATTAAGTTATATTCATCGAGTACATCGAAAATAACTTAAATTCACTTTATTCATCGAAATTAAGTTATATTCTTCGAGTATATCGAAAATAACTTAAATTCACTTTATTCATTGAAATTAAGTTATATTCATCAAATACATCGAAAATAACTTTAATTCACTTTATTCATCGAAATTAAGTTACATTCATCAAATACATCGAAAATAACTTAAATTCACTTTATTCATCAAATACATCGAACATAACTTAAGTTCACTTTATTCATCGAAATTAAGTTATATTCATCAAATACATCGAAAATAACTTAAATTCACTTTATTCATCGAAATTAAGTTACATTCATCAAATACATCGAAAATAACTTAAATTCACTTTATTCATCGAAATTAAGTTATATTCATCAAATACATTAAAAAAAATTAAATTCACTTTATTCATCGAAATTAAGTTAAATTCATCAAATACATCGAAAATAACTTAAATTCACTTTATTCATCAAATAC
The DNA here is from genome assembly GCA_949987705.1 of Thereva unica. Taxonomy (NCBI): domain Eukaryota; kingdom Metazoa; phylum Arthropoda; class Insecta; order Diptera; family Therevidae; genus Thereva; species Thereva unica. The sequence goes on along the minus strand of CATLJY010000014.1, from coordinate 145,849 downwards.
ATCGAACATAATTTAAGTTCACTTTATTCATCGAAATTAAGTTATATTCATCAAATACATCGTAAATAACTTAAATTCACTTTATTCATCGAAATTAAGTTACATTCATCAAATACATCGAAAATAACTTAAATTCACTTTATTCATCGAAATTAAGTTATATTCATCAAATACATCGAAAATAACTGAAGTTCACTTTATTCATCGAAATTAAGTTATATTCATCAAATACATCGAAAATAACTTAAATTCACTTTATTCATCGAAATTAAGTTATATTCATCGAGTACATCGAAAATAACTTAAATTCACTTTATTCATCGAAATTAAGTTATATTCATCAAATACATCGAAAATAACTAAAATTCACTTTATTCATCGAAATTAAGTCATATTCATCAAATACATCGAAAATATCTTAAATTCACTTTATTCATCGAAATTAAGTTATATTCATCAAATACATCGAAAATAACTTAAATTCACTTTATTCATCGAAATTAAGTTATATTCATCAAATACATCGAAAATAACTTAAATTCACTTTATTCATCGAAATTAAGTTATATTCATCAAATACATCGAAAATAACTTAAATTCATTTTATTCATCGAAATTAACTTATATTCATCAAGTACATCGAAAATAACTTAAATTCAATTTATTCATCGAAATTAAGTTATATTCATCAAATACATCGAAAATAACTTAAATTCACTTTATTCATCGAAATTAACTTATATTCATCAAGTACATCGAAAATAACTTAAATTCACTTTATTCATCGAAATTAAGTTATATTCATCAAATACATCGAAAATAACTTAAATTCACTTTATTCATCGAAATTAAGTTATATTCATCAAATACATCGAAAATAACTTAAATTCACTTTATTCATCGAAATTAAGTTATATTCATCGAGTATAACTTAAATTCACTTTATTCATCGAAATTAAGTTATATTCATCAAATACATAGAAAAAAAGTTAAATTCACTTTATTCATCGAAATTAAGTTATATTCATCGAGTACATCGAAAATAACTTAAATTCACTTTATTCACCGAAATTAAGTTATATTCATCAAATACATCGAAAATAACTTAAATTCACTTTATTCATCGAAATTAAGTTATATTCATCGAGTACATCGAAAATAACTTAAATTCACTTTATTCATCGAAATTAAGTTATATTCATCGAGTACATCGAAAATAACTTAAATTCACTTTATTCATTGAAATTAAGTTATATTCATCAAATACATCGAAAATAACTTAAATTCACTTTATTCATCGAAATTAAGTTACATTCATCAAATACATCGAAAATAACTTAAATTCACTTTATTCATCGAAATTAAGTTATATTCATCAAATACATCGAAAATAACTTAAATTCACTTTATTCATCGAAATTAAGTTATATTCATCAAGTACATCGAAAATAACTTAAATTCACTTTATTCATCGAAATTAAGTTATATTCATCAAATACATCGAAAATAACTTAAATTCACTTTATTCATCGAAATTAAGTTATATTCATCGAGTACATCGAAAATAACTTAAATTCACTTTATTCATCGAAATTAAGTTACATTCATCAAATACATCGAAAATAACTTAAATTCACTTTATTCACCGAAATTAAGTTATATTCATCAAATACATCGAAAATAACTTAAATTCACTTTATTCATCGAAATTAAGTTATATTCATCGAGTACTTCGAAAATAACTTAAATTCACTTTATTCATCGAAATTAAGATATATTCATCGAGTACATCGAAAATAACTTAAATTCACTTTATTCATTGAAATTAAGTTATAATATTCATCAAATACATCGAAAATAACTTAAATTCACTTTATTCATCGAAATTAAGTTACATTCATCAAATACATCGAAAATAACTTAAATTCACTTTATTCATCAAATACATCGAAAATAACTTAAGTTCACTTTATTCATCGAAATTAAGTTATATTCATCAAATACATCGAAAATAACTTAAATTCACTTTATTCATCGAAATTAAGTTACATTCATCAAATACATAAAAAAAAATTAAATTCACTTTATTCATCGAAATTAAGTTATATTCATCAAATACATCGAAAATAACTTAAATTCACTTTATTCGTCGAAATTAAGTTATATTCATCGAGTACATCGAAAATAACTTTAATTCACTTTATTCATCGAAATTAAGTTACATTCATCAAATACATCGAAAATAACTTAAATTCAATTTATTCACCGAAATTAAGTTATATTCATCAAATACATCGAAAATAACTTAAATTCACTTTATTCATTGAAATTAAGTTATATTCATCAAATACATCGAAAATATCTTAAATTCACTTTATTCATCGAAATTAAGTTATATTCATCAAATACATCGAAAATAACTTAAATTCACTTTATTCATCGAAATTAAGTTATATTCATCAAATACATCGAAAATAACTTAAATTCACTTTATTCATCGAAATTAAGTTATATTCATCAAATACATCGAAAATAACTTAAATTCATTTTATTCATCGAAATTAACTTATATTCATCAAGTACATCGAAAATAACTTAAATTCAATTTATTCATCGAAATTAAGTTATATTCATCAAATACATCGAAAATAACTTAAATTCACTTTATTCATCGAAATTAACTTATATTCATCAAGTACATCGAAAATAACTTAAATTCACTTTATTCATCGAAATTAAGTTATATTCATCAAATACATCGAAAATAACTTAAATTCACTTTATTCATCGAAATTAAGTTATATTCATCAAATACATCGAAAATAACTTAAATTCACTTTATTCATCGAAATTAAGTTATATTCATCGAGTATAACTTAAATTCACTTTATTCATCGAAATTAAGTTATATTCATCAAATACATAGAAAAAAAGTTAAATTCACTTTATTCATCGAAATTAAGTTATATTCATCGAGTACATCGAAAATAACTTAAATTCACTTTATTCACCGAAATTAAGTTATATTCATCAAATACATCGAAAATAACTTAAATTCACTTTATTCATCGAAATTAAGTTATATTCATCGAGTACATCGAAAATAACTTAAATTCACTTTATTCATCGAAATTAAGTTATATTCATCGAGTACATCGAAAATAACTTAAATTCACTTTATTCATTGAAATTAAGTTATATTCATCAAATACATCGAAAATAACTTAAATTCACTTTATTCATCGAAATTAAGTTACATTCATCAAATACATCGAAAATAACTTAAATTCACTTTATTCATCGAAATTAAGTTATATTCATCAAATACATCGAAAATAACTTAAATTCACTTTATTCATCGAAATTAAGTTATATTCATCAAGTACATCGAAAATAACTTAAATTCACTTTATTCATCGAAATTAAGTTATATTCATCAAATACATCGAAAATAACTTAAATTCACTTTATTCATCGAAATTAAGTTATATTCATCGAGTACATCGAAAATAACTTAAATTCACTTTATTCATCGAAATTAAGTTACATTCATCAAATACATCGAAAATAACTTAAATTCACTTTATTCACCGAAATTAAGTTATATTCATCAAATACATCGAAAATAACTTAAATTCACTTTATTCATCGAAATTAAGTTATATTCATCGAGTACTTCGAAAATAACTTAAATTCACTTTATTCATCGAAATTAAGATATATTCATCGAGTACATCGAAAATAACTTAAATTCACTTTATTCATTGAAATTAAGTTATAATATTCATCAAATACATCGAAAATAACTTAAATTCACTTTATTCATCGAAATTAAGTTACATTCATCAAATACATCGAAAATAACTTAAATTCACTTTATTCATCAAATACATCGAAAATAACTTAAGTTCACTTTATTCATCGAAATTAAGTTATATTCATCAAATACATCGAAAATAACTTAAATTCACTTTATTCATCGAAATTAAGTTACATTCATCAAATACATAAAAAAAAATTAAATTCACTTTATTCATCGAAATTAAGTTATATTCATCAAATACATCGAAAATAACTTAAATTCACTTTATTCGTCGAAATTAAGTTATATTCATCGAGTACATCGAAAATAACTTTAATTCACTTTATTCATCGAAATTAAGTTACATTCATCAAATACATCGAAAATAACTTAAATTCAATTTATTCACCGAAATTAAGTTATATTCATCAAATACATCGAAAATAACTTAAATTCACTTTATTCATTGAAATTAAGTTATATTCATCAAATACATCGAAAATAACTTAAATTCACTTTATTCATCGAAATTAAGTTATATTCATCGAGTACATCGAAAATAACTTAAATTCACTTTATTCATCGAAATTAAGTTAAATTCATCAAATATATCGAAAATAACTTAAATTCACTTTATTCATCGAAATTAAGTTATATTCATCAAATACATCGAAAATAACTTAAATTCACTTTATTCATCGAAATTAAGTTATATTCATCGAGTACATCGAAAATAACTTAAATTCACTTTATTCATCGAAATTAAGTTATATTCATCGAGTACATCGAAAATAACTTAAATTCACTTTATTTATCGAAATTAAGTTATATTCATCGAATACATCGAAAATAACTTAACTTCACTTTATTCATCGAAATTAAGTTATATTCATCAAATACATCGAAAATAACTTAAATTCACTTTATTCATCGAAATTAAGTTACATTCATCAAATACATAAAAAAAATTAAATTCACTTTATTCATCGAAATTAAGTTATATTCATCAAATACATCGAAAATAACTTAAATTCACTTTATTCATCGAAATTAAGTTATATTCATCGAGTACATCGAAAATAACTTTAATTCACTTTATTCATCGAAATTAAGTTACATTCATCAAATACATCGAAAATAACTTAAATTCACTTTATTCACCGAAATTAAGTTATATTCATCAAATACATCGAAAATAACTTAAATTCACTTTATTCATCGAAATTAAGTTATATTCATCGAGTACATCGAAAATAACTTAAATTCACTTTATTCATCGAAATTAAGGTATATTCATCGAGTACATCGAAAATAACTTAAATTCACTTTATTCATTGAAATTAAGTTATATTCATCAAATACATCGAAAATAACTTAAATTCACTTTATTCATCGAAATTAAGTTACATTCATCAAATACATAAAAAAAATTAAATTCACTTTATTCATCGAAATTAAGTTATATTCATCAAATACATCGAAAATAACTTAAATTCACTTTATTCGTCGAAATTAAGTTATATTCATCGAGTACATCGAAAATAACTTTAATTCACTTTATTCATCGAAATTAAGTTACATTAATCAAATACATCGAAAATAACTTAAATTCACTTTATTCACCGAAATTAAGTTATATTCATCAAATACATCGAAAATAACTTAAATTCACTTTATTCATTAAAATTAAGTTATATTCATCAAATACATCGAAAATAACTTAAATTCACTTTATTCATCGAAATTAAGTTATATTCATCGAGTACATCGAAAATAACTTAAATTCACTTTATTCATCGAAATTAAGTTAAATTCATCAAATACATCGAAAATAACTTAAATTCACTTTATTCATCGAAATTAAGTTATATTCATCAAATACATCGAAAATAACTTAAATTCACTTTATTCATCGAAATTAAGTTATATTCATCAAATACTTCGAAAATAACTTAAATTCACTTTATTCATCGAAATTAAGTTACATTCATCAAATACATCAAAAAAAATTAAATTCACTTTATTCATCGAAATTAAGTTAAATTCATCAAATACATCGAAAATAACTTAAATTCACTTTATTCATCGAAATTAAGTTATATTCATCAAATACATCGAAAATAACTTAAATTTACTTTATTCATCGAAATTAAGTTATATTCATCGAGTACATCGAAAATAACTTAAATTCACTTTATTCATCGAAATTAAGTTATATTCATCGAGTACATCGAAAATAACTTAAATTCACTTTATTCATCGAAATTAAGTTATATTCATCGAGTACATCGAAAATAACTTAAATTCACTTTATTCATCGAAATTAAGTTATATTCATCAAATACATCGAAAATAACTTAAATTCACTTTATTCATCGAAATTAAGTTATATTCATCAAATACATCGAAAATAACTTAAGTTCACTTTATTCATCGAAATTAAGTTATATTCATCAAATACATCGAAAATAACTTAAATTCACTTTATTCATCGAAATTAAGTTATATTCATCAAATACATCGAAAATAACTTAAATTCACTTTATTCATCGAAATTAAGTTATATTCATCGAGTACATCGAAAATAACTTAAATTCACTTTATTCATCGAAATTAAGTTACATTCATCAAATACATCGAAAATAACTTAAATTCACTTTATTCATCGTAATTAAGTTATATTCATCAAATACATCGAAAATAACTTAAATTCACTTTATTCATCGAAATAAAGTTATATTCATCGAGTACATCGAAAATAACTTAAATTCACTTTATTCATCGAAATTAAGTTATATTCATCGAGTACATCGAAAATAACTTAAATTCACTTTATTCATCGAAATTAAGTTATATTCATCAAATACTTCGAAAATAACTTAAATTCACTTTATTCATCGAAATTAAGTTATATTCATCAAATACATCGAAAATAACTTAAATTCACTTTATTCATCGAAATTAAGTTATATTCATCAAATACATCGAAAATAACTTAAATTCACTTTATTCATCGAAATTAAGTTATATTCATCAAGTACATCGAAAATAACTTAAATTCACTTTATTCATCGAAATTAAGTTATATTCATCAAATACATCAAAAAAAATAAATTCACTTTATTCATCGAAATTAAGTTAAATTCATCAAATACATCGAAAATAACTTAAATTCACTTTATTCATCGAAATTAAGTTATATTCATCAAATACATCGAAAATAACTTAAATTCACTTTATTCATCGAAATTAAGTTATATTCATCGAGTACATCGAAAATAACTTAAATTCACTTTATTCATCGAATTTAAGTTATATTCATCGAGTACATCGAAAATAACTTAAATTCACTTTATTTATCGAAATTAAGTTATATTCATCGAGTACATCGAAAATAACTTAAATTCACTTTATTCATCGAAATTAAGTTATATTCATCAAATACATTCATCGAAGTTAAGTTATATTCATCAAATACATCGAAAATAACTTAAATTCACTTTATTCATCGAAATTAAGTTATATTCATCAAATACATCGAAAATAACATAAATTCACTTTATTCATCGAAACTAAGTTATATTCATCGAGTACATCGAAAATAACTTAAATTCACTTTATTCATAGAAATTAAGTTACATTCATCAAATACATCGAAAATAACTTAAATTCAATTTATTCATCGAAATTAAGTTATATTCATCGAGTACATCGAAAATAACATAAATTCACTTTATTCATCGAAACTAAGTTATATTCATCGAGTACATCGAAAATAACTTAAATTCACTTTATTCATCGAAATTAAGTTATATTCATCGAGTACATCGAAAATAACTTAAATTCACTTTATTCATCGAAATTAAGTTATATTCATCAAATACATCGAAAATAACTTAAATTCACTTTATTTATCGAAATTAAGTTATATTCATCAAATACATCGAAAATAACTTAAATTCACTTTATTCATCGAAGTTAAGTTATATTCATCAAATACATCGAAAATAACTTAAATTCACTTTATTCATCGAAACTAAGTTATATTCATCAAATACATCGAAAATAACTTAAATTCACTTTATTCATCGAAATTAAGTTATATTCATTAAATACATCGAAAATAACTTAAATTCACTTTATTCATCGAAATTAAGTTATATTCATCAAATACATCGAAAATAACTTAAATTCACTTTATTCATCGAAATTAAGTTATATTCATCGAGTATAACTTAAATTCACTTTATTCATCGAAATTAAGTTATATTCATCAAATACATAGAAAATAACTTAAATTCACTTTATTCATCGAAATTAAGTTATATTCATCGAGTACATCGAAAATAACTTAAATTCACTTTATTCATCGAAATTAAGTTACATTCATCAAATACATCGAAAATAATTTAAATTCACTTTATTCACCGAAATTAAGTTATATTCATCAAATACATCGAAAATAACTTAAATTCACTTTATTCATCGAAATTAAGTTATATTCATCGAGTACATCGAAAATAACTTAAATTCACTTCATTCATCGAAATTAAGTTATATTCATCGAGTACATCGAAAATAACTTAAATTCACTTTATTCATTGAAATTAAGTTATATTCATCAAATACATCGAAAATAACTTAAATTCACTTTATTCATCGAAATTAAGTTACATTCATCAAATACATCGAAAATAACTTAAATTCACTTTATTCATCGAAATTAAGTTATATTCATCAAATACATCGAAAATAACAAAAATTCACTTTATTCATCGAAACTAAGTTATATTCATCGAGTACATCGAAAATAACTTAAATTCACTTTATTCATAGAAATTAAGTTACATTCATCAAATACATCGAAAATAACTTAAATTCAATTTATTCATCGAAATTAAGTTATATTCATCGAGTACATCGAAAATAACATAAATTCACTTTATTCATCGAAACTAAGTTATATTCATCGATTACATCGAAAATAACTTAAATTCACTTTATTCATCGAAATTAAGTTATATTCATCAAATACATCGAAAATAACTTAAATTCACTTTATTTATCGAAATTAAGTTATAATCATCAAATACATCGAAAATAACTTAAATTCACTTTATTCATCGAAATTAAGTTATATTCATCAAATACATCGAAAATAACTTAAATTCACTTTATTCATCGAAATTAAGTTATATTCATCAAATACATCGAAAATAACTTAAATTCACTTTATTCATCGAAATTAAGTTATATTCATCAAATACATCGAAAATAACTTAAATTCACTTTATTCATCGAAATTAAGTTATATTCATCAAATACATCGAAAATAACTTAAATTCACTTTATTCATCGAAATTAAGTTACATTCATCAAATACATCGAAAATAACTTAAATTCACTTTATTCATCGAAATTAAGTTATATTCATCGAGTATAACTTAAATTCACTTTATTCATCGAAATTAAGTTATATTCATCAAATACATAGAAAATAACTTAAATTCACTTTATTCATCGAAATTAAGTTATATTCATCGAGTACATCGAAAATAACTTAAATTCACTTTATTCATCGAAATTAAGTTACATTCATCAAATACATCGAAAATAACTTAAATTCACTTTATTCACCGAAATTAAGTTATATTCATCAAATACATCGAAAATAACTTAAATTCACTTTATTCATCGAAATTAAGTTATATTCATCGAGTACATCGAAAATAACTTAAATTCACTTTATTCATCGAAATTAAGTTTTATTCATCGAGTACATCGAAAATAACTTAAATTCACTTTATTCATCGAAATTAAGTTATATTCATCGAGTACATCGAAAATAACTTAAATTCACTTTATTCATTGAAATTAAGTTATATTCATCAAATACATCGAAAATAACTTAAATTCACTTTATTCATCGAAATTAAGTTATATTCATCAAATACATCGAAAATAACTTAAATTCACTTTATTCATCGAAATTAAGTTATATTCATCAAGTACATCGAAAATAACTTAAATTCACTTTATTCATCGAAATTAAGTTATATTCATCAAATACATCGAAAATAACTTAAATTCACTTTATTCATCGAAATTAAGTTATATTCATCGAGTACATCGAAAATAACTTAAATTCACTTTATTCATCGAAATTAAGTTACATTCATCAAATACATCGAAAATAACTTAAATTCACTTTATTCACCGAAATTAAGTTATATTCATCAAATACATCGAAAATAACTTAAATTCACTTTATTCATCGAAATTAAGTTATATTCATCGAGTACATCGAAAATAACTTAAATTCACTTTATTCATCGAAATTAAGTTATATTCATCGAGTACATCGAAAATAACTTAAATTCACTTTATTCATTGAAATTAAGTTATATTTATCAAATACATAGAAAATAACTTCAATTCACTACATTCATCGAAATTAAGTTACATTCATCAAATACATCGAAAATAACTTAAATTCACTTTATTCATCAAATACATCGAACATAACTTAAGTTCACTTTATTCATCGAAATTAAGTTATATTCATCAAATACATCGAAAATAACTTAAATTCACTTTATTCATCGAAATTAAGTTACATTCATCAAATACATCGAAAATAACTTAAATTCACTTTATTCATCGTAATTAAGTTATATTCATCAAATACATCGAAAATAACTTAAATTAACTTTATTCATCGAAATAAAGTTATATTCATCGAGTACATCGAAAATAACTTAAATTCACTTTATTCATCGAAATTAAGTTATATTCATCGAGTACATCGAAAATAACTTAAATTCACTTTATTCATCGAAATTAAGTTATATTCATCAAATACATCGAAAATAACTTAAATTCACTTTATTCATCGAAATTAAGTTATATTCATCAAATATATCGAAAATAACTTAAATTCACTTTATTCATCGAAATTAAGTTATATTCATCAAATACATCGAAAATAACTTAAATTCACTTTATTCATCGAAATTAAGTTATATTCATCAAGTACATCGAAAATAACTTAAATTCACTTTATTCATCGAAATTAAGTTATATTCATCAAATACATAAAAAAAAAATAAATTCACTTTATTCATCGAAATTAAGTTAAATTCATCAAATACATCGAAAATAACTTAAATTCACTTTATTCATCGAAATTAAGTTATATTCATCAAATACATCGAAAATAACTTAAATTCACTTTATTCATCGAAATTAAGTTATATTCATCGAGTACATCGAAAATAACTTAAATTCACTTTATTCATCGAAATTAAGTTATATTCATCGAGTACATCGAAAATAACTTAAATTCACTTTATTTATCGAAATTAAGTTATATTCATCGAGTACATCGAAAATAACTTAAATTCACTTTATTCATCGAAATTAAGTTATATTCATCAAATACATTCATCGAAGTTAAGTTATATTCATCAAATACATCGAAAATAACTTAAATTCACTTTATTCATCGAAATTAAGTTATATTCATCAAATACATCGAAAATAACATAAATTCACTTTATTCATCGAAACTAAGTTATATTCATCGAGTACATCGAAAATAACTTAAATTCACTTTATTCATAGAAATTAAGTTACATTCATCAAATACATCGAAAATAACTTAAATTCAATTTATTCATCGAAATTAAGTTATATTCATCGAGTACATCGAAAATAACATAAATTCACTTTATTCATCGAAACTAAGTTATATTCATCGAGTACATCGAAAATACCTTAAATTCACTTTATTCATCGAAATTAAGTTATATTCATCGAGTACATCGAAAATAACTTAAATTCACTTTATTCATCGAAATTAAGTTATATTCATCAAATACATCGAAAATAAATTAAATTCACTTTATTTATCGAAATTAAGTTATATTCATCAAATACATCGAAAATAACTTAAATTCACTTTATTCATCGAAATTAAGTTATATTCATCAAATACATCGAAAATAACTTAAATTCACTTTATTCATCGAAATTAAGTTATATTCATCAAATACATCGAAAATAACTTAAATTCACTTTATTCATCGAAATTAAGTTATATTCATCGAGTATAACATAAATTCACTTTATTCATCGAAATTAAGTTATATTCATCAAATACATAGAAAATAACTTAAATTCACTTTATTCATCGAAATTAAGTTATATTCATCGAGTACATCGAAAATAACTTAAATTCACTTTATTCATCGAAATTAAGTTACATTCATCAAATACATCGAAAATAATTTAAATTCACTTTATTCACCGAAATTAAGTTATATTCATCAAATACATCGAAAATAACTTAAATTCACTTTATTCATCGAAATTAAGTTATATTCATCGAGTACATCGAAAATAACTTAAATTCACTTTATTCATCGAAATTAAGTTATATTCATCGAGTACATCGAAAATAACTTAAATTCACTTTATTCATTGAAATTAAGTTATATTCATCAAATACATCGAAAATAACTTAAATTCACTTTATTCATCGAAATTAAGTTACATTCATCAAATACATCGAAAATAACTTAAATTCACTTTATTCATCGAAACTAAGTTATATTCATCGAGTACATCGAAAATAACTTAAATTCACTTTATTCATAGAAATTAAGTTACATTCATCAAATACATCGAAAATAACTTAAATTCACTTTATTCATCGAAATTAAGTTATATTCATCGAGTACATCGAAAATAACTTAAATTCACTTTATTCATCGAAATTAAGTTATATTCATCGAGTACATCGAAAATAACTTAAATTCACTTTATTTATCGAAATTAAGTTATATTCATCGAGTACATCGAAAATAACTTAAATTCACTTTATTCATCGAAATTAAGTTATATTCATCAAATACATTCATCGAAGTTAAGTTATATTCATCAAATACATCGAAAATAACTTAAATTCACTTTATTCATCGAAATTAAGTTATATTCATCAAATACATCGAAAATAACTTAAATTCACTTTATTCATCGAAATTAAGTTATATTCATCAAGTACATCGAAAATAACTTAAATTCACTTTATTCATCGAAATTAAGTTATATTCATCAAATACATAAAAAAAAAAAAATTCACTTTATTCATCGAAATTAAGTTAAATTCATCAAATACATCGAAAATAACTTAAATTCACTTTATTCATCGAAATTAAGTTATATTCATCAAATACATCGAAAATAACTTAAATTCACTTTATTCATCGAAATTAAGTTATATTCATCGAGTACATCGAAAATAACTTAAATTCACTTTATTTATCGAAATTAAGTTATATTCATCGAGTACATCGAAAATAACTTAAATTCACTTTATTCATCGAAATTAAGTTATATTCATCAAATACATTCATCGAAGTTAAGTTATATTCATCAAATACATCGAAAATAACTTAAATTCACTTTATTCATCGAAATTAAGTTATATTCATCAAATACATCGAAAATAACATAAATTCACTTTATTCATCGAAACTAAGTTATATTCATCGAGTACATCGAAAATAACTTAAATTCACTTTATTCATAGAAATTAAGTTACATTCATCAAATACATCGAAAATAACTTAAATTCAATTTATTCATCGAAATTAAGTTATATTCATCGAGTACATCGAAAATAACATAAATTCACTTTATTCATCGAAACTAAGTTATATTCATCGAGTACATCGAAAATAACTTAAATTCACTTTATTCATCGAAATTAAGTTATATTCATCGAGTACATCGAAAATAACTTAAATTCACTTTATTCATCGAAATTAAGTTATATTCATCAAATACATCGAAAATAAATTAAATTCACTTTATTTATCGAAATTAAGTTATATTCATCAAATACATCGAAAATAACTTAAATTCACTTTATTCATCGAAATTAAGTTATATTCATCAAATACATCGAAAATAACTTAAATTCACTTTATTCATCGAAATTAAGTTATATTCATCAAATACATCGAAAATAACTTAAATTCACTTTATTCATCGAAATTAAGTTATATTCATCGAGTATAACATAAATTCACTTTATTCATCGAAATTAAGTTATATTCATCAAATACATAGAAAATAACTTAAATTCACTTTATTCATCGAAATTAAGTTATATTCATCGAGTACATCGAAAATAACTTAAATTCACTTTATTCATCGAAATTAAGTTACATTCATCAAATACATCGAAAATAATTTAAATTCACTTTATTCACCGAAATTAAGTTATATTCATCAAATACATCGAAAATAACTTAAATTCACTTTATTCATCGAAATTAAGTTATATTCATCGAGTACATCGAAAATAACTTAAATTCACTTTATTCATCGAAATTAAGTTATATTCATCGAGTACAACGAAAATAACTTAAATTCACTTTATTCATTGAAATTAAGTTATATTCATCAAATACATCGAAAATAACTTAAATTCACTTTATTCATCGAAATTAAGTTACATTCATCAAATACATCGAAAATAACTTAAATTCACTTTATTCATCGAAACTAAGTTATATTCATCGAGTACATCGAAAATAACTTAAATTCACTTTATTCATAGAAATTAAGTTACATTCATCAAATACATCGAAAATAACTTAAATTCACTTTATTCATCGAAATTAAGTTATATTCATCGAGTACATCGAAAATAACTTAAATTCACTTTATTCATCGAAATTAAGTTATATTCATCGAGTACATCGAAAATAACTTAAATTCACTTTATTTATCGAAATTAAGTTATATTCATCGAGTACATCGAAAATAACTTAAATTCACTTTATTCATCGAAATTAAGTTATATTCATCAAATACATTCATCGAAGTTAAGTTATATTCATCAAATACATCGAAAATAACTTAAATTCACTTTATTCATCGAAATTAAGTTATATTCATCAAATACATCGAAAATAACATAAATTCACTTTATTCATCGAAACTAAGTTATATTCATCGAGTACATCGAAAATAACTTAAATTCACTTTATTCATAGAAATTAAGTTACATTCATCAAATACATCGAAAATAACTTAAATTCACTTTATTCATCGAAATTAAGTTATATTCATCGAGTACATCGAAAATAACTTAAACTCACTTTATTCATCGAAATTAAGTTATATTCATCGAGTACATCGAAAATAACTTAAATTCACTTTATTTATCGAAATTAAGTTATATTCATCGAGTACATCGAAAATAACTTAAATTCACTTTATTCATCGAAATTAAGTTATATTCATCAAATACATTCATCGAAGTTAAGTTATATTCATCAAATACATCGAAAATAACTTAAATTCACTTTATTCATCGAAATTAAGTTATATTCATCAAATACATCGAAAATAACATAAATTCACTTTATTCATCGAAACTAAGTTATATTCATCGAGTACATCGAAAATAACTTAAATTCACTTTATTTATCGAAATTAAGTTATATTCATCGAGTACATCGAAAATAACTTAAATTCACTTTATTCATCGAAATTAAGTTATATTCATCAAATACATTCATCGAAGTTAAGTTATATTCATCAAATACATCGAAAATAACTTAAATTCACTTTATTCATCGAAATTAAGTTATATTCATCAAATACATCGAAAATAACATAAATTCACTTTATTCATCGAAACTAAGTTATATTCATCGAGTACATCGAAAATAACTTAAATTCACTTTATTCATAGAAATTAAGTTACATTCATCAAATACATCGAAAATAACTTAAATTCAATTTATTCATCGAAATTAAGTTATATTCATCGAGTACATCGAAAATAACATAAATTCACTTTATTCATCGAAACTAAGTTATATTCATCGAGTACATCGAAAATAACTTAAATTCACTTTATTCATCGAAATTAAGTTATATTCATCGAGTACATCGAAAATAACTTAAATTCACTTTATTCATCGAAATTAAGTTATATTCATCAAATACATCGAAAATAAATTAAATTCACTTTATTTATCGAAATTAAGTTATATTCATCAAATACATCGAAAATAACTTAAATTCACTTTATTCATCGAAATTAAGTTATATTCATCAAATACATCGAAAATAACTTAAATTCACTTTATTCATCGAAATTAAGTTATATTCATCAAATACATCGAAAATAACTTAAATTCACTTTATTCATCGAAATTAAGTTATATTCATCGAGTATAACATAAATTCACTTTATTCATCGAAATTAAGTTATATTCATCAAATACATAGAAAATAACTTAAATTCACTTTATTCATCGAAATTAAGTTATATTCATCGAGTACATCGAAAATAACTTAAATTCACTTTATTCATCGAAATTAAGTTACATTCATCAAATACATCGAAAATAATTTAAATTCACTTTATTCGCCGAAATTAAGTTATATTCATCAAATACATCGAAAATAACTTAAATTCACTTTATTCATCGAAATTAAGTTATATTCATCGAGTACATCGAAAATAACTTAAATTCACTTTATTCATCGAAATTAAGTTATATTCATCGAGTACATCGAAAATAACTTAAATTCACTTTATTCATTGAAATTAAGTTATATTCATCAAATACATCGAAAATAACTTAAATTCACTTTATTCATCGAAATTAAGTTACATTCATCAAATACATCGAAAATAACTTAAATTCACTTTATTCATCGAAACTAAGTTATATTCATCGAGTACATCGAAAATAACTTAAATTCACTTTATTCATAGAAATTAAGTTACATTCATCAAATACATCGAAAATAACTTAAATTCACTTTATTCATCGAAATTAAGTTATATTCATCGAGTACATCGAAAATAACTTAAATTCACTTTATTCATCGAAATTAAGTTATATTCATCGAGTACATCGAAAATAACTTAAATTCACTTTATTTATCGAAATTAAGTTATATTCATCGAGTACATCGAAAATAACTTAAATTCACTTTATTCATCGAAATTAAGTTATATTCA
Organism: Thereva unica; assembly: GCA_949987705.1. Lineage (NCBI taxonomy): Eukaryota > Metazoa > Arthropoda > Insecta > Diptera > Therevidae > Thereva > Thereva unica. The sequence goes on along the minus strand of CATLJY010000014.1, from coordinate 128,993 downwards.
TCAAATACATTCATCGAAGTTAAGTTATATTAATCAAATACATCGAAAATAACTTAAATTCACTTTATTCATCGAAATTAAGTTATATTCATCAAATACATCGAAAATAACATAAATTCACTTTATTCATCGAAACTAAGTTATATTCATCGAGTACATCGAAAATAACTTAAATTCACTTTATTCATAGAAATTAAGTTACATTCATCAAATACATCGAAAATAACTTAAATTCAATTTATTCATCGAAATTAAGTTATATTCATCAAATACATCGAAAATAACTTAAATTCACTTTATTCATCGAAATTAAGTTATATTCATCGAGTACATCGAAAATAACTTAAATTCACTTTATTCATCGAAATTAAGTTATATTCATCGAGTACATCGAAAATAACTTAAATTCACTTTATTCATTGAAATTAAGTTATATTCATCAAATACATCGAAAATAACTTAAATTCACTTTATTCATCGAAATTAAGTTACATTCATCAAATACATCGAAAATAACTTAAATTCACTTTATTCATCGAAACTAAGTTATATTCATCGAGTACATCGAAAATAACTTAAATTCACTTTATTCATAGAAATTAAGTTACATTCATCAAATACATCGAAAATAACTTAAATTCACTTTATTCATCGAAATTAAGTTATATTCATCGAGTACATCGAAAATAACTTAAATTCACTTTATTCATCGAAATTAAGTTATATTCATCGAGTACATCGAAAATAACTTAAATTCACTTTATTTATCGAAATTAAGTTATATTCATCGAGTACATCGAAAATAACTTAAATTCACTTTATTCATCGAAATTAAGTTATATTCATCAAATACATTCATCGAAGTTAAGTTATATTCATCAAATACATCGAAAATAACTTAAATTCACTTTATTCATCGAAATTAAGTTATATTCATCAAATACATCGAAAATAACATAAATTCACTTTATTCATCGAAACTAAGTTATATTCATCGAGTACATCGAAAATAACTTAAATTCACTTTATTCATCGAAATTTAGTTACATTCATCAAATACATCGAAAATAACTTAAATTCACTTTATTCATCGACACTAAGTTATATTCATCGAGTACATCGAAAATAACTTAAATTCACTTTATTCATCGAAATTAAGTTATATTCATCAAATACATTCATCGAAGTTAAGTTATATTCATCAAATATGTACATCGAAAATAACTTAAATTCACTTTATTCATCGAAATTAAGTTATATTCATCAAATACATCGAAAATAACATAAATTCACTTTATTCATCGAAACTAAGTTATATTCATCGAGTACATCGAAAATAACTTAAATTCTCTTTATTCATAGAAATTAAGTTACATTCATCAAATACATCGAAAATAACTTAAATTCAATTTATTCATCGAAATTAAGTTATATTCATCGAGTACATCGAAAATAACATAAATTCACTTTATTCATCGAAACTAAGTTATATTCATCGAGTACATCGAAAATAACTTAAATTCACTTTATTCATCGAAATTAAGTTATATTCATCGAGTACATCGAAAATAACTTAAATTCACTTTATTCATCGAAATTAAGTTATATTCATCAAATACATCGAAAATAACTTAAATTCACTTTATTTATCGAAATTAAGTTATATTCATCAAATACATCGAAAATAACTTAAATTCACTTTATTCATCGAAATTAAGTTATATTCATCAAATACATCGAAAATAACTTAAATTCACTTTATTCATCGAAACTAAGTTATATTCATCAAATACATCGAAAATAACTTAAATTCACTTTATTCATCGAAATTAAGTTACTCGTATATTCATCAAATACATCGAAAATAACTTAAATTCACTTTATTCATCGAAATTAAGTTATATTCATCAAATACATCGAAAATAACTTAAATTCACTTTATTCATCGAAATTAAGTTATATTCATCGAGTATAACTTAAATTCACTTTATTCATCGAAATTAAGTTATATTCATCAAATACATAGAAAATAACTTAAATTCACTTTATTCATCGAAATTAAGTTATATTCATCGAGTACATCGAAAATAACATAAATTCACTTGTTGATCCATGGATCAACGGTCTCCAGAACATTGCACCATCAATCGATCAACGGTCACCCGAACATTGCACCAGCAACCGTCAGCAACTCGTGGCTCCGGTACATGCGACATCACGGTATTTAACCTCAATTAACCATAGGCCGGAAACCACCTGCATGCCAACAACTGCCAAGGCCAGGAGTTCAACCCCCAACCAGCCACGGGCCCGAAATTATCTGCAAACATTGCACTAAGTGAGGTCCCTGGTAGTGAGGTGATTATCGATCACCGGCTAGTCCATCGTTTACCATCGCGGTGCTCGGTCGTCGTAATTATAATTAAATCAAATAATTAATTAAATTCAGTTTGTGTTGTTTAGTATCAAAAATTAATATTTGTTAAATAAAGTTATTATAATAATCTGTGCGTTTATTATTAAAATAAACATTTGGTCCTTCGAGCCGGATCTTTTTTTTTTTTTTTTTTTTATGTGACAGTGCTAAGCTCAGGAGTCACCCTTTGTACTACCAGTCCGTCATGTCATTTGTCACGTCATGGTGCAATGTCTAGCAGTAAGCTTAGTACGGGGAGGGGAGGGGGGTATAGGTTAAGGGTTAAAAGGAACGGGGGGGTATTGAAGAAGGTGGTGATGAACCCTGCGTTTGAACTCTTGGATGTTGTAGGAGCTCGGAAATACTGATTGCGAGAGACTATTCCACAGTCGAGTTGTTCTATTAACAAACGAATTCATATCTTGTTGAGTGCGTGAAAGGGGGAGTTGCAGGTGAAGGGAATGAGACGAGTGGGCTAATCTGGTGTTGCGGTTATAAGATTGCCGTGGAGGCAGGAGAGCGTTTAACTCGGAGGAACAGTCATTATGATAGTAGCGATAAAATTTAGTCAATGCTGCTACATTCCTACGGTGGCTGAGGGGGTCGATGGTGGAGCCAGCGGTGTCGTCATCAATTAATTTAAGGGCCTTTTTTTGGACCTTATCTAACCATGCCAAGGTGGTTATTGGAGCGCCGCCCCAAACGAGGGAGTTATATTCGAGAAGAGGCCGTATGTAGGATTTATAAATAACAGCGCGGGCCGATGGCTGGAGGAGGAACTTGCACCTCTTAAGAAATCCCAAGCACTGGGATGCTTGTTTGGCGATTTGGAATATGTGATCATTCCAACGAAGGTCTTTGGCTAATGTCACGCCTAAGATGTGTAGGGATGGGTCGGCCTTTAGTTCAACGTCATCCACTGTCAAGGATGGTGAGGTGTTGAACTTCTTTTTTGAGATAAGACAGTACTTGGTTTTAGAGGGGTTGAATTTGACACGATTCTTCTCTCCCCAATCTAGAATTAGTTTGATGTCTTTTTTAATAGAGTTGAACATTAGTTCACGATCATCAAGACAGGATCTGGCATGTGTCCGTCTTGTATCGAAGCTGTACGAGTAACGTAGAGTACCGTCGTCAGCGAAGCTGAGAAGTGGGTTGGAGGGGATTGAAAGTAGGTCATTTATAAAGATGATAAAAAGGGCCGGTGATAAAATTGACCCCTGAGGGACCCCCGCAGAGATGGGGTGAGATTCAGATTTGACGCCATCCAATAATACCTTAATTGAACGGCCGGAAAGGAAACTCTCAACCCACTTATACAGAAGTGAGTCAATTCCAATAGCTTGGAGTTTAGCTAACAAGGCTGAGTGCCGTACTCTATCAAAAGCCTTGGAGATATCCAAAGCAACCAAACTAGATTCGCCAGATCCATGCAAACTTCGGCTGAGGTGTTCTGTAAGGCAAATTAAAAGATCACCAGTGGATCTTTTTTGACGGAAGCCGTATTGTTTGTCGCTGATAAGTTGGTTGGATTCTAGATATCCCATAAGCTTTTTGTTAATTATCGTCTCCATGGTTTTGGAGAGAATAGAAGTAATTGCTATTGGGCGGTAGTTGGAGGGATCGCTGGAGTCACCTTTTTTCGGTATTGGCTGAACATGGGCAAGTTTCCAAGAGTCTGGGTAAACTCCGGAAGAGTATGATAGGGCAAAAAGTTTGCGCAGAGGTCTAGCCAAAGGTGAGGCGCATTGTTTTAAGACGATACGGGGTATATTATCGGGTCCAGTCGATTTGTTTACATCGAGCTCCTTGAGGCACCTGTACACCTCGCGAGTCCTGAAGAAAACCCTGTCCATTAGATGAGCGCTGAGCTCAAGAACCGGGGGTAGCATATCAGTTTGGGGTAAAGAAGAATTGGAAGCAAACAGAGATGCTAATAAATCGGCCTTGGATTTGCTGTCTGTTATCACCTTCTCATTGTGGATAAGTGAAGGAGTTGTGGATGAAGTGAAATTCTTCTTAATGGAGCTTACCAAGGACCAGAAGTTCTTGCTACCAGAGGTTGCATTAAGGAGTTTACTTCTCAACTTGCTGTCAAATGAATTTTTGACATTCCTGATGGTGACTTTACAGGAATTTCTTAGTTTTATATACTCTGCACGGAGCGATTCACTCGGGGAGCTCTTGTAAGCTCGAAAGGCGGCTTCTTTATTTCTGATTGCATTCATACACTCCTGATTAAACCATCTGTTGGGCCTAGCCTTCACAGATTTAGTAGTATGAGGAATGAACAAATGCATTCCTGCCTGTATGATCCTAGAAATACGGATAGCGGCAGAGTTGGCGTTTCTATTCCGGAAACACAGGTTCCAGTCTGTAGACTGGAAGAAATTAATAAGCCCCAGCCAATTGGCCTTCCCATAATGCCATACAGTTCTTCGAACTGGTTTGGGAGGGGTGGGAAATTCGAATGGGAAGTTAGCACTGATTAGGCAGTGGTCTGAATTGCCGAGAGGTGAATCAACTTCGACGGAGTAACCCGCTGGATGAGAAGTTAGAAAAAGATCAAGGAGATATCCTCCTTGACCAGCAACATCAGGGACTCTTGTGGGATGATCCACAATTTGTTGCAAGTTATTGATGTCTGCAAAGAGCTCGACGTCCTTGCCAGAAATACTGGTGCCATTTGAGTAAGTCAGCCATTTAACGTTGTGAACATTGAAATCACCCGCAACGATGATTTCACACTCAGGATTGGACGACAAAAATCCCGAGATTTGTTCGGAAATAGTATCAAAAGATAAGGTGGAGGCTTCGTTACTTATGTTAGGGCTTCTGTATAGGAAGCAGAAGAATATGACGTGGCTTTGGAAAATGATTTTAATCCAAAGATAATTAAAATCTGAAGTTGTGCTTGAATGTATTTTACAATAAGCCACGTCGTCCCTAACATAAATGGCAATACCCCTATGGGGGGAGAGATTGTGCACTAAAGTGTACCCCGACACCTGGTAATAACCTAAGTCATTATCGGGTGATATTTGGGTTTCACTTAGTGCGAAGATTGGGGGTTTGTAACTAGATAAGTGGCACTCAACAAAAGAGAAATTCGCTTGAAGTCCACGAATGTTACAAAAGTCAATACCAAAACTTGACTTGTAACGGGACTTCGGTTGCGCGGGTTCAATCGCCACATTCTTTGGGATATTTTCCGGAATTACACTTGCCGCATCCATCAGAGGCAATAAAATTTGTCCGCGTCAAAGTGTTATGCCTTTTGAAACGGGGCAAATTTTATCGACCGACAGATTTTGGGCGCGGCACCTGCAAGTCCGGGGTCTGAGAGAGGGTAGGGAGCAAGGGTACTTACTTTTGCCGTTCGTCGGTCGTGTCTTTCGTTGATGTCGTCTAGTGAAGTGTGGTGAGCCTTCGCGTAGACTGCAGCGCCGGATGAGTTTCTATTGTTTGTTTGTTTTTTATGGGTTCACTATGAATTTTTTTTTTGTATGGAATTTAACTTTTTTTATTCGTTTTATTTTACTGCGAAATTTACTGACGAGAAAATTTTACTGCGATTACTGCGAAATTAAGAGACCGGAACAGCAAACGTCCGAACACCTCGCTGTCCCAGACCAAACTCCAACTATCTGATTTGATAATTGTGAAATTCGTTTGTTTTTTGTGTCCCGTTTCATTTAAACACCAGTTAATTCCCGTACACCAAGTTCACCGTGAAGTGTTAAAATTAGATCCGTGGATTTTATTAATTGTGCGTCAAGTTACTGTGCCTGTAATTTACATAGTGAAGTGAGAATCAGCACCGAGTCGTTTTCACCATATCGACAACCCCAGACCACTATATCAGCAGCTCTAGCCATAGCACCAGACCATTCCAGCTATTGTTCACCTAGAAACCGACCAACGACCACAGTTTCAACTCTAATTCATCACCGAATAGACGACCAGCATCTATACCACCATCCGTATATCGCCCAGTAAGTCAAAAAATTTTAATTTAATCTGAATTTATACCTCAATCCCTCACCCGACGAGAATACACCCCTACTCTACATTTACCCAGTAATTTGTTTACCTATCGATTATTATTCCCATTCACGACTTAAAAAGCTCATCATCGTCGAGCTCAGGCCGAGCTCAAGTTACTTAAAATTTACAACTACCTGAAAAGATCACCGTGTCGCAGGTTATCAACCTGTGCGCAATATATGTAAAGACCGAACTGAAAGCGCGACGACCTCTGTTATATTGTGCTAAGTTAGCATATTACCCCCCACAATCGTCGAAACATTAAAACAACCAAATGGATCAACTAATAAAGTCCCAAGAATTATATGAGTATGAACTGGAAAGGTTCATGACAAATTTGAGAAAAACTCCGAAAGATAGACGGAAGGAATCCTACTTAAGGAAAAGGGCGGAATTGCTAGATAACCTTTGGGCGAGCTGTCAAGCTAAGGACAGGGAAATGCTTGCTCTGTTTCACCCTGAGACTCATGCGAACTTACCCTATTTTCAATTAGATAAATTTAGTGCTCTTGAAGAAATGTATTTGGAAGCCCACCAGATCATTTCTGAATTTTTACCACAGACCACGGCAACCACTTCGTCAGCGTCAGATGACCAGCGAAATGTCACAGCATGTACAGCGGTGCATGACTCAAATGAAGTTCCACTACCGCGAATGAACATTCCGAAGTTCACGGGGGGATATCAAGATTGGGTCACCTTTAGAGGGATATTTGAAAGTCTTATTCACAATAATAGAAAGCTATCTAAGGTGCAAAAGCTGCATTATTTGATGGCAAATGTGAGTGGTGAAGCTTTGCAATTAATTAAGCATTTACCTACAACAGAAGCCAACTATGCACCAGCGTGGGATTTATTGAAAAAACGATATCAGGATGAGCGCGCCTTAACCACTTTTCACATTCAAGCACTGCTCTCATTACCGAATCAAAGAACGGAAACAGCAGCTGGGCTAAAACGCTTCGTTGACTCAATTAACGAGTTATTAGAAATTTTGAAGAGATTAGAATTAGAAGTACAATCGTGGGATCCCTTGTTAATCGAAATCTTCACGGAAAAATTATGCAAAGAGACAATAGAACACTGGGAGTTCACCCTTAATCATAGGACTATACCATCAAGACGACCTACATTAGTTGAATTTACTGATTTCCTTGAAGCAAGGTTTAAAAGTTTAGAGGCCATCACTAGAACAAGGTGTCAACTCCCTCGCAAGGAAAGCACTAAAGGGCATATCACTCACGCGTTCACTACATCGGCTTCATCGATGTGTCCAGTATGTAACCATGATCATCGCCTTAGACAATGTACCAAATTCCTTGGTATGACGCCGAAAGGGCGATACGAGTTCATAAAAACCAACTCCCGATGTATAAATTGCTTGTCAAAATCTCATGAACTCAATGTGTGTCCTAATCCGATGAACTGTCAAACATGCGGAAAAAGACACAATTCTCTACTCCATTTTGACCAACCAAAATCACCTAGTAACCGCAACAAAACTAAGAATTTGCGTCAGCCCCGTCAACATAATCAATACCACAGTCACCATGGTGCTTCTACACAATTAGTGAAGAAATCCACTCAAGAATACGAAGATGGTACTTATCAAGGCCCATCTCACCCCCAGAGTTCGGATTTAGTACAACTAACACCAAATAACGTCCATGAGACGTCATATGTAAAATCCTATCTGACAAACAATAAGCAATTGCACACAACCCTATTGGCAACGGCATTAATCGATATCGAGACTCACCACGCAGGTAAACAAACCTTGAGAGTGTTAATAGACCCAGGTTCTCAAGTCTCATTCATCACCGAGGAGGCTGTCCAACGTTTACGTTTGCGTAAAGAGACGGTTTCCGTAACGGTAAACGGCATAGGCGACTTACAATGTGGAATGTCTCGTAATGCGGTGAGTTGTTTAGTTCAATCTTGATCCGACCCATCGTTTAAGCAACTTGTGGAAGCTTCTGTCTTCCCGAAAGTCAGTGGAATCTTGCCAAGTAAACCAATTGACCACCGAGTGTTACCATACCTTAAAAATCTTCCATTGGCCGATCCTAATTATATGAAACCGAGTCAGGTAGATATGCTTGTAGGTGCTGACGTTTACAGTGACATCATTTTGAATGGGCTCATCAAGGGTCCCAAGGGATATCCAATAGCGTTAAAAACTGCATTGGGCTGGATCATAAGTGGCAAAATGCCTGACGTCAATACCCATACTTACACCACTCCAAAGATCATGCTAGTATGCACCACCGCAGACTCCGTGAGTCTGGAAAATGCGATAAAGCGATTCTGGGAACTCGAAGATATTCCAGCTCACAGTTCTGAACCTAACCATGACGAATGTGAAAAAATCTACGCCGAATCATATTATCGAGATCCAACTGGTCGCTATGTAGTACCATTAACCTTCCAAAATAATAAGCGGCCTGATTTAGGATACTCAAGAAATGCGGCACTAAAACGTTTACTCCAGTTGGAAAACAAATTTCAGAAAAATCCCAAATTAGCTGAAGATTATAAGACCTTTATGAAGGAGTATCTAACCCTTGGACATATGGAGAAGATCTCCTCAGCCGAACATGAGCGAGATAATTTCCCTGAATATGTTTTACCGCACCATGCAGTGATAAAAGATTCTAGCACCACCACTAAATTGCGAGTGGTGTTCGATGCGTCCCGGAAAACCACCAATGGACTGTCATTAAATGATACCCTGCTACCCGGACCGGCGCTGCAGAAGGATTTGTGCCTCATCTTACTCCGTTGGAGGAAATTCAAAATCGCTTTTACTGCTGATATTGAGAAGATGTATCGGCAAATATATATCCGACCAGATCAACGCAAATACCAAAAAATATTATGGAGAGAAAATGTGACCCAACCGATAGAGACTTATAGATTACTCACTGTTACCTATGGAACTTCGTGTGCACCTTTCTTGGCCCTTAGAACTTTGCAACAACTCGCTAATGATGAAAAGAAGCGTTTTCCTGCAGCCTCAAAGATATTATTATCCGACTTTTACGTGGATGATTTAATGTCGGGTACAAACACGCTCGAGGAAGCAATAGTACTACAAGAGCAACTTCGACAACTCCTACAGTCAGGGGGATTCAAATTACGTAAATGGGTCTGCAATTCAGAACAATTATTAGAACATGTCCCCCCCAAGGATCGCGAAATTTCTACACCTTTTCCTATAGAATTCACTGAAACTGTGAAAACATCCATTGGAATCCATCGAGTGACAGTTTTGAATTTAAAGTGTCGCTTAAGGAATCTCAGACTCCTGTTACCAAGCGGATTCTTTTATCTGAGGCCGCTAAATTGTTTGATCCCTTAGGATGGCTAGCTCCCACTGTTATTTTAGCAAAAATAATGTTTCAGCGGTTATGGATGGAAGGTGTAACATGGGATGAGGTACTTCCAGACCATTTGCAGACGAAGTGGTGTGAGTTTCGGCAGAATCTACCTCAATTGGAGCTTATAAAAATACCCAGATGGATTCAAGTAATCGACACTGAAACCACCTATGAACTACACGCTTTCTGTGATGCATCTTCGGTCGCTTATGCTGCAGTAGTCTATGTAAGATGTGTATCCCCAAAGGGTGATGTCACTATCTCCCTTTTAGCCGCCAAAACTAAGGTTGCTCCCACACGTCAAGTTAGTATACCACGTTTAGAATTATGTGGCGCCGTGTTATTAACTAAATTAATCACGCATGTAAAAGAGGCTATTCCAGCAGAAATGTACCAAATATATGGTTGGACTGATTCACGAAATGTTCTTGCTTGGATCAAGGGTCATCCACGCCAATGGCAAACCTTCGTTGGGAACCGAGTGAGCTACATACAAGAACGATTAGATACCAGTCGGTGGAGATATGTGAAATCAGTTGATAATCCAGCCGACTGCGCTTCACGAGGTGTCGCCCCAGGTGAATTAAAAGATCACCCACTGTGGTGGACTGGACCTTCCTGGCTACAACAAGATGAAACTCGGTGGCCTAAAATTGAAGAAGTCTCTAAGTATACTGACCTAGAAGTTAAAAAAGTTGTCCTAAGCATTACTAAGGGAACGGAACTACAGCTAGACTTAATGAATCGCTATTCAACCCTAGATCAACTCGTTAGAGTAACTGCCTACTGCAGAAGATTTTACATTAATCTCAAAACTGCTCCACCCAACCGAAAATTTGATCAATTGTCATTGGAGGAGATCAATAATGCAAAATTATGTCTAGAGCGATTAGTCCAACGAACTCATTTCACTATCGAACTAAAACATTTAGAAAAATCTCAACCAGTTCCCAAGAATAGCAAACTATATAGCCTTAATCCAACAATAGATCAGTCAGGCTTATTAAGAGTCGGTGGTCGTCTACGTAATGCAGAAATTCCTGCAGATCAAAAATTCCCAATAGTATTACCGGAACACAGCAAATTTACAGAACTTGTCATTAATAAATGTCATCAAGAAACTTTACATGGAGGCACGCAACTGACTCTTAATCTTATACGCAAAAAATATTGGATTCTAAATGGTCGAAATCGAATCCGTCACCATTTACATGGGTGTGTCACGTGCTTCCGATACAAGACTTCAACGCAAACCCAGCTCATGGGCGACCTACCCGCACCTCGTGTACGACGACACCGTCCATTTTTGAATACGGGGGTGGACTTCACTGGCCATATTACTATCAGAGAATCAAAATGCAGAGGTCGGCCAAAAACCAGCAAGGGCTACATAAGTGTATTCGTATGTTTATCCACCAAGGCCATACATCTTGAGCTGGTTAGTGAACTCACCACGGAAGCATTTTTGGCTGCATTTCGAAGATTCGTTAGTCGTAGGGGATTCTGCAGTGATATGTATAGTGATTGCGGGACAAATTTCATCGGAGCTAACCAACAACTTATACAAGCTCGTCTTAAATGCGAATATGGATTATCACCTAACGTGATCACCACATTATCTACCAAGGGTGTTAAGTGGCATTTCATCCCACCTGCCGCACCTCATTTTGGAGGATTGTGGGAGGCGGGCGTGAAATCAGTGAAATATCATTTTAAACGAATAATAGGAAATTCGCTACTCACCTACGAAGAAATTAGCACGCTGTTAGCACAAATTGAGGCATGTTTGAACTCTCGCCCATTGTGTCCAATGAGTAACGATCCTAATGATTTGCAAGCATTAACCCCAGGACATTTTCTAGTTGGGGATACACTACTTACACCGCCAGAACCAAATCTGCTCGATAATAAATTAAGTACCCTGAGCAGGTGGAAATTATTACAAAGATTACTTCAAGACTTTTGGAAGAGATGGGTCGATGAATATCTTCCAAGACTACAGGCCCGATCCAAGTGGGCAGAGCGTGCACCTGGCGTCAAAAAGGATCATTTAGTGTTAATTAAGGACGAAAGACTACCTCCTGCACGATGGCTCTTAGGGCGTGTCATCGAAGTACACCCCGGAGCAGATGGGCTAACTCGAGCAGTTACCGTAAGGACAGCATCCTGCAACGTCCAATCACCAAAATCTGCTTATTGCCCATTATTGACAATCAAATGTCGTAGCATATTTACCAGTTAATTTTATATTTATGTAAGCAACCCTACACACCTTTCGAATCATTATAAATCATCATTATAGCTAAACATACCTTTAGATCACCACCACTAACCACACAAGTAAATTCCAACATTAACTGTACCTCTAAACTACACCTTATAGATTACAAAATTGACCAGTACTCAACCTTGTTAGCAATGAACATCAGCTGTGGAGTTTTGCAACTAGCCATCGTGACAAGTGTGGCCGCAATAATTGCGTATGATTGTGGTCACGAAAGAATCAATTTAACTTCAATTTCACTGCTCTCAGTTGGACCCTGCACCATTGAGAAACAAGAGCTCAAACAAACACAGCAAGATATTCAACTACTCCAGATAAGTGAAGCTGCATCCATACAAATATATCAATGCAAAATCAATATCATCCAATCAGTACACCATTGTGGAATGTTTAGCCACCTTTCGCTAGTACCCGGTGGCTTGAGTAGCTTCATAGAAGAAATTTCTCGAGAAGACTGCATGCAAATCCACCACCACCATACATTTAAGCTTCCGAACGGTCGTATCATAGCTAACTTAAAGTCAAATGCGTCAACAACCCACACTGAAATCATTGCAGGATCGGTCGATAATAGTGGAAACTGTCAAGGAGCTCAATATACTTCAGGAGCCAACTCTTGGAACAACGTTATTGTCACCCACGTCCTGGAATTCACGATAACAGACTACCAAAGCGTCGTTCGTTTGGAAGATAATATGGCGGTCTTACGAAGCAACGTTTTATGCCCGTACCTAACTGGAAAATGCACTGATCCTGATTACGGAGTCAGTTTCTGGGATTTAATTCCAGATAATTCCTGTGAAAATCTAAATTATGATGTATTGTGGCAAGGACTCGCCACAAAGATCGATACAATCACACCACACGGTGAGCAAGCCGTATTTAGTACGGTCTACTCAGTTACGTCAGGTGAAATCATATTTGCTTTGGAGGTTAAGAAGCTCGTATCAGTATGCAGATTTGATGGATATCAAACAGAACACCCGCGACTTGTGATCGTACCTCGTGCCTCTAAAGAATATTGGTTCACAAAAAGGGCTATTGATGTGCATAATCTAGATCTTTTTACGTATGTTAACTCGAAATTCGTATATACTGAACGTCACATAAAAAGTCAAGTAGAAAACCTATATTATAATCTGTTACTGAAAAAATGTGAACTCGAACGTGAAACGCTACATACACAATTAATTATAGCTCCACACCATCCTGCAGAATTCGCCTTAATGTATACCAAGGAACCAGGCCATGTTGCCGTCCCACGTGGAGAACTCATATACTTAGTCAAATGCCAACCAGTCGAAGTGACTGTTAGAAAAACCGATAGATGTTATTTAGAACTTCCCACGACATATAACAACAAAAGTTATTTCATAGCACCAATTACACGCCTCATGCTTAATCATGGTACAGAGATTCCCTGTTCTGACCTACTGAGCCCAGGATATTATATAAATAGTCAATGGTACGGATTTAATCCCAGATTACACCGAATGAAGAATCCACTTGAACTTATACCTTCCACGAAGACTGATTGGAAATATGAAGATCCAGGAGAAATCATACAAGCAGGCCTGTACTCAAGCTCGTCACTCGATAATTTACGCCATCAGATAATGTATCCTTCTGAACGCAGAGCCGTGGAAAATATAGTCACTCGGAGCATAATGGGTCATGATACAGATCATCAGAATTTGGAAACAACCAATTTATTCTCCGCCACTGGTTGGAACATGATTGAAGACCTTCTGCGTACTCGATTGTGGGGTATTCTCAGCGGACTCGGACAGACATGTTCGATCATACTGGCCATGTATGTGATAATCAAATTAGTCAAGTTCGTGGTCGATCTAATTATCAATGTACGAGCTCTAAGATCACTTTATGGCTGGAGCTGGAGATTAACTGCTGCAACATGGAACTCCGCAACAAACCATATCCTCCGAAATCACCATACCACCGGAGAGGCCGTACTGCAAGAAGTCGTAACTAATATCCCAACGACAGCTAGACCTGCAGCCATATCGCATGAGCAGGACCCCACTACATCTAATGGAGCCCCTACTCCTACAAGTCGACTGGCCTCACTATATCGGAACCTCAATTAAATCAATTAAAGTCTCTCCCCGTTCACCCTCCCATATCTATCCTTACCATATTCCTTAATCACCTTCCTCTTTCCGTTTATTTAGTATCGTTACAGGATCACCTCAGGCGAGTCGAGGCGCCTCAAAACCTCTCGTTCCAGAGCTACCAATTCACCAGTTACGGAGTAAATGCCATTGGTGTTATTCGGTATCATTTTCAACGTCATCATCATGGTTGAACCTCTATTGGTTCAAGGAGGGCAGAATGTTGATCCATGGATCAACGGTCACCAGAACATTGCACCATCAATCGATCAACGGTCACCCGAACATTGCACCAGCAACCGTCAGCAACTCGTGGCTCCGGTACATGCGACATCACGGTATTTAACCTCAATTAACCATAGGCCGGAAACCACCTGCATGCCAACAACTGCCAAGGCCAGGAGTTCAACCCCCAACCAGCCACGGGCCCGAAATTATCTGCAAACATTGCACTAAGTGAGGTCCCTGGTAATGAGGTGATTATCGATCACCGGCTAGTCCATCGTTTACCATCGCGGTGCTCGGTCGTCGTAATTATAATTAAATCAAATAATTAATTAAATTCAGTTTGTGTTGTTTAGTATCAAAAATTAATATTTGTTAAATAAAGTTATTATAATAATCTGTGCGTTTATTATTAAAATAAACACACTTTATTCATCGAAACTAAGTTATATTCATCGAGTACATCGAAAATAACTTAAATTCACTTTATTCATCGAAATTAAGTTATATTCATCAAATACATAGAAAATAACTTAAATTCACTTTATTCATCGAAATTAAGTTATATTCATCGAGTACATCGAAAATAACTTAAATTTACTTTATTCATCGAAATTAAGTTATATTCATCGAGTACATCGAAAATAACTTAAATTCACTTTATTCATTGAAATTAAGTTATATTCATCAAATACATCGAAAATAACTTAAATTCACTTTATTCATCGAAATTAAGTTACATTCATCAAATACATCGAAAATAACTTAAATTCACTTTATTCATCGAAATTAAGTTATATTCATCAAATACATCGAAAATAACTTAAATTCACTTTATTCATCGAAATTAAGTTATATTCATCAAGTACATCGAAAATAACTTAAATTCACTTTATTCATCGAAATTAAGTTATATTCATCAAATACATCGAAAATAACTTAAATTCACTTTATTCATCGAAATTAAGTTATATTCATCGAGTACATCGAAAATAACTTAAATTCACTTTATTCATCGAAATTAAGTTACATTCATCAAATACATCGAAAATAACTTAAATTCACTTTATTCACCGAAATTAAGTTATATTCATCAAATACATCGAAAAAAACTTAAATTCACTTTATTCATCGAAATTAAGTTATATTCATCGAGTACATCGAAAATAACTTAAATTCACTTTATTCATCGAAATTAAGTTATATTCATGGAGTACATCGAAAATAACTTAAATTCACTTTATTCATTGAAATTAAGTTATATTCATCAAATACATCGAAAATAACTTAAATTCACTTTATTCATTGAAATTAAGTTATATTCATTAAATACATCGAAAATAACTTAAATTCACTACATTCATCGAAATTAAGTTACATTCATCAAATACATCGAAAATAACTTAAATTCACTTTATTCATCAAATACATCGAACATAACTTAAGTTCACTTTATTCATCGAAATTAAGTTATATTCATCAAATACATCGAAAATAACTTAAATTCACTTTATTCATCGAAATTAAGTTAAATTCATCAAATACATCGAAAATAACTTAAATTCACTTTATTCATCGAAATTAAGTTATATTCATCAAATACATCGAAAATAACTTAAATTCACATTATTCATCGAAATTAAGTTATATTCATCGAGTACATCGAAAATAACTTAAATTCACTTTATTCATCGAAATTAAGTTATATTCATCGAGTACATCGAAAATAACTTAAATTCACTTTATTTATCGAAATTAAGTTATATTCATCGAGTACATCGAAAATAACTTAACTTCACTTTATTCATCGAAATTTAGTTATATTCATCAAATACATCGAAAATAACTTAAATTCACTTTATTCATCGAAATTAAGTTACATTCATCAAATACATCAAAAAAATTAAATTCACTTTATTCATCGAAATTAAGTTATATTCATCAAATCCATCGAAAATAACTTAAATTCACTTTATTCATCGAAATTAAGTTATATTCATCGAGTACATCGAAAATAACTTAAATTCACGTTATTCATCGAAATTAAGTTACATTCATCAAATACATCGAAAATAACTTAAATTCACTTTATTCACCGAAATTAAATTATATTCATCAAATACATCGAAAATAACTTAAATTCACTTTATTCATCGAAATTAAGTTATATTCATCGAGTACATCGAAAATAACTTAAATTCACGTTATTCATCGAAATTAAGGTATATTCATCGAGTACATCGAAAATAACTTAAATTCATTTTATTCATTGAAATTAAGTTATATTCATCAAATACATCGAAAATAACTTAAATTCACTTTATTCATCGAAATTAAGTTACATTCATCAAATACATCGAAAATAACTTAAATTCACTTTATTCATCGAAATTAAGTTATATTCATCAAATACATCGAAAATAACTTAAGTTCACTTTATTCATCGAAATTAAGTTATATTCATCAAATACATCGAAAATAACTTAAATTCACTTTATTCATCGAAATTAAGTTATATTCATCAAATACATCGAAAATAACTTAAATTCACTTTATTCATAGAAATTAAGTTATATTCATCGAGTACATCGAAAATAACTTAAATTGACTTTATTCGTCGAAATTAAGTTACATTCATCAAATACCTACATCGAAAATAACTTAAATTCACTTTATTCATCGAAATTAAGTTATATTCATCAAATACATCGAAAATAACTTAAATTCACTTTATTCATCGAAATAAAGTTATATTCATCGAGTACATCGAAAATAACTTAAATTCACTTTATTCATCGAAATTAAGTTATATTCATCGAGTACATCGAAAATAACTTAAATTCACTTTATTCATCGAAATTAAGTTATATTCATCAAATACATCGAAAATAACTTAAATTCACTTTATTCATCGAAATTAAGTTATATTCATCAAATACATCGAAAAAAACTTAAATTCACTTTATTCATCGAAATTAAGTTATATTCATCAAGTACATCGAAAATAACTTAAATTCACTTTATTCATCGAAATTAAGTTATATTCATCAAATACATCGAAAATAACTTAAATTCACTTTATTCATCGAAATTAAGTTATATTCATCAAATACATCGAAAATAACTTAAATTCACTTTATTCATCGAAATTAAGTTATATTCATCGAGTACATCGAAAATAACTTAAATTCACTATATTCATCGATATTAAGTTATATTCATCGAGTACATCGAAAATAACTTAAATTCACTTTATTTATCGAAATTAAGTTATATTCATCGAGTACATCGAAAATAACTTAAATTCACTTTATTCATCGAAATTAAGTCATATTCATCAAATACATTCATCGAAATTAAGTTATATTCATCAAATACATCGAAAATAACTTAAATTCACTTTATTCATCGAAATTAAGTTATATTCATCAAATACATCGAAAATAACATAAATTCACTTTATTCATCGAAACTAAGTTATATTCATCGATTACATCGAAAATAACTTAAATTCACTTTATTCATAGAAATTAAGTTACATTCATCAAATACATCGAAAATAACTTAAATTCAATTTATTCATCGAAATTAAGTTATATTCATCGAGTACATTGAAAATAACATAAATTCACTTTATTCATCGAAACTAAGTTATATTCATCGAGTACATCGAAAATAACTTAAATTCACTTTATTCATCGAAATTAAGTTATATTCATCGAGTACATCGAAAATAACTTAAATTCACTTTATTCATCGAAATTAAGTTATATTCATCGAGTACATCGAAAATAACTTAAATTCACTTTATTCATTGAAATTAAGTTATATTCATCAAATACATCGAAAATAACTTAAATTCACTTTATTCATTGAAATTAAGTTATATTCATTAAATACATCGAAAATAACTTAAATTCACTACATTCATCGAAATTAAGTTACATTCATCAAATACATCGAAAATAACTTAAATTCACTTTATTCATCAAATACATCGAACATAACTTAAGTTCACTTTATTCATCGAAATTAAGTTATATTCATCAAATACATCGAAAATAACTTAAATTCACTTTATTCATCGAAATTAAGTTAAATTCATCAAATACATCGAAAATAACTTAAATTCACTTTATTCATCGAAATTAAGTTATATTCATCAAATACATCGAAAATAACTTAAATTCACATTATTCATCGAAATTAAGTTATATTCATCGAGTACATCGAAAATAACTTAAATTCACTTTATTCATCGAAATTAAGTTATATTCATCGAGTACATCGAAAATAACTTAAATTCACTTTATTTATCGAAATTAAGTTATATTCATCGAGTACATCGAAAATAACTTAACTTCACTTTATTCATCGAAATTTAGTTATATTCATCAAATACATCGAAAATAACTTAAATTCACTTTATTCATCGAAATTAAGTTACATTCATCAAATACATCAAAAAAATTAAATTCACTTTATTCATCGAAATTAAGTTATATTCATCAAATCCATCGAAAATAACTTAAATTCACTTTATTCATCGAAATTAAGTTATATTCATCGAGTACATCGAAAATAACTTAAATTCACGTTATTCATCGAAATTAAGTTACATTCATCAAATACATCGAAAATAACTTAAATTCACTTTATTCACCGAAATTAAATTATATTCATCAAATACATCGAAAATAACTTAAATTCACTTTATTCATCGAAATTAAGTTATATTCATCGAGTACATCGAAAATAACTTAAATTCACGTTATTCATCGAAATTAAGGTATATTCATCGAGTACATCGAAAATAACTTAAATTCATTTTATTCATTGAAATTAAGTTATATTCATCAAATACATCGAAAATAACTTAAATTCACTTTATTCATCGAAATTAAGTTACATTCATCAAATACATCGAAAATAACTTAAATTCACTTTATTCATCGAAATTAAGTTATATTCATCAAATACATCGAAAATAACTTAAGTTCACTTTATTCATCGAAATTAAGTTATATTCATCAAATACATCGAAAATAACTTAAATTCACTTTATTCATCGAAATTAAGTAATATTCATCAAATACATCGAAAATAACTTAAATTCACTTTATTCATAGAAATTAAGTTATATTCATCGAGTACATCGAAAATAACTTAAATTCACTTTATTCGTCGAAATTAAGTTACATTCATCAAATACCTACATCGAAAATAACTTAAATTCACTTTATTCATCGAAATTAAGTTATATTCATCAAATACATCGAAAATAACTTAAATTCACTTTATTCATCGAAATAAAGTTATATTCATCGAGTAAATCGAAAATAACTTAAATTCACTTTATTCATCGAAATTAAGTTATATTCATCGAGTACATCGAAAATAACTTAAATTCACTTTATTCATCGAAATTAAGTTATATTCATCAAATACATCGAAAATAACTTAAATTCACTTTATTCATCGACATTAAGTTATATTCATCAAATACATCGAAAATAACTTAAATTCACTTTATTCATCGAAATTAAGTTATATTCATCAAGTACATCGAAAATAACTTAAATTCACTTTATTCATCGAAATTAAGTTATATTCATCAAATACATCGAAAATAACTTAAATTCACTTTATTCATCGAAATTAAGTTATATTCATCAAATACATCGAAAATAACTTAAATTCACTTTATTCATCGAAATTAAGTTATATTCATCGAGTACATCGAAAATAACTTAAATTCACTATATTCATCGATATTAAGTTATATTCATCGAGTACATCGAAAATAACTTAAATTCACTTTATTTATCGAAATTAAGTTATATTCATCGAGTACATCGAAAATAACTTAAATTCACTTTATTCATCGAAATTAAGTCATATTCATCAAATACATTCATCGAAATTAAGTTATATTCATCAAATACATCGAAAATAACTTAAATTCACTTTATTCATCGAAATTAAGTTATATTCATCAAATACATCGAAAATAACATAAATTCACTTTATTCATCGAAACTAAGTTATATTCATCGATTACATCGAAAATAACTTAAATTCACTTTATTCATAGAAATTAAGTTACATTCATCAAATACATCGAAAATAACTTAAATTCAATTTATTCATCGAAATTAAGTTATATTCATCGAGTACATTGAAAATAACATAAATTCACTTTATTCATCGAAACTAAGTTATATTCATCGAGTACATCGAAAATAACTTAAATTCACTTTATTCATCGAAATTAAGTTATATTCATCGAGTACATCGAAAATAACTTAAATTCACTTTATTCATCGAAATTAAGTTATATTCATCAAATACATCGAAAATAACTTAAATTCACTTTATTCATCGAAATTAAGTTATATTCATCAAATACATCGAAAATAACTTAAATTCACTTTATTCATCAAAATTAAGTTATATTCATCAAATACATCGAAAATAACATAAATTCACTTTATTCATCGAAACTAAGTTATATTCATCGAGTACATCGAAAATAACTTAAATTCACTTTATTCATCGAAACTTAGTTATATTCATCGAGTACATCGAAAATAACTTAAATTCACTTTATTCATCGAAATTAAGTTATATTCATCGAGTACATCGAAAATAACATAAATTCACTTTAGTCATCGAAACTAAGTTATATTCATCGAGTACATCGAAAATAACTTAAATTCACTTTATTCATAGAAATTAAGTTACATTCATCAAATACATCGAAAATAACTTAAACTCAATTTATTCATCGAAATTAAGTTATATTCATCGAGTACATCGAAAATAACTTAAATTCACTTTATTCATCGAAACTAAGTTATATTCATCGAGTACATCGAAAATAACTTAAATTCACTTTATTCATCGAAACTAAGTTATATTCATCGAGTACATCGAAAATAACTTAAATTCACTTTATTCATCGAAATTAAGTTACATTCATCAAATACATCGAAAATAACTTAAATTCACTTTATTCATCAAATATATCGAAAATAATTTAAGTTCACTTTATTCATCGGAATTAAGTTATATTCATCAAATACATCGAAAATAACTTAAATTCACTTTATTCATCGAAATTAAGTTACATTCATCAAATACATCGATGAATAAAGTGAACTTAAGTTATTTTCGATGTATTTGATGAATAAAGTGAATTTAAGTTATTTAACTTAAATTCACTTTATTCATCAAATACATCGAAAATAACTTAAGTTCACTTTATTCATCGAAATTAAGTTATATTCATCAAATACATCGAAAATAACTTAAATTCACTTTATTCATCGAAATTAAGTTACATTTATCAAATACATCAAAAAAAATTAAATTCACTTTATTCATCGAAATTAAGTTAAATTCATCAAATACATCGAAAATAACTTAAATTCACTTTATTCATCGAAATTAAGTTATATTCATCAAATACATCGAAAATAACTTAAATTTACTTTATTCATCGAAATTAAGTTATATTCATCGAGTACATCGAAAATAACTTAAATTCACTTTATTCATCGAAATTAAGTTATATTCATCGAGTACATCGAAAATAACTTAAATTCACTTTATTCATCGAAATTAAGTTATATTCATCGAGTACATCGAAAATAACTTAAATTCACTTTATTCGTCGAAATTAAGTTATATTCATCAAATACATCGAAAATAACTTAAATTCACTTTATTCATCGAAATTAAGTTATATTCATCAAATACATCGAAAATAACTTAAGTTCACTTTATTCATCGAAATTAAGTTATATTCATCAAATACATCGAAAATAACTTAAATTCACTTTATTCATCGAAATTAAGTTATATTCATCAAATACATCGAAAATAACTTAAATTCACTTTATTCACAGAAGTTAAGTTATATTCATCGAGTACATCGAAAATAACTTAAATTCACTTTATTCATCGAAATTAAGTTACATTCATCAAATACATCGAAAATAACTTAAATTCACTTTATTCATCGAAATTAAGTTATATTCATCAAATACATCGAAAATAACTTAAATTCACTTTATTCATCGAAATAAAGTTATATTCTTCGAGTACATCGAAAATAACTTAAATTCACTTTATTTATCGAAATTAAGTTATATTCATCGAGTACATCGAAAATAACTTAAATTCACTTTATTCATCGAAATTAAGTTATATTCATCAAATACATCGAAAATAACTTAAATTCACTTTATTCATCGAAATTAAGTTATATTCATCAAATACATCGAAAATAACTTAAATTCACTTTATTCATCGAAATTAAGTTATATTCATCAAATACATCGAAAATAACTTAAATTCAC
Source organism: Thereva unica (assembly GCA_949987705.1). Taxonomy (NCBI): domain Eukaryota; kingdom Metazoa; phylum Arthropoda; class Insecta; order Diptera; family Therevidae; genus Thereva; species Thereva unica. The sequence goes on along the minus strand of CATLJY010000014.1, from coordinate 106,146 downwards.
TTTATTCATCGAAATTAAGTTATATTCATCAAGTACATCGAAAATAACTTAAATTCACTTTATTCATCGAAATTAAGTTATATTCATCAAATACATAAAAAAAAAATTCACTTTATTCATCGAAATTAAGTTAAATTCATCAAATACATCGAAAATAACTTAAATTCACTTTATTCATCGAAATTAAGTTATATTCATCAAATACATCGAAAATAACTTAAATTCACTTTATTCATCGAAATTAAGTTATATTCATCGAGTACATCGAAAATAACTTAAATTCACTATATTCATCGAAATTAAGTTATATTCATCGAGTACATCGAAAATAACTTAAATTCACTTTATTTATCGAAATTAAGTTATATTCATCGAGTACATCGAAAATAACTTAAATTCACTTTATTCATCGAAATTAAGTTATATTCATCAAATACATTCATCGAAATTAAGTTATATTCATCAAATACATCGAAAATAACTTAAATTCACTTTATTCATAGAAATTAAGTTATATTCATCGAGTAGATCGAAAATAACTTAAATTCACTTTATTCGTCGAAATTAAGTTATATTCATCAAATACATCGAAAATAACTTAAATTCACTTTATTCATCGAAATTAAGTTATATTCATCAAATACATCGAAAATAACTTAAGTTCACTTTATTCATCGAAATTAAGTTATATTCATCAAATACATCGAAAATAACTTAAATTCACTTTATTCATCGAAATTAAGTTATATTCATCAAATACATCGAAAATAACTTAAATTCACTTTATTCATAGAAATTAAGTTATATTCATCGAGTACATCGAAAATAACTTAAATTCACTTTATTCGTCGAAATTAAGTTACATTCATCAAATACCTACATCGAAAATAACTTAAATTCACTTTATTCATCGAAATTAAGTTATATTCATCAAATACATCGAAAATAACTTAAATTCACTTTATTCATCGAAATAAAGTTATATTCATCGAGTACATCGAAAATAACTTAAATTCACTTTATTCATCGAAATTAAGTTATATTCATCGAGTACATCGAAAATAACTTAAATTCACTTTATTCATCGAAATTAAGTTATATTCATCAAATACATCGAAAATAACTTAAATTCACTTTATTCATCGAAATTAAGTTATATTCATCAAATACATCGAAAATAACTTAAATTCACTTTATTCATCGAAATTAAGTTATATTCATCAAGTACATCGAAAATAACTTAAATTCACTTTATTCATCGAAATTAAGTTATATTCATCAAATACATCGAAAATAACTTAAATTCACTTTATTCATCGAAATTAAGTTATATTCATCAAATACATCGAAAATAACTTAAATTCACTTTATTCATCGAAATTAAGTTATATTCATCGAGTACATCGAAAATAACTTAAATTCACTATATTCATCGAAATTAAGTTATATTCATCGAGTACATCGAAAATAACTTAAATTCACTTTATTTATCGAAATTAAGTTATATTCATCGAGTACATCGAAAATAACTTAAATTCACTTTATTCATCGAAATTAAGTCATATTCATCAAATACATTCATCGAAATTAAGTTATATTCATCAAATACATCGAAAATAACTTAAATTCACTTTATTCATCGAAATTAAGTTATATTCATCAAATACATCGAAAATAACATAAATTCACTTTATTCATCGAAACTAAGTTATATTCATCGATTACATCGAAAATAACTTAAATTCACTTTATTCATAGAAATTAAGTTACATTCATCAAATACATCGAAAATAACTTAAATTCAATTTATTCATCGAAATTAAGTTATATTCATCGAGTACATTGAAAATAACATAAATTCACTTTATTCATCGAAACTAAGTTATATTCATCGAGTACATCGAAAATAACTTAAATTCACTTTATTCATCGAAATTAAGTTATATTCATCGAGTACATCGAAAATAACTTAAATTCACTTTATTCATCGAAATTAAGTTATATTCATCAAATACATCGAAAATAACTTAAATTCACTTTATTCATCGAAATTAAGTTATATTCATCGAGTACATCGAAAATAACATAAATTCACTTTAGTCATCGAAACTAAGTTATATTCATCGAGTACATCGAAAATAACTTAAATTCACTTTATTCATAGAAATTAAGTTACATTCATCAAATACATCGAAAATAACTTAAACTCAATTTATTCATCGAAATTAAGTTATATTCATCGAGTACATCGAAAATAACTTAAATTCACTTTATTCATCGAAACTAAGTTATATTCATCGAGTACATCGAAAATAACTTAAATTCACTTTATTCATCGAAACTAAGTTATATTCATCGAGTACATCGAAGATAACTTAAATTCACTTTATTCATCGAAATTAAGTTACATTCATCAAATACATCGAAAATAACTTAAATTCACTTTATTCATCAAATATATCGAAAATAATTTAAGTTCACTTTATTCATCGGAATTAAGTTATATTCATCAAATACATCGAAAATAACTTAAATTCACTTTATTCATCGAAATTAAGTTACATTCATCAAATACATCGATGAATAAAGTGAACTTAAGTTATTTTCGATGTATTTGATGAATAAAGTGAATTTAAGTTATTTAACTTAAATTCACTTTATTCATCAAATACATCGAAAATAACTTAAGTTCACTTTATTCATCGAAATTAAGTTATATTCATCAAATACATCGAAAATAACTTAAATTCACTTTATTCATCGAAATTAAGTTACATTTATCAAATACATAAAAAAAAATTAAATTCACTTTATTCATCGAAATTAAGTTAAATTCATCAAATACATCGAAAATAACTTAAATTCACTTTATTCATCGAAATTAAGTTATATTCATCAAATACATCGAAAATAACTTAAATTTACTTTATTCATCGAAATTAAGTTATATTCATCGAGTACATCGAAAATAACTTAAATTCACTTTATTCATCGAAATTAAGTTATATTCATCGAGTACATCGAAAATAACTTAAATTCACTTTATTCATCGAAATTAAGTTATATTCATCGAGTACATCGAAAATAACTTAAATTCACTTTATTCGTCGAAATTAAGTTATATTCATCGAGTACATCGAAAATAACTTAAATTCACTTTATTCATCGAAATTAAGTTATATTCATCAAATACATCGAAAATAACTTAAGTTCACTTTATTCACAGAAGTTAAGTTATATTCATCGAGTACATCGAAAATAACTTAAATTCACTTTATTCATCGAAATTAAGTTACATTCATCAAATACATCGAAAATAACTTAAATTCACTTTATTCATCGAAATTAAGTTATATTCATCAAATACATCGAAAATAACTTAAATTCACTTTATTCATCGAAATAAAGTTTATTCATCGAGTACATCGAAAATAACTTAAATTCACTTTATTCATCGAAATTAAGTTATATTCATCGAGTACATCGAAAATAACTTAAATTCACTTTATTCATCGAAATTAAGTTATATTCATCAAATACATCGAAAATAACTTAAACTCACTTTATTCATCGAAATTAAGTTATATTCATCAAATACATCGAAAATAACTTAAGTTCACTTTATTCATCGAAATTAAGTTATATTCATCAAATACATCGAAAATAACTTAAATTCACTTTATTCATCGAAATTAAGTTATATTCATCAAATACATCGAAAATAACTTAAATTCACTTTATTCACAGAAGTTAAGTTATATTCATCGAGTACATCGAAAATAACTTAAATTCACTTTATTCATCGAAATTAAGTTACATTCATCAAATACATCGAAAATAACTTAAATTCACTTTATTCATCGAAATTAAGTTATATTCATCAAATACATCGAAAATAACTTAAATTCACTTTATTCATCGAAATAAAGTTTATTCATCGAGTACATCGAAAATAACTTAAATTCACTTTATTCATCGAAATTAAGTTATATTCATCGAGTACATCGAAAATAACTTAAATTCACTTTATTCATCGAAATTAAGTTATATTCATCAAATACATCGAAAATAACTTAAATTCACTTTATTCATTTATTTATTTACGCCAAACAAGGCTTGCTTAAACTATATTCACAGGGAAAGTAACTTATAAATATATACATACAATCGCTAAAAGTACATTTGCATTTAACAATTTAACAATTTATCACAGGTATATCTTAATAACTTATGGTACATTAGTTATAGTGTTAGTTCAGGATAATTCGGATGACAGGAAGGATATCAATTTTTTCTTGAAGGATAATTTGCTCATTCCAGGGGAGAAGCAGGAACTGTGGCCATTGAAAATCATACAACATCTGTTGACGGGCTCGTTCTTTCCATACTCGGTCCGATGAGAATATTTCCTAAGCATTTTCGTATGCCTATTCTGACGGACATCGTCGTTAACTTTGATCCTGTCTGACAGAAACTGAACATTGATCCTATCGTTCAAGACGTCCAAAGTAAAGCATGATATAAGCAACTTACGCCTATTAAACAGAGGCATGAGATCCAACACTTTGAGCCTGTCCATGTAGGGTGGTAGGCTATGAAAATCACGCGAGTCGTATAGATTTCTCAGAGCAAAGAGTAGAAATTTCTTTTGCACTGACTCAAACCTGTTACTGCTTACCTGGTAAATAGGATTCCAGATCGGGCATGCGTATTCTAAAATCGGGCGGACTAGCGAACAGAAAAGGGTTTTTGTAACTCGAGGGTTGTCAAATTCCTTGGCTCTTCTCTTTATAAAGCCTAGAAGTTTGCTAGCTCTTGCAATAATATTATCGTAGTGCAAATTGAAATTTAATTTATTGTCCAGGACAATACCCAAATCTACAATTTGATCAACGCGGTCTAACACCCTGCCGTTGAGATAATAGTATTGCAACTGTATGCTTTTTTTACGAGAGAAGGTAATTACGTGGCATTTACTGGTGTTTAGTTGCAGTTTATTGGTGGAGCACCAGTCATGTAACGTATTCAGTTTCGACTGAAGGAGAGTTACGTCATCACTCGACCTTATGACACTATATATTTTGAGGTCATCGGCATAAAAGAGATGTCGTATATTACTTAGTTTTTCTGACAGGTCTGAGATGAATATATTAAATAAAAGTGGGCCAAGATGACTACCCTGGGGGACTCCGGAAGTTACTTCGATTTCTTTTGACAGAAATCCTTGAAATCTAACGGCCTGTGTTCTTCCGTTAAGATATGATTCTATCCATCTTAGGACAGGCCCAGATATTCCGAATTTTAGTAGTTTTGTTATTAAGATATGGTGGTCGGCACGGTCAAAGGCCTTACTGAAGTCAGTATAGACAGCATCGATTTGATGACCGTTCTCCATACCACATAGTAGTTCGGAGGTTAGTGTCATAAGGTTAGTAGTTGTCGAGCGCCCTTTTCTGAAGCCATGTTGTTGGTCATTGAGGAGCGGATCGATTGTTTGGGCAATCTTGTTGTAAACAAGCTTTTCGAAGAGTTTAGGAATTGCTGATAATATTGCGATGCCCCTGTAGTTGTCCACCGAATGCTTATTAGATGCTTTATGAATTGGTATGAGGTAGGATTTTTTCCAAGTTATAGGAAATTTTCCTAACGATAAGGATTTGTTGAAAATAAGATGGAGGGGATATAGAATTTGAGTTGAGTAGCACTGCAGAAAGCAAGGAGGCAGATTGTCGGGACCGTGACCTTTATTGATATCCAGATTGTTTAAACCTGTCATGATGTCTTCGACGGATAGGGATATGTTATCTATAAGAGTTGAAGTAACAGTGCGCGTGTGTGTTGCGTCAGTATGTGTTGTATCAGATTTTGGACAAAAGACTTCGGTAAACCTGTCAGCAAACATGTTACAAATTTCCTGTGGGCAAGAGGAGTGTTTACTGCCATTGGTCATTGTAGTTGGATAGCCTAAGGTCTTTCGTTTCATATTAACGAACTGAAAGAATTTTTTGGGATCTCTTATAATGCTATCGCCAACAGAGTTAAGATATGTAGTATAGGCCTCACGTGACCTAAGACTGAACTCTGAGGCTAGCCTAGTGTATTCTAATTTCAGTTCATCATTTGCATGGGGGTTATTTCTAATCAGCTTATACAATTTATTTCTCTGATTACGAAGAGAACGGACATTTTTATCCAGCCATGGTTCCGATAATTTATCCCTTCTTTTAATTCTGGGCACATGTTTGTCAATAACGTTGAATATTATAGTGTTGAAGCAAGACACCATTTCGTCAATGTCATTACCAGAAAGCCTATTTTCCCAGTCTACTAGGGATAATTCGAAGGCAATGCTGTTAGAGTCTGCATTTTTATAATCATAAATGAGTTGAGTTATTAGTTATTCATCGAAATTAAGTTATATTCATCAAATACATCGAAAATAACTTAAATTCACTTTATTCATCGAAATTAAGTTATATTCATCAAATACATCGAAAATAACTTAAATTCACTTTATTCATCGAAATTAAGTTATATTCATCAAGTACTTCGAAAATAACTTAAATTCACTTTATTCATCGAAATTAAATTATATTCATCAAATACATAAAAAAAAATTCACTTTATTCATCGAAATTAAGTTAAATTCATCAAATACATCGAAAATAACTTAAATTCACTTTATTCATCGAAATTAAGTTATATTCATCAAATATATCGAAAATAACTTAAATTCACTTTATTCATCGAAATTAAGTTATATTCATCGAGTACATCGAAAATAACTTAAATTCACTATATTCATCGAAATTAAGTTATATTCATCGAGTACATCGAAAATAACTTAAATTCACTTTATTTATCGAAATTAAGTTATATTCATCGAGTACATCGAAAATAACTTAAATTCACTTTATTCATCGAAATTAAGTTATATTCATCAAATACATTCATCGAAATTAAGTTATATTCATCAAATACATCGAAAATAACTTAAATTCACTTTATTCATAGAAATTAAGTTATATTCATCGAGTACATCGAAAATAACTTAAATTCACTTTATTCGTCGAAATTAAGTTATATTCATCAAATACATCGAAAATAACTTAAATTCACTTTATTCATCGAAATTAAGTTATATTCATCAAATACATCGAAAATAACTTAAGTTCACTTTATTCATCGAAATTAAGTTATATTCATCAAATACATCGAAAATAACTTAAATTCACTTTATTCATCGAAATTAAGTTATATTCATCAAATACATTGAAAATAACTTAAATTCACTTTATTCATAGAAATTAAGTTATATTCATCGAGTACATCGAAAATAACTTAAATTCACTTTATTCGTCGAAATTAAGTTACATTCATCAAATACCTACATCGAAAATAACTTAAATTCACTTTATTCATCGAAATTAAGTTATATTCATCAAATACATCGAAAATAACTTAAATTCACTTTATTCATCGAAATAAAGTTATATTCATCGAGTACATCGAAAATAACTTAAATTCACTTTATTCATCGAAATTAAGTTATATTCATCGAGTACATCGAAAATAACTTAAATTCACTTTATTCATCGAAATTAAGTTATATTCATCAAATACATCGAAAATAACTTAAATTCACTTTATTCATCGAAATTAAGTTATATTCATCAAATACATCGAAAATAACTTAAATTCACTTTATTCATCGAAATTAAGTTATATTCATCAAGTACATCGAAAATAACTTAAATTCACTTTATTCATCGAAATTAAGTTATATTCATCAAATACATCGAAAATAACTTAAATTCACTTTATTCATCGAAATTAAGTTATATTCATCAAATACATCGAAAATAACTTAAATTCACTTTATTCATCGAAATTAAGTTATATTCATCGAGTACATCGAAAATAACTTAAATTCACTATATTCATCGAAATTAAGTTATATTCATCGAGTACATCGAAAATAACTTAAATTCACTTTATTTATCGAAATTAAGTTATATTCATCGAGTACATCGAAAATAACTTAAATTCACTTTATTCATCGAAATTAAGTCATATTCATCAAATACATTCATCGAAATTAAGTTATATTCATCAAATACATCGAAAATAAGTTATATTCATCAAAATTAAGTTATATTCATCAAATACATCGAAAATAACATAAATTCACTTTATTCATCGAAACTAAGTTATATTCATCGATTACATCGAAAATAACTTAAATTCACTTTATTCATAGAAATTAAGTTACATTCATCAAATACATCGAAAATAACTTAAATTCAATTTATTCATCGAAATTAAGTTATATTCATCGAGTACATTGAAAATAACATAAATTCACTTTATTCATCGAAACTAAGTTATATTCATCGAGTACATCGAAAATAACTTAAATTCACTTTATTCATCGAAATTAAGTTATATTCATCGAGTACATCGAAAATAACTTAAATTCACTTTATTCATCGAAATTAAGTTATATTCATCAAATACATCGAAAATAACTTAAATTCACTTTATTCATCGAAATTAAGTTATATTCATCAAATACATCGAAAATAACTTAAATTCACTTTATTCATCAAAATTAAGTTATATTCATCAAATACATCGAAAATAACATAAATTCACTTTATTCATCGAAACTAAGTTATATTCATCGAGTACATCGAAAATAACTTAAATTCACTTTATTCATCGAAACTTAGTTATATTCATCGAGTACATCGAAAATAACTTAAATTCACTTTATTCATCGAAATTAAGTTATATTCATCGAGTACATCGAAAATAACTTAAATTCACTTTATTCGTCGAAATTAAGTTATATTCATCAAATACATCGAAAATAACTTAAATTCACTTTATTCATCGAAATTAAGTTATATTCATCAAATACATCGAAAATAACTTAAGTTCACTTTATTCATCGAAATTAAGTTATATTCATCAAATACATCGAAAATAACTTAAATTCACTTTATTCATCGAAATTAAGTTATATTCATCAAATACATCGAAAATAACTTAAATTCACTTTATTCACAGAAGTTAAGTTATATTCATCGAGTACATCGAAAATAACTTAAATTCACTTTGTTCATCGAAATTAAGTTACATTCATCAAATACATCGAAAATAACTTAAATTCACTGTATTCATCGAAATTAAGTTATATTCATCAAATACATCGAAAATAACTTAAATTCACTTTATTCATCGAAATAAAGTTATATTCATCGAGTACATCGAAAATAACTTAAATTCACTTTATTCATCGAAATTAAGTTATATTCATCGAGTACATCGAAAATAACTTAAATTCACTTTATTCATCGAAATTAAGTTATATTTATCAAATACATCGAAAATAACTTAAATTTACTTTATTCATCGAAATTAAGTTATATTCATCAAATACATCGAAAATAACTTAAATTCACTTTATTCATCGAAATTAAGTTATATTCATCAAATACATCGAAAATAACTTAAATTCACTTTATTCATCGAAATTAAGTTATATTCATCAAGTACATCGAAAATAACTTAAATTCACTTTATTCATCGAAATTAAGTTATATTCATCAAATACATAAAAAAAAATCACTTTATTCATCGAAATTAAGTTAAATTCATCAAATACATCGAAAATAACTTAAATTCACTTTATTCATCGAAATTAAGTTATATTCATCAAATACATCGAAAATAACTTAAATTCACTTTATTCATCGAAATTAAGTTATATTCATCGAGTACATCGAAAATAACTTAAATTCACTATATTCATCGAAATTAAGTTATATTCATCGAGTACATCGAAAATAACTTAAATTCACTTTATTTATCGAAATTAAGTTATATTCATCGAGTACATCGAAAATAACTTAAATTCACTTTATTCATCGAAATTAAGTTATATTCATCAAATACATTCATCGAAATTAAGTTATATTCATCAAATACATCGAAAATAACTTAAATTCACTTTATTCATCGAAATTAAGTTATATTCATCAAATACATCGAAAATAACATAAATTCACTTTATTCCTCGAAACTAAGTTATATTCATCGAGTACATCGAAAATAACTTAAATTCACTTTATTCATAGAAATTAAGTTACATTCATCAAATACATCGAAAATAACTTAAATTCAATTTATTCATCGAAATTAAGTTATATTCATCGAGTACATCGAAAATAACATAAATTCACTTTATTCATCGAAACTAAGTTATATTCATCGAGTACATCGAAAATAACTTAAATTCACTTTATTCATCGAAATTAAGTTATATTCATCGAGTACATCGAAAATAACTTAAATTCACTTTATTCATCGAAATTAAGTTATATTCATCAAATACATCGAAAATAACTTAAATTCACTTTATTCATCGAAATTAAGTTATATTCATCGAGTACATCGAAAATAACTTAAATTCACTTTATTCATCGAAATTAAGTTATATTCATCAAATACATCGAAAATAACTTAAATTCACTTTATTCATCGAAATTAAGTTATATTCATCAAATACATCGAAAATAACTTAAATTCACTTTATTCATCAAAATTAAGTTATATTCATCAAATACATCGAAAATAACATAAATTCACTTTATTCATCGAAACTAAGTTATATTCATCGAGTACATCGAAAATAACTTAAATTCACTTTATTCATCGAAACTAAGTTATATTCATCGAGTACATCGAAAATAACTTAAATTCACTTTATTCATCGAAATTAAGTTATATTCATCGAGTACATCGAAAATAGCATAAATTCACTTTATTCATCGAAACTAAGTTATATTCATCGAGTACATCGAAAATAACTTAAATTCACTTTATTCATCGAAATTAAGTTATATTCATCAAATACATCGAAAATAACATAAATTCACTTTATTCATCGAAATTAAGTTATATTCATCAAATACATCGAAAATAACTTAAATTCACTTTATTCATCGAAATTAAGTTATATTCATCAAATACATCGAAAATAACTTAAATTCACTTTATTCATCAAAATTAAGTTATATTCATCAAATACATCGAAAATAACATAAATTCACTTTATTCATCGAAACTAAGTTATATTCATCGAGTACATCGAAAATAACTTAAATTCACTTTATTCATCGAAACTAAGTTATATTCATCGAGTACATCGAAAATAACTTAAATTCACTTTATTCATCGAAATTAAGTTATATTCATCAAATACATCGAAAATAACTTAAATTCACTTTATTCATCGAAATTAAGTTATATTCATCAAATACATCGAAAATAACTTAAATTCACTTTATTCATCAAAATTAAGTTATATTCATCAAATACATCGAAAATAACATAAATTCACTTTATTCATCGAAACTAAGTTATATTCATCGAGTACATCGAAAATAACTTAAATTCACTTTATTCATCGAAACTAAGTTATACCGGAGACAGACTTGTGGTATAGCAATTGAGATCGGGATATTGCAATATTGCCATATTGCAATATAAAAATGTGAAGACACACTTGCATTAGTATACTGAGTTATTTGGTTGTCATTTATCTGTCAGATTTGCAAATCGAAAAAAAATTATTGCCCTGCAGTTAAATTGAAGTTAAATATGAATAGAAATATTGTGAAATTATTATTAATTTATATTAAAAATAAAAGTGAAATAGAAAAGGATAAACAACTTAACTCCTTCAACTGACATAAAAATTTTTGATAGGTAGTGCTGCCAAAATTGAAGAATTAAAATTCTGTTCGAAATTATCATTTTGGGTTATGCCCAGACTATTCTTCGGTTTAAATCTAGGGTATACTGAGCTATACCACGAAGTTTTTCTCAATTGGGATATTGAGTTTCAATGTTGAGTATACTGAGTGTATACCGAGATTTTTTCTCAGTATATAGAGACACACCTGAAGTATATTGCAATATTGCTCATATTGTAATTACTATACCACAAGTGTGTCTCCGGTATTATATTCATCGAGTACATCGAAAATAACTTAAATTCACTTTATTCATCGAAATTAAGTTATATTCATCGAGTACATCGAAAATAGCATAAATTCACTTTATTCATCGAAACTAAGTTATATTCATCGAGTACATCGAAAATAACTTAAATTCACTTTATTCATAGAAATTAAGTTACATTCATCAAATACATCGAAAATAACTTAAACTCAATTTATTCATCGAAATTAAGTTATATTCATCGAGTACATCGAAAATAACTTAAATTCACTTTATTCATCGAAACTAAGTTATATTCATCGAGTACATCGAAAATAACTTAAATTCACTTTATTCATCGAAACTAAGTTATATTCATCGAGTACATCGAAAATAACTTAAATTCACTTTATTCATCGAAATTAAGTTACATTCATCAAATACATCGAAAATAACTTAAATTCACTTTATTCATCAAATACATCGAAAATAACTTAAGTTCACTTTATTCATCGAAATTAAGTTATATTCATCAAATACATCGAAAATAACTTAAATTCACTTTATTCATCGAAATTAAGTTACATTCATCAAATACATCGATGAATAAAGTGAACTTAAGTTATTTTCGATGTATTTGATGAATAAAGTGAATTTAAGTTATTTAACTTAAATTCACTTTATTCATCAAATACATCGAAAATAACTTAAGTTCACTTTATTCATCGAAATTAAGTTATATTCATCAAATACATCGAAAATAACTTAAATTCACTTTATTCATCGAAATTAAGTTACATTCATCAAATACATCAAAAAAAATTAAATTCACTTTATTCATCGAAATTAAGTTAAATTCATCAAATACATCGAAAATTACTTAAATTCACTTTATTCATCGAAATTAAGTTATATTCATCAAATACATCGAAAATAACTTAAATTTACTTTATTCATCGAAATTAAGTTATATTCATCGAGTACATCGAAAATAACTTAAATTCACTTTATTCATCGAAATTAAGTTATATTCATCGAGTACATCGAAAATAACTTAAATTCACTTTATTCATCGAAATTAAGTTATATTCATCGAGTACATCGAAAATAACTTAAATTCGCTTTATTCGTCGAAATTAAGTTATATTCATCAAATACATCGAAAATAACTTAAATTCACTTTATTCATAGAAATTAAGTTATATTCATCGAGTACATCGAAAATAACTTAAATTCACTTTATTCATCGAAATTAAGTTACATTCATCAAATACATCGAAAATAACTTAAATTCACTTTATTCATCGAAATTAAGTTATATTCATCAAATACATCGAAAATAACTTCAATTCACTTTATTCATCGAAATAAAGTTATATTCATCGAGTACATCGAAAATAACTTAAATTCACTTTATTCATCGAAATTAAGTTATATTCATCGAGTACATCGAAAATAACTTAAATTCACTTTATTCATCGAAATTAAGTTACATTCATCAAATACATCGAAAATAACTTAAATTCACTTTATTCATCGAAATTAAGTTATATTCATCAAATACATCGAAAATAACTTAAATTCACTTTATTCATCGAAATAAAGTTATATTCATCGAGTACATCGAAAATAACTTAAATTCACTTTATTCATCGAAATTAAGTTATATTCATCGAGTACATCGAAAATAACTTAAATTCACTTTATTCATCGAAATTAAGTTATATTCATCAAATACATCGAAAATAACTTAAATTCACTTTATTCATCGAAATTAAGTTATATTCATCAAATACATCGAAAATAACTTAAATTCACTTTATTCATCGAAATTAAGTTATATTCATCAAATACATCGAAAATAACTTAAATTCACTTTATTCATCGAAATTAAGTTATATTCATCAAGTACATCGAAAATAACTTAAATTCACTTTATTCATCGAAATTAAGTTATATTCATCAAATACATAAAAAAAAATTCACTTTATTCATCGAAATTAAGTTAAATTCATCAAATACATCGAAAATAACTTAAATTCACTTTATTCATCGAAATTAAGTTATATTCATCAAATACATCGAAAATAACTTAAATTCACTTTATTCATCGAAATTAAGTTATATTCATCGAGTACATCGAAAATAACTTAAATTCACTATATTCATCGAAATTAAGTTATATTCATCGAGTACATCGAAAATAACTTAAATTCACTTTATTTATCGAAATTAAGTTATATTCATCGAGTACATCGAAAATAACTTAAATTCACTTTATTCATCGAAATTAAGTTATATTCATCAAATACATTCATCGAAATTAAGTTATATTCATCAAATACATCGAAAATAACTTAAATTCACTTTATTCATCGAAATTAAGTTATATTCATCAAATACATCGAAAATAACATAAATTCACTTTATTCCTCGAAACTAAGTTATATTCATCGAGTACATCGAAAATAACTTAAATTCACTTTATTCATCGAAATTAAGTTATATTCATCGAGTACATCGAAAATAACTTAAATTCACTTTATTCATCGAAACTAAGTTATATTCATCGAGTACATCGAAAATAACTTAAATTCACTTTATTCATCGAAATTAAGTTATATTCATCGAGTACATCGAAAATAGCATAAATTCACTTTATTCATCGAAACTAAGTTATATTCATCGAGTACATCGAAAATAACTTAAATTCACTTTATTCATAGAAATTAAGTTACATTCATCAAATACATCGAAAATAACTTAAACTCAATTTATTCATCGAAATTAAGTTATATTCATCGAGTACATCGAAAATAACTTAAATTCACTTTATTCATCGAAACTAAGTTATATTCATCGAGTACATCGAAAATAACTTAAATTCACTTTATTCATCGAAACTAAGTTATATTCATCGAGTACATCGAAAATAACTTAAATTCACTTTATTCATCGAAATTAAGTTACATTCATCAAATACATCGAAAATAACTTAAATTTACTTTATTCATCAAATACATCGAAAATAACTTAAATTCACTTTATTCATCGAAATTAAGTTATATTCATCAAGTACATCGAAAATAACTTAAATTCACTTTATTCATCGAAATTAAGTTATATTCATCAAATACATAAAAAAAAATTCACTTTATTCATCGAAATTAAGTTAAATTCATCAAATACATCGAAAATAACTTAAATTCACTTTATTCATCGAAATTAAGTTATATTCATCAAATACATCGAAAATAACTTAAATTCACTTTATTCATCGAAATTAAGTTATATTCATCGAGTACATCGAAAATAACTTAAATTCACTATATTCATCGAAATTAAGTTATATTCATCGAGTACATCGAAAATAACTTAAATTCACTTTATTTATCGAAATTAAGTTATATTCATCGAGTACATCGAAAATAACTTAAATTCACTTTATTCATCGAAATTAAGTTATATTCATCAAATACATTCATCGAAATTAAGTTATATTCATCAAATACATCGAAAATAACTTAAATTCACTTTATTCATCGAAATTAAGTTATATTCATCAAATACATCGAAAATAACATAAATTCACTTTATTCCTCGAAACTAAGTTATATTCATCGAGTACATCGAAAATAACTTAAATTCACTTTATTCATCGAAATTAAGTTATATTCATCGAGTACATCGAAAATAACTTAAATTCACTTTATTCATCGAAACTAAGTTATATTCATCGAGTACATCGAAAATAACTTAAATTCACTTTATTCATCGAAATTAAGTTATATTCATCGAGTACATCGAAAATAGCATAAATTCACTTTATTCATCGAAACTAAGTTATATTCATCGAGTACATCGAAAATAACTTAAATTCACTTTATTCATAGAAATTAAGTTACATTCATCAAATACATCGAAAATAACTTAAACTCAATTTATTCATCGAAATTAAGTTATATTCATCGAGTACATCGAAAATAACTTAAATTCACTTTATTCATCGAAACTAAGTTATATTCATCGAGTACATCGAAAATAACTTAAATTCACTTTATTCATCGAAACTAAGTTATATTCATCGAGTACATCGAAAATAACTTAAATTCACTTTATTCATCGAAATTAAGTTACATTCATCAAATACATCGAAAATAACTTAAATTTACTTTATTCATCAAATACATCGAAAATAACTTAAGTTCACTTTATTCATCGAAATTAAGTTATATTCATCAAATACATCGAAAATAACTTAAATTCACTTTATTCATCGAAATTAAGTTACATTCATCAAATACATCGATGAATAAAGTGAACTTAAGTTATTTTCGATGTATTTGATGAATAAAGTGAATTTAAGTTATTTAACTTAAATTCACTTTATTCATCAAATACATCGAAAATAACTTAAGTTCACTTTATTCATCGAAATTAAGTTATATTCATCAAATACATCGAAAATAACTTAAATTCACTTTATTCATCGAAATTAAGTTACATTCATCAAATACATCAAAAAAAATTAAATTCACTTTATTCATCGAAATTAAGTTAAATTCATCAAATACATCGAAAATTACTTAAATTCACTTTATTCATCGAAATTAAGTTATATTCATCAAATACATCGAAAATAACTTAAATTTACTTTATTCATCGAAATTAAGTTATATTCATCGAGTACATCGAAAATAACTTAAATTCACTTTATTCATCGAAATTAAGTTATATTCATCGAGTACATCGAAAATAACTTAAATTCACTTTATTCATCGAAATTAAGTTATATTCATCGAGTACATCGAAAATAACTTAAATTCGCTTTATTCGTCGAAATTAAGTTATATTCATCAAATACATCGAAAATAACTTAAATTCACTTTATTCATCGAAATTAAGTTATATTCATCAAATACATCGAAAATAACTTAAGTTCACTTTATTCATCGAAATTAAGTTATATTCATCAAATACATCGAAAATAACTTAAATTCACTTTATTCATCGAAATTAAGTTATATTCATCAAATACATCGAAAATAACTTAAATTCACTTTATTCATAGAAATTAAGTTATATTCATCGAGTACATCGAAAATAACTTAAATTCACTTTATTCATCGAAATTAAGTTAAATTCATCAAATACATCGAAAATAACTTAAATTCACTTTATTCATCGAAATTAAGTTATATTCATCAAATACATCGAAAATAACTTCAATTCACTTTATTCATCGAAATAAAGTTATATTCATCGAGTACATCGAAAATAACTTAAATTCACTTTATTCATCGAAATTAAGTTATATTCATCGAGTACATCGAAAATAACTTAAATTCACTTTATTCATCGAAATTAAGTTATATTCATCAAATACATCGAAAATAACTTAAATTCACTTTATTCATCGAAATTAAGTTATATTCATCAAATACATCGAAAATAACTTAAATTCACTTTATTCATCGAAATTAAGTTATATTCATCAAATACATCGAAAATAACTTAAATTCACTTTATTCATCGAAATTAAGTTATATTCATCAAGTACATCGAAAATAACTTAAATTCACTTTATTCATCGAAATTAAGTTATATTCATCAAATACATAAAAAAAAATTCACTTTATTCATCGAAATTAAGTTAAATTCATCAAATACATCGAAAATAACTTAAATTCACTTTATTCATCGAAATTAAGTTATATTCATCAAATACATCGAAAATAACTTAAATTCACTTTATTCATCGAAATTAAGTTATATTCATCGAGTACATCGAAAATAACTTAAATTCACTATATTCATCGAAATTAAGTTATATTCATCGAGTACATCGAAAATAACTTAAATTCACTTTATTTATCGAAATTAAGTTATATTCATCGAGTACATCGAAAATAACTTAAATTCACTTTATTCATCGAAATTAAGTTATATTCATCAAATACATTCATCGAAATTAAGTTATATTCATCAAATACATCGAAAATAACATAAATTCACTTTATTCATCGAAATTAAGTTATATTCTTCAAATACATCGAAAATAACATAAATTCACTTTATTCATCGAAACTAAGTTATATTCTTCGAGTACATCGAAAATAACTTAAATTCACTTTATTCATCGAAATTAAGTTATATTCATCGAGTACATCGAAAATAACTTAAATTCACTTTATTCATCGAAATTAAGTTATATTCATCAAATACATCGAAAATAACTTAAATTCACTTTATTCATCGAAATTAAGTTATATTCATCAAATACATCGAAAATAACTTAAATTCACTTTATTCATCAAAATTAAGTTATATTCATCAAATACATCGAAAATAACATAAATTCACTTTATTCATCGAAACTAAGTTATATTCATCGAGTACATCGAAAATAACTTAAATTCACATTATTCATCGAAACTAAGTTATATTCATCGAGTACATCGAAAATAACTTAAATTCACTTTATTCATCGAAATTAAGTTATATTCATCGAGTACATGGAAAATAACATAAATTCACTTTATTCATCGAAACTAAGTTATATTCATCGAGTACATCGAAAATAACTTAAATTCACTTTATTCATAGAAATTAAGTTACATTCATCAAATACATCGAAATTAACTTAAACTCAATTTATTCATCGAAATTAAGTTATATTCATCGAGTACATCGAAAATAACTTAAATTCACTTTATTCATCGAAACTAAGTTATATTCATCGAGTACATCGAAAATAACTTAAATTCACTTTATTCATCGAAATTAAGTTATATTCATCAAATACATCGAAAATAACTTAAATTCACTTTATTCATCGAAATTAAGTTATATTCATCGAGTACATCGAAAATAACTTAAATTCACTTTATTCATCGAAATTAAGTTATATTCATCGAGTACATCGAAAATAACTTAAATTCACTTTATTCATCGAAATTAAGTTATATTCATCAAATACATCGAAAATAACTTAAATTCACTTTATTCATCGAAATTAAGTTATATTCATCAAATACATCGAAAATAACTTAAATTCACTTTATTCATCGAAATTAAGTTATATTCATCGAGTACATCGAAAATAACTTAAATTCACTTTATTCATCGAAATTAAGTTTTATTCATCAAATACATCGAAAATAACTTAAATTCACTTTATTCATCGAAATTAAGTTATATTCATCGAGTACATCGAAAATAACTTAAATTCACTTTATTCATCGAAATTAAGTTACATTCATCAAATACATCGAAAATAACTTAAATTCCCTTTATTCACCGAAATTAAGTTATATTCATCAAATACATCGAAAATAACTTAAATTCACTTTATTCATCGAAATTAAGTTATATTCATCGAGTACATCGAAAATAACTTAAATTCACTATATTCATCGAAATTAAGTTATATTCATCGAGTACATCGAAAATAACTTAAATTCACTTTATTCATTGAAATTAAGTTATATTCATCAAATACATCGAAAATAACTTAAATTCACTTTATTCATCGAAATTAAGTTACATTCATCAAATACATCGAAAATAACTTAAATTCACTTTATTCATCAAATACATCGAAAATAACTTAAGTTCACTTTATTCATCGAAATTAAGTTATATTCATCAAATACATCGAAAATAACTTAAATTCACTTTATTCATCGAAATTAAGTTACATTCATCAAATACATCGAAAATAACTTAAATTCACTTTATTCATCGAAATTAAGTTACATTCATCAAATACATCAAAAAAATTAAATTCACTTTATTCATCGAAATTAAGTTAAATTCATCAAATACATCGAAAATAACTTAAATTCACTTTATTCATCGAAATTAAGTTATATTCATCAAATACATCGAAAATAACTTAAATTCACTTTATTCATCGAAATTAAGTTATATTCATCGAGTACATCGAAAATAACTTAAATTCACTTTATTCATCGAAATTAAGTTATATTCATCAAGTACATCGAAAATAACTTAAATTCACTTTATTCATCGAAATTAAGTTATATTCATCAAATACATCGAAAATAACTTAAATTCACTTTATTCATCGAAATTAAGTTATATTCATCGAGTACATCGAAAATAACTTAAATTCACTTTATTCATCGAAATTAAGTTATATTCATCGAGTACATCGAAAATAACTTAAATTCACTTTATTCATCGAAATTAAGTTATATTCATCAAATACATCGAAAATAACTTAAATTCACTTTATTCATCGAAATTAAGTTATATTCATCAAATACATCGAAAATAACTTAAGTTCACTTTATTCATCGAAATTAAGTTATATTCATCAAATACATCGATAATAACTTAAATTCACTTTATTCATCGAAATTAAGTTATATTCATCAAATACATCGAAAATAACTTAAATTCACTTTATTCATCGAAATTAAGTTATATTCATCGAGTACATCGAAAATAACTTAAATTCACTTTATTCATCGAAATTAAGTTATATTCATCGAGTACATCGAAAATAACTTAAATTCACTTTATTCATCGAAATTAAGTTATATTCATCGAGTACATCGAAAATAACTTAAATTCACTTTATTCATCGAAATTAAGTTATATTCATCGAGTACATCGAAAATAACTTAAATTCACTTTATTCATCGAAATTAAGTTATATTCATCAAATACATCGAAAATAACTTAAATTCAATTTATTCATCGAAATTAAGTTATATTCATCGAGTACATCGAAAATAACATAAATTCACTTTATTCATCGAAACTAAGTTATATTCATCGAGTACATCGAAAATAACTTAAATTCACTTTATTCATCGAAATTAAGTTATATTCATCGAGTACATCGAAAATAACATAAATTCACTTTATTCATCGAAACTAAGTTATATTCATCGAGTACATCGAAAATAACTTAAATTCACTTTATTCATAGAAATTAAGTTACATTCATCAAATACATCGAAATTAACTTAAACTCAATTTATTCATCGAAATTAAGTTATATTCATCGAGTACATCGAAAATAACTTAAATTCACTTTATTCATCGAAACTAAGTTATATTCATCGAGTACATCGAAAATAACTTAAATTCACTTTATTCATCGAAACTAAGTTATATTCATCGAGTACATCGAAAATAACTTAAACTCA
Organism: Thereva unica; assembly: GCA_949987705.1. Lineage (NCBI taxonomy): Eukaryota > Metazoa > Arthropoda > Insecta > Diptera > Therevidae > Thereva > Thereva unica. The sequence goes on along the minus strand of CATLJY010000014.1, from coordinate 84,955 downwards.
ATTTATTCATCGAAATTAAGTTATATTCATCGAGTACATCGAAAATAACTTAAATTCACTTTATTCATCGAAACTAAGTTATATTCATCGAGTACATCGAAAATAACTTAAATTCACTTTATTCATCGAAACTAAGTTATATTCACCGAGTACATCGAAAATAACTTAAATTCACTTTATTCATAAAAATTAAGTTACATTCATCAAATACATCGAAAATAACTTAAACTCAATTTATTCATCGAAATTAAGTTATATTCATCGAGTACATCGAAAATAACTTAAATTCACTTTATTCATCGAAACTAAGTTATATTCATCGAGTACATCGAAAATAACTTAAATTCACTTTATTCATCGAAATTAAGTTATATTCATCAAATACATCGAAAATAACTTAAATTCACTTTATTCATCGAAATTAAGTTATATTCATCGAGTACATCGAAAATAACTTAAATTCACTTTATTCATCGAAATTAAGTTATATTCATCAAATACATCGAAAATAACTTAAATTCACTTTATTCATCGAAATTAAGTTATATTCATCGAGTACATCGAAAATAACTTAAATTCACTTTATTCATCGAAATTAAGTTATATTCATCGAGTACATCGAAAATAACTTAAATTCACTTTATTCATCGAAATTAAGTTATATTCATCAAATACATCGAAAATAACTTAAATTCACTTTATTCATCGAAATTAAGTTATATTCATCAAATACATCGAAAATAACTTAAATTCACTTTATTCATCGAAATTAAGTTATATTCATCGAGTACATCGAAAATAACTTAAATTCACTTTATTCATCGAAATTAAGTTTTATTCATCAAATACATCGAAAATAACTTAAATTCACTTTATTCATCGAAATTAAGTTATATTCATCGAGTACATCGAAAATAACTTAAATTCACTTTATTCATCGAAATTAAGTTACATTCATCAAATACATCGAAAATAACTTAAATTCCCTTTATTCACCGAAATTAAGTTATATTCATCAAATACATCGAAAATAACTTAAATTCACTTTATTCATCGAAATTAAGTTATATTCATCGAGTACATCGAAAATAACTTAAATTCACTTTATTCATCGAAATTAAGTTATATTCATCGAGTACATCGAAAATAACTTAAATTCACTTTATTCATTGAAATTAAGTTATATTCATCAAATACATCGAAAATAACTTAAATTCACTTTATTCATCGAAATTAAGTTACATTCATCAAATACATCGAAAATAACTTAAATTCACTTTATTCATCAAATACATCGAAAATAAGTTAAGTTTACTTTATTCATCGAAATTAAGTTATATTCATCAAATACATCGAAAATAACTTAAATTCACTTTATTCATCGAAATTAAGTTACATTCATCAAATACATCGAAAATAACTTAAATTCACTTTATTCATCGAAATTAAGTTACATTCATCAAATACATCAAAAAAAATTAAATTCACTTTATTCATCGAAATTAAGTTAAATTCATCAAATACATCGAAAATAACTTAAATTCACTTTATTCATCGAAATTAAGTTATATTCATCAAATACATCGAAAATAACTTAAATTCACTTTATTCATCGAAATTAAGTTATATTCATCGAGTACATCGAAAATAACTTAAATTCACTTTATTCATCGAAATTAAGTTATATTCATCGAGTACATCGAAAATAACTTAAATTCACTTTATTCATCGAAATTAAGTTATATTCATCAAATACATCGAAAATAACTTAAATTCACTTTATTCATCGAAATTAAGTTATATTCATCAAATACATCGAAAATAACTTAAATTCACTTTATTCATCGAAATTAAGTTATATTCATCGAGTACATCGAAAATAACTTAAATTCACTTTATTCATCGAAATTAAGTTTTATTCATCAAATACATCGAAAATAACTTAAATTCACTTTATTCATCGAAATTAAGTTATATTCATCGAGTACATCGAAAATAACTTAAATTCACTTTATTCATCGAAATTAAGTTACATTCATCAAATACATCGAAAATAACTTAAATTCCCTTTATTCACCGAAATTAAGTTATATTCATCAAATACATCGAAAATAACTTAAATTCACTTTATTCATCGAAATTAAGTTATATTCATCGAGTACATCGAAAATAACTTAAATTCACTTTATTCATCGAAATTAAGTTATATTCATCGAGTACATCGAAAATAACTTAAATTCACTTTATTCATTGAAATTAAGTTATATTCATCAAATACATCGAAAATAACTTAAATTCACTTTATTCATCGAAATTAAGTTACATTCATCAAATACATCGAAAATAACTTAAATTCACTTTATTCATCAAATACATCGAAAATAAGTTAAGTTTACTTTATTCATCGAAATTAAGTTATATTCATCAAATACATCGAAAATAACTTAAATTCACTTTATTCATCGAAATTAAGTTACATTCATCAAATACATCGAAAATAACTTAAATTCACTTTATTCATCGAAATTAAGTTACATTCATCAAATACATCAAAAAAAATTAAATTCACTTTATTCATCGAAATTAAGTTATATTCATCGAGTACATCGAAAATAACATAAATTCACTTTATTCATCGAAACTAAGTTATATTCATCGAGTACATCGAAAATAACTTAAATTCACTTTATTCATCGAAATTAAGTTATATTCATCGAGTACATCGAAAATAACATAAATTCACTTTATTCATCGAAACTAAGTTATATTCATCGAGTACATCGAAAATAACTTAAATTCACTTTATTCATAGAAATTAAGTTACATTCATCAAATACATCGAAATTAACTTAAACTCAATTTATTCATCGAAATTAAGTTATATTCATCGAGTACATCGAAAATAACTTAAATTCACTTTATTCATCGAAACTAAGTTATATTCATCGAGTACATCGAAAATAACTTAAATTCACTTTATTCATCGAAACTAAGTTATATTCATCGAGTACATCGAAAATAACTTAAACTCAATTTATTCATCGAAATTAAGTTATATTCATCGAGTACATCGAAAATAACTTAAATTCACTTTATTCATCGAAACTAAGTTATATTCATCGAGTACATCGAAAATAACTTAAATTCACTTTATTCATCGAAACTAAGTTATATTCACCGAGTACATCGAAAATAACTTAAATTCACTTTATTCATAAAAATTAAGTTACATTCATCAAATACATCGAAAATAACTTAAACTCAATTTATTCATCGAAATTAAGTTATATTCATCGAGTACATCGAAAATAACTTAAATTCACTTTATTCATCGAAACTAAGTTATATTCATCGAGTACATCGAAAATAACTTAAATTCACTTTATTCATCGAAATTAAGTTATATTCATCAAATACATCGAAAATAACTTAAATTCACTTTATTCATCGAAATTAAGTTATATTCATCGAGTACATCGAAAATAACTTAAATTCACTTTATTCATCGAAATTAAGTTATATTCATCAAATACATCGAAAATAACTTAAATTCACTTTATTCATCGAAATTAAGTTATATTCATCGAGTACATCGAAAATAACTTAAATTCACTTTATTCATCGAAATTAAGTTATATTCATCGAGTACATCGAAAATAACTTAAATTCACTTTATTCATCGAAATTAAGTTATATTCATCAAATACATCGAAAATAACTTAAATTCACTTTATTCATCGAAATTAAGTTATATTCATCAAATACATCGAAAATAACTTAAATTCACTTTATTCATCGAAATTAAGTTATATTCATCGAGTACATCGAAAATAACTTAAATTCACTTTATTCATCGAAATTAAGTTTTATTCATCAAATACATCGAAAATAACTTAAATTCACTTTATTCATCGAAATTAAGTTATATTCATCGAGTACATCGAAAATAACTTAAATTCACTTTATTCATCGAAATTAAGTTACATTCATCAAATACATCGAAAATAACTTAAATTCCCTTTATTCACCGAAATTAAGTTATATTCATCAAATACATCGAAAATAACTTAAATTCACTTTATTCATCGAAATTAAGTTATATTCATCGAGTACATCGAAAATTACTTAAATTCACTTTATTCATCGAAATTAAGTTATATTCATCGAGTACATCGAAAATAACTTAAATTCACTTTATTCATTGAAATTAAGTTATATTCATCAAATACATCGAAAATAACTTAAATTCACTTTATTCATCGAAATTAAGTTACATTCATCAAATACATCGAAAATAACTTAAATTCACTTTATTCATCAAATACATCGAAAATAAGTTAAGTTTACTTTATTCATCGAAATTAAGTTATATTCATCAAATACATCGAAAATAACTTAAATTCACTTTATTCATCGAAATTAAGTTACATTCATCAAATACATCGAAAATAACTTAAATTCACTTTATTCATCGAAATTAAGTTACATTCATCAAATACATCAAAAAAAATTAAATTCACTTTATTCATCGAAATTAAGTTAAATTCATCAAATACATCGAAAATAACTTAAATTCACTTTATTCATCGAAATTAAGTTATATTCATCAAATACATCGAAAATAACTTAAATTCACTTTATTCATCGAAATTAAGTTATATTCATCGAGTACATCGAAAATAACTTAAATTCACTTTATTCATCGAAATTAAGTTATATTCATCGAGTACATCGAAAATAACTTAAATTCACTTTATTCATCGAAATTAAGTTATATTCATCGAGTACATCGAAAATAACTTAAATTCACTTTATTCATCGAAATTAAGTTATATTCATCGAGTACATCGAAAATAACTTAAATTCACTTTATTCATCGAAATTAAGTTATATTCATCGAGTACATCGAAAATAACTTAAATTCACTTTATTCATCGAAATTAAGTTATATTCATCAAATACATCGAAAATAACTTAAATTCACTTTATTCATCGAAATTAAGTTATATTCATCAAATACATCGAAAATAACTTAAGTTCACTTTATTCATCGAAATTAAGTTATATTCATCAAATACATCGATAATAACTTAAATTCACTTTATTCATCGAAATTAAGTTATATTCATCAAATACATCGAAAATAACTTAAATTCACTTTATTCATCGAAATTAAGTTATATTCATCGAGTACATCGAAAATAACTCAAATTCACTTTATTCATCGAAATTAAGTTATATTCATCGAGTACATCGAAAATAACTTAAATTCACTTTATTCATCGAAATTAAGTTATATTCATCAAATTCATCGAAAATAACTTAAATTCACTTTATTCATCGAAATTAAGTTATATTCATCGAGTACATCGAAAATAACTTAAATTCACTTTATTCATCGAAATTAAGTTATATTCATCAAATACATCGAAAATAACTTAAGTTCACTTTATTCATCGAAATTAAGTTATATTCATCAAATACATCGAAAATAACTTAAATTCACTTTATTCATCGACATTAAGTTATATTCATCAAATACATCGAAAATAACTTAAATTCACTTTATTCATCGAAATTAAGTTATATTCATCAAGTACATCGAAAATAACTTAAATTCACTTTATTCATCGAAATTAAGTTATATTCATCAAATACATCGAAAATAACTTAAATTCACTTTATTCATCGAAATTAAGTTATATTCATCAAATACATCGAAAATAACTTAAATTCACTTTATTCATCGAAATTAAGTTATATTCATCGAGTACATCGAAAATAACTTAAATTCACTATATTCATCGATATTAAGTTATATTCATCGAGTACATCGAAAATAACTTAAATTCACTTTATTTATCGAAATTAAGTTATATTCATCGAGTACATCGAAAATAACTTAAATTCACTTTATTCATCGAAATTAAGTCATATTCATCAAATACATTCATCGAAATTAAGTTATATTCATCAAATACATCGAAAATAACTTAAATTCACTTTATTCATCGAAATTAAGTTATATTCATCAAATACATCGAAAATAACATAAATTCACTTTATTCATCGAAACTAAGTTATATTCATCGATTACATCGAAAATAACTTAAATTCACTTTATTCATAGAAATTAAGTTACATTCATCAAATACATCGAAAATAACTTAAATTCAATTTATTCATCGAAATTAAGTTATATTCATCGAGTACATTGAAAATAACATAAATTCACTTTATTCATCGAAACTAAGTTATATTCATCGAGTACATCGAAAATAACTTAAATTCACTTTATTCATCGAAATTAAGTTATATTCATCGAGTACATCGAAAATAACTTAAATTCACTTTATTCATCGAAATTAAGTTATATTCATCAAATACATCGAAAATAACTTAAATTCACTTTATTCATCGAAATTAAGTTATATTCATCAAATACATCGAAAATAACTTAAATTCACTTTATTCATCAAAATTAAGTTATATTCATCAAATACATCGAAAATAACATAAATTCACTTTATTCATCGAAACTAAGTTATATTCATCGAGTACATCGAAAATAACTTAAATTCACTTTATTCATCGAAACTTAGTTATATTCATCGAGTACATCGAAAATAACTTAAATTCACTTTATTCATCGAAATTAAGTTATATTCATCGAGTACATCGAAAATAACATAAATTCACTTTAGTCATCGAAACTAAGTTATATTCATCGAGTACATCGAAAATAACTTAAATTCACTTTATTCATAGAAATTAAGTTACATTCATCAAATACATCGAAAATAACTTAAACTCAATTTATTCATCGAAATTAAGTTATATTCATCGAGTACATCGAAAATAACTTAAATTCACTTTATTCATCGAAACTAAGTTATATTCATCGAGTACATCGAAAATAACTTAAATTCACTTTATTCATCGAAACTAAGTTATATTCATCGAGTACATCGAAAATAACTTAAATTCACTTTATTCATCGAAATTAAGTTACATTCATCAAATACATCGAAAATAACTTAAATTCACTTTATTCATCAAATATATCGAAAATAATTTAAGTTCACTTTATTCATCGGAATTAAGTTATATTCATCAAATACATCGAAAATAACTTAAATTCACTTTATTCATCGAAATTAAGTTACATTCATCAAATACATCGATGAATAAAGTGAACTTAAGTTATTTTCGATGTATTTGATGAATAAAGTGAATTTAAGTTATTTAACTTAAATTCACTTTATTCATCAAATACATCGAAAATAACTTAAGTTCACTTTATTCATCGAAATTAAGTTATATTCATCAAATACATCGAAAATAACTTAAATTCACTTTATTCATCGAAATTAAGTTACATTTATCAAATACATCAAAAAAAATTAAATTCACTTTATTCATCGAAATTAAGTTAAATTCATCAAATACATCGAAAATAACTTAAATTCACTTTATTCATCGAAATTAAGTTATATTCATCAAATACATCGAAAATAACTTAAATTTACTTTATTCATCGAAATTAAGTTATATTCATCGAGTACATCGAAAATAACTTAAATTCACTTTATTCATCGAAATTAAGTTATATTCATCGAGTACATCGAAAATAACTTAAATTCACTTTATTCATCGAAATTAAGTTATATTCATCGAGTACATCGAAAATAACTTAAATTCACTTTATTCGTCGAAATTAAGTTATATTCATCAAATACATCGAAAATAACTTAAATTCACTTTATTCATCGAAATTAAGTTATATTCATCAAATACATCGAAAATAACTTAAGTTCACTTTATTCATCGAAATTAAGTTATATTCATCAAATACATCGAAAATAACTTAAATTCACTTTATTCATCGAAATTAAGTTATATTCATCAAATACATCGAAAATAACTTAAATTCACTTTATTCACAGAAGTTAAGTTATATTCATCGAGTACATCGAAAATAACTTAAATTCACTTTATTCATCGAAATTAAGTTACATTCATCAAATACATCGAAAATAACTTAAATTCACTTTATTCATCGAAATTAAGTTATATTCATCAAATACATCGAAAATAACTTAAATTCACTTTATTCATCGAAATAAAGTTATATTCATCGAGTACATCGAAAATAACTTAAATTCACTTTATTTATCGAAATTAAGTTATATTCATCGAGTACATCGAAAATAACTTAAATTCACTTTATTCATCGAAATTAAGTTATATTCATCAAATACATCGAAAATAACTTAAATTCACTTTATTCATCGAAATTAAGTTATATTCATCAAATACATCGAAAATAACTTAAATTCACTTTATTCATCGAAATTAAGTTATATTCATCAAATACATCGAAAATAACTTAAATTCACTTTATTCATCGAAATTAAGTTATATTCATCAAGTACATCGAAAATAACTTAAATTCACTTTATTCATCGAAATTAAGTTATATTCATCAAATACATAAAAAAAAAATTCACTTTATTCATCGAAATTAAGTTAAATTCATCAAATACATCGAAAATAACTTAAATTCACTTTATTCATCGAAATTAAGTTATATTCATCAAATACATCGAAAATAACTTAAATTCACTTTATTCATCGAAATTAAGTTATATTCATCGAGTACATCGAAAATAACTTAAATTCACTATATTCATCGAAATTAAGTTATATTCATCGAGTACATCGAAAATAACTTAAATTCACTTTATTTATCGAAATTAAGTTATATTCATCGAGTACATCGAAAATAACTTAAATTCACTTTATTCATCGAAATTAAGTTATATTCATCAAATACATTCATCGAAATTAAGTTATATTCATCAAATACATCGAAAATAACTTAAATTCACTTTATTCATAGAAATTAAGTTATATTCATCGAGTAGATCGAAAATAACTTAAATTCACTTTATTCGTCGAAATTAAGTTATATTCATCAAATACATCGAAAATAACTTAAATTCACTTTATTCATCGAAATTAAGTTATATTCATCAAATACATCGAAAATAACTTAAGTTCACTTTATTCATCGAAATTAAGTTATATTCATCAAATACATCGAAAATAACTTAAATTCACTTTATTCATCGAAATTAAGTTATATTCATCAAATACATCGAAAATAACTTAAATTCACTTTATTCATAGAAATTAAGTTATATTCATCGAGTACATCGAAAATAACTTAAATTCACTTTATTCGTCGAAATTAAGTTACATTCATCAAATACCTACATCGAAAATAACTTAAATTCACTTTATTCATCGAAATTAAGTTATATTCATCAAATACATCGAAAATAACTTAAATTCACTTTATTCATCGAAATAAAGTTATATTCATCGAGTACATCGAAAATAACTTAAATTCACTTTATTCATCGAAATTAAGTTATATTCATCGAGTACATCGAAAATAACTTAAATTCACTTTATTCATCGAAATTAAGTTATATTCATCAAATACATCGAAAATAACTTAAATTCACTTTATTCATCGAAATTAAGTTATATTCATCAAATACATCGAAAATAACTTAAATTCACTTTATTCATCGAAATTAAGTTATATTCATCAAGTACATCGAAAATAACTTAAATTCACTTTATTCATCGAAATTAAGTTATATTCATCAAATACATCGAAAATAACTTAAATTCACTTTATTCATCGAAATTAAGTTATATTCATCAAATACATCGAAAATAACTTAAATTCACTTTATTCATCGAAATTAAGTTATATTCATCGAGTACATCGAAAATAACTTAAATTCACTATATTCATCGAAATTAAGTTATATTCATCGAGTACATCGAAAATAACTTAAATTCACTTTATTTATCGAAATTAAGTTATATTCATCGAGTACATCGAAAATAACTTAAATTCACTTTATTCATCGAAATTAAGTCATATTCATCAAATACATTCATCGAAATTAAGTTATATTCATCAAATACATCGAAAATAACTTAAATTCACTTTATTCATCGAAATTAAGTTATATTCATCAAATACATCGAAAATAACATAAATTCACTTTATTCATCGAAACTAAGTTATATTCATCGATTACATCGAAAATAACTTAAATTCACTTTATTCATAGAAATTAAGTTACATTCATCAAATACATCGAAAATAACTTAAATTCAATTTATTCATCGAAATTAAGTTATATTCATCGAGTACATTGAAAATAACATAAATTCACTTTATTCATCGAAACTAAGTTATATTCATCGAGTACATCGAAAATAACTTAAATTCACTTTATTCATCGAAATTAAGTTATATTCATCGAGTACATCGAAAATAACTTAAATTCACTTTATTCATCGAAATTAAGTTATATTCATCAAATACATCGAAAATAACTTAAATTCACTTTATTCATCGAAATTAAGTTATATTCATCGAGTACATCGAAAATAACATAAATTCACTTTAGTCATCGAAACTAAGTTATATTCATCGAGTACATCGAAAATAACTTAAATTCACTTTATTCATAGAAATTAAGTTACATTCATCAAATACATCGAAAATAACTTAAACTCAATTTATTCATCGAAATTAAGTTATATTCATCGAGTACATCGAAAATAACTTAAATTCACTTTATTCATCGAAACTAAGTTATATTCATCGAGTACATCGAAAATAACTTAAATTCACTTTATTCATCGAAACTAAGTTATATTCATCGAGTACATCGAAGATAACTTAAATTCACTTTATTCATCGAAATTAAGTTACATTCATCAAATACATCGAAAATAACTTAAATTCACTTTATTCATCAAATATATCGAAAATAATTTAAGTTCACTTTATTCATCGGAATTAAGTTATATTCATCAAATACATCGAAAATAACTTAAATTCACTTTATTCATCGAAATTAAGTTACATTCATCAAATACATCGATGAATAAAGTGAACTTAAGTTATTTTCGATGTATTTGATGAATAAAGTGAATTTAAGTTATTTAACTTAAATTCACTTTATTCATCAAATACATCGAAAATAACTTAAGTTCACTTTATTCATCGAAATTAAGTTATATTCATCAAATACATCGAAAATAACTTAAATTCACTTTATTCATCGAAATTAAGTTACATTTATCAAATACATAAAAAAAAATTAAATTCACTTTATTCATCGAAATTAAGTTAAATTCATCAAATACATCGAAAATAACTTAAATTCACTTTATTCATCGAAATTAAGTTATATTCATCAAATACATCGAAAATAACTTAAATTTACTTTATTCATCGAAATTAAGTTATATTCATCGAGTACATCGAAAATAACTTAAATTCACTTTATTCATCGAAATTAAGTTATATTCATCGAGTACATCGAAAATAACTTAAATTCACTTTATTCATCGAAATTAAGTTATATTCATCGAGTACATCGAAAATAACTTAAATTCACTTTATTCGTCGAAATTAAGTTATATTCATCGAGTACATCGAAAATAACTTAAATTCACTTTATTCATCGAAATTAAGTTATATTCATCAAATACATCGAAAATAACTTAAATTCACTTTATTCACAGAAGTTAAGTTATATTCATCGAGTACATCGAAAATAACTTAAATTCACTTTATTCATCGAAATTAAGTTACATTCATCAAATACATCGAAAATAACTTAAATTCACTTTATTCATCGAAATTAAGTTATATTCATCAAATACATCGAAAATAACTTAAATTCACTTTATTCATCGAAATAAAGTTTATTCATCGAGTACATCGAAAATAACTTAAATTCACTTTATTCATCGAAATTAAGTTATATTCATCGAGTACATCGAAAATAACTTAAATTCACTTTATTCATCGAAATTAAGTTATATTCATCAAATACATCGAAAATAACTTAAACTCACTTTATTCATCGAAATTAAGTTATATTCATCAAATACATCGAAAATAACTTAAGTTCACTTTATTCATCGAAATTAAGTTATATTCATCAAATACATCGAAAATAACTTAAATTCACTTTATTCATCGAAATTAAGTTATATTCATCAAATACATCGAAAATAACTTAAATTCACTTTATTCACAGAAGTTAAGTTATATTCATCGAGTACATCGAAAATAACTTAAATTCACTTTATTCATCGAAATTAAGTTACATTCATCAAATACATCGAAAATAACTTAAATTCACTTTATTCATCGAAATTAAGTTATATTCATCAAATACATCGAAAATAACTTAAATTCACTTTATTCATCGAAATAAAGTTTATTCATCGAGTACATCGAAAATAACTTAAATTCACTTTATTCATCGAAATTAAGTTATATTCATCGAGTACATCGAAAATAACTTAAATTCACTTTATTCATCGAAATTAAGTTATATTCATCAAATACATCGAAAATAACTTAAATTCACTTTATTCATTTATTTATTTACGCCAAACAAGGCTTGCTTAAACTATATTCACAGGGAAAGTAACTTATAAATATATACATACAATCGCTAAAAGTACATTTGCATTTAACAATTTAACAATTTATCACAGGTATATCTTAATAACTTATGGTACATTAGTTATAGTGTTAGTTCAGGATAATTCGGATGACAGGAAGGATATCAATTTTTTCTTGAAGGATAATTTGCTCATTCCAGGGGAGAAGCAGGAACTGTGGCCATTGAAAATCATACAACATCTGTTGACGGGCTCGTTCTTTCCATACTCGGTCCGATGAGAATATTTCCTAAGCATTTTCGTATGCCTATTCTGACGGACATCGTCGTTAACTTTGATCCTGTCTGACAGAAACTGAACATTGATCCTATCGTTCAAGACGTCCAAAGTAAAGCATGATATAAGCAACTTACGCCTATTAAACAGAGGCATGAGATCCAACACTTTGAGCCTGTCCATGTAGGGTGGTAGGCTATGAAAATCACGCGAGTCGTATAGATTTCTCAGAGCAAAGAGTAGAAATTTCTTTTGCACTGACTCAAACCTGTTACTGCTTACCTGGTAAATAGGATTCCAGATCGGGCATGCGTATTCTAAAATCGGGCGGACTAGCGAACAGAAAAGGGTTTTTGTAACTCGAGGGTTGTCAAATTCCTTGGCTCTTCTCTTTATAAAGCCTAGAAGTTTGCTAGCTCTTGCAATAATATTATCGTAGTGCAAATTGAAATTTAATTTATTGTCCAGGACAATACCCAAATCTACAATTTGATCAACGCGGTCTAACACCCTGCCGTTGAGATAATAGTATTGCAACTGTATGCTTTTTTTACGAGAGAAGGTAATTACGTGGCATTTACTGGTGTTTAGTTGCAGTTTATTGGTGGAGCACCAGTCATGTAACGTATTCAGTTTCGACTGAAGGAGAGTTACGTCATCACTCGACCTTATGACACTATATATTTTGAGGTCATCGGCATAAAAGAGATGTCGTATATTACTTAGTTTTTCTGACAGGTCTGAGATGAATATATTAAATAAAAGTGGGCCAAGATGACTACCCTGGGGGACTCCGGAAGTTACTTCGATTTCTTTTGACAGAAATCCTTGAAATCTAACGGCCTGTGTTCTTCCGTTAAGATATGATTCTATCCATCTTAGGACAGGCCCAGATATTCCGAATTTTAGTAGTTTTGTTATTAAGATATGGTGGTCGGCACGGTCAAAGGCCTTACTGAAGTCAGTATAGACAGCATCGATTTGATGACCGTTCTCCATACCACATAGTAGTTCGGAGGTTAGTGTCATAAGGTTAGTAGTTGTCGAGCGCCCTTTTCTGAAGCCATGTTGTTGGTCATTGAGGAGCGGATCGATTGTTTGGGCAATCTTGTTGTAAACAAGCTTTTCGAAGAGTTTAGGAATTGCTGATAATATTGCGATGCCCCTGTAGTTGTCCACCGAATGCTTATTAGATGCTTTATGAATTGGTATGAGGTAGGATTTTTTCCAAGTTATAGGAAATTTTCCTAACGATAAGGATTTGTTGAAAATAAGATGGAGGGGATATAGAATTTGAGTTGAGTAGCACTGCAGAAAGCAAGGAGGCAGATTGTCGGGACCGTGACCTTTATTGATATCCAGATTGTTTAAACCTGTCATGATGTCTTCGACGGATAGGGATATGTTATCTATAAGAGTTGAAGTAACAGTGCGCGTGTGTGTTGCGTCAGTATGTGTTGTATCAGATTTTGGACAAAAGACTTCGGTAAACCTGTCAGCAAACATGTTACAAATTTCCTGTGGGCAAGAGGAGTGTTTACTGCCATTGGTCATTGTAGTTGGATAGCCTAAGGTCTTTCGTTTCATATTAACGAACTGAAAGAATTTTTTGGGATCTCTTATAATGCTATCGCCAACAGAGTTAAGATATGTAGTATAGGCCTCACGTGACCTAAGACTGAACTCTGAGGCTAGCCTAGTGTATTCTAATTTCAGTTCATCATTTGCATGGGGGTTATTTCTAATCAGCTTATACAATTTATTTCTCTGATTACGAAGAGAACGGACATTTTTATCCAGCCATGGTTCCGATAATTTATCCCTTCTTTTAATTCTGGGCACATGTTTGTCAATAACGTTGAATATTATAGTGTTGAAGCAAGACACCATTTCGTCAATGTCATTACCAGAAAGCCTATTTTCCCAGTCTACTAGGGATAATTCGAAGGCAATGCTGTTAGAGTCTGCATTTTTATAATCATAAATGAGTTGAGTTATTAGTTATTCATCGAAATTAAGTTATATTCATCAAATACATCGAAAATAACTTAAATTCACTTTATTCATCGAAATTAAGTTATATTCATCAAATACATCGAAAATAACTTAAATTCACTTTATTCATCGAAATTAAGTTATATTCATCAAGTACTTCGAAAATAACTTAAATTCACTTTATTCATCGAAATTAAATTATATTCATCAAATACATAAAAAAAAAATTCACTTTATTCATCGAAATTAAGTTAAATTCATCAAATACATCGAAAATAACTTAAATTCACTTTATTCATCGAAATTAAGTTATATTCATCAAATATATCGAAAATAACTTAAATTCACTTTATTCATCGAAATTAAGTTATATTCATCGAGTACATCGAAAATAACTTAAATTCACTATATTCATCGAAATTAAGTTATATTCATCGAGTACATCGAAAATAACTTAAATTCACTTTATTTATCGAAATTAAGTTATATTCATCGAGTACATCGAAAATAACTTAAATTCACTTTATTCATCGAAATTAAGTTATATTCATCAAATACATTCATCGAAATTAAGTTATATTCATCAAATACATCGAAAATAACTTAAATTCACTTTATTCATAGAAATTAAGTTATATTCATCGAGTACATCGAAAATAACTTAAATTCACTTTATTCGTCGAAATTAAGTTATATTCATCAAATACATCGAAAATAACTTAAATTCACTTTATTCATCGAAATTAAGTTATATTCATCAAATACATCGAAAATAACTTAAGTTCACTTTATTCATCGAAATTAAGTTATATTCATCAAATACATCGAAAATAACTTAAATTCACTTTATTCATCGAAATTAAGTTATATTCATCAAATACATTGAAAATAACTTAAATTCACTTTATTCATAGAAATTAAGTTATATTCATCGAGTACATCGAAAATAACTTAAATTCACTTTATTCGTCGAAATTAAGTTACATTCATCAAATACCTACATCGAAAATAACTTAAATTCACTTTATTCATCGAAATTAAGTTATATTCATAAAATACATCGAAAATAACTTAAATTCACTTTATTCATCGAAATAAAGTTATATTCATCGAGTACATCGAAAATAACTTAAATTCACTTTATTCATCGAAATTAAGTTATATTCATCGAGTACATCGAAAATAACTTAAATTCACTTTATTCATCGAAATTAAGTTATATTCATCAAATACATCGAAAATAACTTAAATTCACTTTATTCATCGAAATTAAGTTATATTCATCAAATACATCGAAAATAACTTAAATTCACTTTATTCATCGAAATTAAGTTATATTCATCAAGTACATCGAAAATAACTTAAATTCACTTTATTCATCGAAATTAAGTTATATTCATCAAATACATCGAAAATAACTTAAATTCACTTTATTCATCGAAATTAAGTTATATTCATCAAATACATCGAAAATAACTTAAATTCACTTTATTCATCGAAATTAAGTTATATTCATCGAGTACATCGAAAATAACTTAAATTCACTATATTCATCGAAATTAAGTTATATTCATCGAGTACATCGAAAATAACTTAAATTCACTTTATTTATCGAAATTAAGTTATATTCATCGAGTACATCGAAAATAACTTAAATTCACTTTATTCATCGAAATTAAGTCATATTCATCAAATACATTCATCGAAATTAAGTTATATTCATCAAATACATCGAAAATAAGTTATATTCATCAAAATTAAGTTATATTCATCAAATACATCGAAAATAACATAAATTCACTTTATTCATCGAAACTAAGTTATATTCATCGATTACATCGAAAATAACTTAAATTCACTTTATTCATAGAAATTAAGTTACATTCATCAAATACATCGAAAATAACTTAAATTCAATTTATTCATCGAAATTAAGTTATATTCATCGAGTACATTGAAAATAACATAAATTCACTTTATTCATCGAAACTAAGTTATATTCATCGAGTACATCGAAAATAACTTAAATTCACTTTATTCATCGAAATTAAGTTATATTCATCGAGTACATCGAAAATAACTTAAATTCACTTTATTCATCGAAATTAAGTTATATTCATCAAATACATCGAAAATAACTTAAATTCACTTTATTCATCGAAATTAAGTTATATTCATCAAATACATCGAAAATAACTTAAATTCACTTTATTCATCAAAATTAAGTTATATTCATCAAATACATCGAAAATAACATAAATTCACTTTATTCATCGAAACTAAGTTATATTCATCGAGTACATCGAAAATAACTTAAATTCACTTTATTCATCGAAACTTAGTTATATTCATCGAGTACATCGAAAATAACTTAAATTCACTTTATTCATCGAAATTAAGTTATATTCATCGAGTACATCGAAAATAACTTAAATTCACTTTATTCGTCGAAATTAAGTTATATTCATCAAATACATCGAAAATAACTTAAATTCACTTTATTCATCGAAATTAAGTTATATTCATCAAATACATCGAAAATAACTTAAGTTCACTTTATTCATCGAAATTAAGTTATATTCATCAAATACATCGAAAATAACTTAAATTCACTTTATTCATCGAAATTAAGTTATATTCATCAAATACATCGAAAATAACTTAAATTCACTTTATTCACAGAAGTTAAGTTATATTCATCGAGTACATCGAAAATAACTTAAATTCACTTTGTTCATCGAAATTAAGTTACATTCATCAAATACATCGAAAATAACTTAAATTCACTGTATTCATCGAAATTAAGTTATATTCATCAAATACATCGAAAATAACTTAAATTCACTTTATTCATCGAAATAAAGTTATATTCATCGAGTACATCGAAAATAACTTAAATTCACTTTATTCATCGAAATTAAGTTATATTCATCGAGTACATCGAAAATAACTTAAATTCACTTTATTCATCGAAATTAAGTTATATTTATCAAATACATCGAAAATAACTTAAATTTACTTTATTCATCGAAATTAAGTTATATTCATCAAATACATCGAAAATAACTTAAATTCACTTTATTCATCGAAATTAAGTTATATTCATCAAATACATCGAAAATAACTTAAATTCACTTTATTCATCGAAATTAAGTTATATTCATCAAGTACATCGAAAATAACTTAAATTCACTTTATTCATCGAAATTAAGTTATATTCATCAAATACATAAAAAAAAATCACTTTATTCATCGAAATTAAGTTAAATTCATCAAATACA
Source organism: Thereva unica (assembly GCA_949987705.1). Taxonomy (NCBI): domain Eukaryota; kingdom Metazoa; phylum Arthropoda; class Insecta; order Diptera; family Therevidae; genus Thereva; species Thereva unica. The sequence goes on along the minus strand of CATLJY010000014.1, from coordinate 66,884 downwards.
TCGAAAATAACTTAAATTCACTTTATTCATCGAAATTAAGTTATATTCATCAAATACATCGAAAATAACTTAAATTCACTTTATTCATCGAAATTAAGTTATATTCATCGAGTACATCGAAAATAACTTAAATTCACTATATTCATCGAAATTAAGTTATATTCATCGAGTACATCGAAAATAACTTAAATTCACTTTATTTATCGAAATTAAGTTATATTCATCGAGTACATCGAAAATAACTTAAATTCACTTTATTCATCGAAATTAAGTTATATTCATCAAATACATTCATCGAAATTAAGTTATATTCATCAAATACATCGAAAATAACTTAAATTCACTTTATTCATCGAAATTAAGTTATATTCATCAAATACATCGAAAATAACATAAATTCACTTTATTCCTCGAAACTAAGTTATATTCATCGAGTACATCGAAAATAACTTAAATTCACTTTATTCATAGAAATTAAGTTACATTCATCAAATACATCGAAAATAACTTAAATTCAATTTATTCATCGAAATTAAGTTATATTCATCGAGTACATCGAAAATAACATAAATTCACTTTATTCATCGAAACTAAGTTATATTCATCGAGTACATCGAAAATAACTTAAATTCACTTTATTCATCGAAATTAAGTTATATTCATCGAGTACATCGAAAATAACTTAAATTCACTTTATTCATCGAAATTAAGTTATATTCATCAAATACATCGAAAATAACTTAAATTCACTTTATTCATCGAAATTAAGTTATATTCATCGAGTACATCGAAAATAACTTAAATTCACTTTATTCATCGAAATTAAGTTATATTCATCAAATACATCGAAAATAACTTAAATTCACTTTATTCATCGAAATTAAGTTATATTCATCAAATACATCGAAAATAACTTAAATTCACTTTATTCATCAAAATTAAGTTATATTCATCAAATACATCGAAAATAACATAAATTCACTTTATTCATCGAAACTAAGTTATATTCATCGAGTACATCGAAAATAACTTAAATTCACTTTATTCATCGAAACTAAGTTATATTCATCGAGTACATCGAAAATAACTTAAATTCACTTTATTCATCGAAATTAAGTTATATTCATCGAGTACATCGAAAATAGCATAAATTCACTTTATTCATCGAAACTAAGTTATATTCATCGAGTACATCGAAAATAACTTAAATTCACTTTATTCATCGAAATTAAGTTATATTCATCAAATACATCGAAAATAACATAAATTCACTTTATTCATCGAAATTAAGTTATATTCATCAAATACATCGAAAATAACTTAAATTCACTTTATTCATCGAAATTAAGTTATATTCATCAAATACATCGAAAATAACTTAAATTCACTTTATTCATCAAAATTAAGTTATATTCATCAAATACATCGAAAATAACATAAATTCACTTTATTCATCGAAACTAAGTTATATTCATCGAGTACATCGAAAATAACTTAAATTCACTTTATTCATCGAAACTAAGTTATATTCATCGAGTACATCGAAAATAACTTAAATTCACTTTATTCATCGAAATTAAGTTATATTCATCAAATACATCGAAAATAACTTAAATTCACTTTATTCATCGAAATTAAGTTATATTCATCAAATACATCGAAAATAACTTAAATTCACTTTATTCATCAAAATTAAGTTATATTCATCAAATACATCGAAAATAACATAAATTCACTTTATTCATCGAAACTAAGTTATATTCATCGAGTACATCGAAAATAACTTAAATTCACTTTATTCATCGAAACTAAGTTATATTCATCGAGTACATCGAAAATAACTTAAATTCACTTTATTCATCGAAATTAAGTTATATTCATCGAGTACATCGAAAATAGCATAAATTCACTTTATTCATCGAAACTAAGTTATATTCATCGAGTACATCGAAAATAACTTAAATTCACTTTATTCATAGAAATTAAGTTACATTCATCAAATACATCGAAAATAACTTAAACTCAATTTATTCATCGAAATTAAGTTATATTCATCGAGTACATCGAAAATAACTTAAATTCACTTTATTCATCGAAACTAAGTTATATTCATCGAGTACATCGAAAATAACTTAAATTCACTTTATTCATCGAAACTAAGTTATATTCATCGAGTACATCGAAAATAACTTAAATTCACTTTATTCATCGAAATTAAGTTATATTCATCAAATACATCGAAAATAACATAAATTCACTTTATTCATCGAAACTAAGTTATATTCATCGAGTACATCGAAAATAACTTAAATTCACTTTATTCATCGAAATTAAGTTATATTCATCGAGTACATCGAAAATAACTTAAATTCACTTTATTCATCGAAATTAAGTTATATTCATCAAATACATCGAAAATAACTTAAATTCACTTTATTCATCGAAATTAAGTTATATTCATCGAGTACATCGAAAATAACTTAAATTCACTTTATTCATCGAAATTAAGTTATATTCATCAAATACATCGAAAATAACTTAAATTCACTTTATTCATCGAAATTAAGTTATATTCATCAAATACATCGAAAATAACTTAAATTCACTTTATTCATCAAAATTAAGTTATATTCATCAAATACATCGAAAATAACATAAATTCACTTTATTCATCGAAACTAAGTTATATTCATCGAGTACATCGAAAATAACTTAAATTCACTTTATTCATCGAAACTAAGTTATATTCATCGAGTACATCGAAAATAACTTAAATTCACTTTATTCATCGAAATTAAGTTATATTCATCAAATACATCGAAAATAACTTAAATTCACTTTATTCATCGAAATTAAGTTATATTCATCAAATACATCGAAAATAACTTAAATTCACTTTATTCATCAAAATTAAGTTATATTCATCAAATACATCGAAAATAACATAAATTCACTTTATTCATCGAAACTAAGTTATATTCATCGAGTACATCGAAAATAACTTAAATTCACTTTATTCATCGAAACTAAGTTATATTCATCGAGTACATCGAAAATAACTTAAATTCACTTTATTCATCGAAATTAAGTTATATTCATCGAGTACATCGAAAATAGCATAAATTCACTTTATTCATCGAAACTAAGTTATATTCATCGAGTACATCGAAAATAACTTAAATTCACTTTATTCATAGAAATTAAGTTACATTCATCAAATACATCGAAAATAACTTAAACTCAATTTATTCATCGAAATTAAGTTATATTCATCGAGTACATCGAAAATAACTTAAATTCACTTTATTCATCGAAACTAAGTTATATTCATCGAGTACATCGAAAATAACTTAAATTCACTTTATTCATAGAAATTAAGTTACATTCATCAAATACATCGAAAATAACTTAAACTCAATTTATTCATCGAAATTAAGTTATATTCATCGAGTACATCGAAAATAACTTAAATTCACTTTATTCATCGAAACTAAGTTATATTCATCGAGTACATCGAAAATAACTTAAATTCACTTTATTCATCGAAACTAAGTTATATTCATCGAGTACATCGAAAATAACTTAAATTCACTTTATTCATCGAAATTAAGTTATATTCATCGAGTACATCGAAAATAACTTAAATTCACTTTATTCATCGAAATTAAGTTATATTTATCAAATACATCGAAAATAACTTAAATTTACTTTATTCATCGAAATTAAGTTATATTCATCAAATACATCGAAAATAACTTAAATTCACTTTATTCATCGAAATTAAGTTATATTCATCAAATACATCGAAAATAACTTAAATTCACTTTATTCATCGAAATTAAGTTATATTCATCAAATACATCGAAAATAACTTAAATTCACTTTATTCATCGAAATTAAGTTATATTCATCAAATACATCGAAAATAACTTAAATTCACTTTATTCATCGAAATTAAGTTATATTCATCGAGTACATCGAAAATAACTTAAATTCACTTTATTCATCGAAATTAAGTTATATTCATCAAATACATCGAAAATAACTTAAATTCACTTTATTCATCGAAATTAAGTTATATTCATCGAGTACATCGAAAATAACTTAAATTCACTTTATTCATCGAAATTAAGTTATATTCATCAAATACATCGAAAATAACTTAAATTCACTTTATTCATCGAAATTAAGTTATATTCATCGAGTACATCGAAAATAACTTAAATTCACTTTATTCATCGAAATTAAGTTATATTCATCAAATACATCGAAAATAACTTAAATTCACTTTATTCATCGAAATTAAGTTATATTCATCAAATACATCGAAAATAACATAAATTCACTTTATTCATCGAAATTAAGTTATATTCATCGAGTACATCGAAAATAACTTAAATTCACTTTATTCATCGAAATTAAGTTATATTCATCAAATACATCGAAAATAACTTAAATTCACTTTATTCATCGAAATTAAGTTATATTCATCAAATACATCGAAAATAACTTAAATTCACTTTATTCATCGAAATTAAGTTATATTCATCAAATACATCGAAAATAACTTAAATTCACTTTATTCATCGAAATTAAGTTATATTCATCGAGTACATCGAAAATAACTTAAATTCACTTTATTCATCGAAATTAAGTTATATTCATCAAATACATCGAAAATAACTTAAATTCACTTTATTCATCGAAATTAAGTTATATTCATCGAGTACATCGAAAATAACTTAAATTCACTTTATTCATCGAAATTAAGTTATATTCATCAAATACATCGAAAATAACTTAAATTCACTTTATTCATCGAAATTAAGTTATATTCATCGAGTACATCGAAAATAACTTAAATTCACTTTATTCATCGAAATTAAGTTATATTCATCAAATACATCGAAAATAACTTAAATTCACTTTATTCATCGAAATTAAGTTATATTTATCAAATACATCGAAAATAACTTAAATTTACTTTATTCATCGAAATTAAGTTATATTCATCAAATACATCGAAAATAACTTAAATTCACTTTATTCATCGAAATTAAGTTATATTCATCAAATACATCGAAAATAACTTAAATTCACTTTATTCATCGAAATTAAGTTATATTCATCGAGTACATCGAAAATAACTTAAATTCACTTTATTCATCGAAATTAAGTTATATTCATCAAATACATCGAAAATAACTTAAATTCACTTTATTCATCGAAATTAAGTTATATTCATCGAGTACATCGAAAATAACTTAAATTCACTTTATTCATCGAAATTAAGTTATATTCATCAAATACATCGAAAATAACTTAAATTCACTTTATTCATCGAAATTAAGTTATATTCATCGAGTACATCGAAAATAACTTAAATTCACTTTATTCATCGAAATTAAGTTATATTCATCAAATACATCGAAAATAACTTAAATTCACTTTATTCATCGAAATTAAGTTATATTCATCAAATACATCGAAAATAACATAAATTCACTTTATTCATCGAAACTAAGTTATATTCATCGAGTACATCGAAAATAACTTAAATTCACTTTATTCATCGAAATTAAGTTATATTCATCGAGTACATCGAAAATAACTTAAATTCACTTTATTCATCGAAATTAAGTTATATTCATCAAATACATCGAAAATAACTTAAATTCACTTTATTCATCGAAATTAAGTTATATTCATCGAGTACATCGAAAATAACTTAAATTCACTTTATTCATCGAAATTAAGTTATATTCATCAAATACATCGAAAATAACTTAAATTCACTTTATTCATCGAAATTAAGTTATATTCATCAAATACATCGAAAATAACTTAAATTCACTTTATTCATCAAAATTAAGTTATATTCATCAAATACATCGAAAATAACATAAATTCACTTTATTCATCGAAACTAAGTTATATTCATCGAGTACATCGAAAATAACTTAAATTCACTTTATTCATCGAAACTAAGTTATATTCATCGAGTACATCGAAAATAACTTAAATTCACTTTATTCATCGAAATTAAGTTATATTCATCAAATACATCGAAAATAACTTAAATTCACTTTATTCATCGAAATTAAGTTATATTCATCAAATACATCGAAAATAACTTAAATTCACTTTATTCATCAAAATTAAGTTATATTCATCAAATACATCGAAAATAACATAAATTCACTTTATTCATCGAAACTAAGTTATATTCATCGAGTACATCGAAAATAACTTAAATTCACTTTATTCATCGAAACTAAGTTATATTCATCGAGTACATCGAAAATAACTTAAATTCACTTTATTCATCGAAATTAAGTTATATTCATCGAGTACATCGAAAATAGCATAAATTCACTTTATTCATCGAAACTAAGTTATATTCATCGAGTACATCGAAAATAACTTAAATTCACTTTATTCATAGAAATTAAGTTACATTCATCAAATACATCGAAAATAACTTAAACTCAATTTATTCATCGAAATTAAGTTATATTCATCGAGTACATCGAAAATAACTTAAATTCACTTTATTCATCGAAACTAAGTTATATTCATCGAGTACATCGAAAATAACTTAAATTCACTTTATTCATAGAAATTAAGTTACATTCATCAAATACATCGAAAATAACTTAAACTCAATTTATTCATCGAAATTAAGTTATATTCATCGAGTACATCGAAAATAACTTAAATTCACTTTATTCATCGAAACTAAGTTATATTCATCGAGTACATCGAAAATAACTTAAATTCACTTTATTCATCGAAACTAAGTTATATTCATCGAGTACATCGAAAATAACTTAAATTCACTTTATTCATCGAAATTAAGTTATATTCATCGAGTACATCGAAAATAACTTAAATTCACTTTATTCATCGAAATTAAGTTATATTTATCAAATACATCGAAAATAACTTAAATTTACTTTATTCATCGAAATTAAGTTATATTCATCAAATACATCGAAAATAACTTAAATTCACTTTATTCATCGAAATTAAGTTATATTCATCAAATACATCGAAAATAACTTAAATTCACTTTATTCATCGAAATTAAGTTATATTCATCGAGTACATCGAAAATAACTTAAATTCACTTTATTCATCGAAATTAAGTTATATTCATCAAATACATCGAAAATAACTTAAATTCACTTTATTCATCGAAATTAAGTTATATTCATCGAGTACATCGAAAATAACTTAAATTCACTTTATTCATCGAAATTAAGTTATATTCATCAAATACATCGAAAATAACTTAAATTCACTTTATTCATCGAAATTAAGTTATATTCATCGAGTACATCGAAAATAACTTAAATTCACTTTATTCATCGAAATTAAGTTATATTCATCAAATACATCGAAAATAACTTAAATTCACTTTATTCATCGAAATTAAGTTATATTCATCAAATACATCGAAAATAACTTAAATTCACTTTATTCATCGAAACTAAGTTATATTCATCGAGTACATCGAAAATAACTTAAATTCACTTTATTCATCGAAATTAAGTTATATTCATCAAATACATCGAAAATAACTTAAATTCACTTTATTCATCGAAATTAAGTTATATTCATCAAATACATCGAAAATAACTTAAATTCACTTTATTCATCAAAATTAAGTTATATTCATCAAATACATCGAAAATAACATAAATTCACTTTATTCATCGAAACTAAGTTATATTCATCGAGTACATCGAAAATAACTTAAATTCACTTTATTCATCGAAACTAAGTTATATTCATCGAGTACATCGAAAATAACTTAAATTCACTTTATTCATCGAAATTAAGTTATATTCATCAAATACATCGAAAATAACTTAAATTCACTTTATTCATCGAAATTAAGTTATATTCATCAAATACATCGAAAATAACTTAAATTCACTTTATTCATCAAAATTAAGTTATATTCATCAAATACATCGAAAATAACATAAATTCACTTTATTCATCGAAACTAAGTTATATTCATCGAGTACATCGAAAATAACTTAAATTCACTTTATTCATCGAAACTAAGTTATATTCATCGAGTACATCGAAAATAACTTAAATTCACTTTATTCATCGAAATTAAGTTATATTCATCGAGTACATCGAAAATAGCATAAATTCACTTTATTCATCGAAACTAAGTTATATTCATCGAGTACATCGAAAATAACTTAAATTCACTTTATTCATAGAAATTAAGTTACATTCATCAAATACATCGAAAATAACTTAAACTCAATTTATTCATCGAAATTAAGTTATATTCATCGAGTACATCGAAAATAACTTAAATTCACTTTATTCATCGAAACTAAGTTATATTCATCGAGTACATCGAAAATAACTTAAATTCACTTTATTCATAGAAATTAAGTTACATTCATCAAATACATCGAAAATAACTTAAACTCAATTTATTCATCGAAATTAAGTTATATTCATCGAGTACATCGAAAATAACTTAAATTCACTTTATTCATCGAAACTAAGTTATATTCATCGAGTACATCGAAAATAACTTAAATTCACTTTATTCATCGAAACTAAGTTATATTCATCGAGTACATCGAAAATAACTTAAATTCACTTTATTCATCGAAATTAAGTTATATTCATCGAGTACATCGAAAATAACTTAAATTCACTTTATTCATCGAAATTAAGTTATATTTATCAAATACATCGAAAATAACTTAAATTTACTTTATTCATCGAAATTAAGTTATATTCATCAAATACATCGAAAATAACTTAAATTCACTTTATTCATCGAAATTAAGTTATATTCATCAAATACATCGAAAATAACTTAAATTCACTTTATTCATCGAAATTAAGTTATATTCATCGAGTACATCGAAAATAACTTAAATTCACTTTATTCATCGAAATTAAGTTATATTCATCAAATACATCGAAAATAACTTAAATTCACTTTATTCATCGAAATTAAGTTATATTCATCGAGTACATCGAAAATAACTTAAATTCACTTTATTCATCGAAATTAAGTTATATTCATCAAATACATCGAAAATAACTTAAATTCACTTTATTCATCGAAATTAAGTTATATTCATCGAGTACATCGAAAATAACTTAAATTCACTTTATTCATCGAAATTAAGTTATATTCATCAAATACATCGAAAATAACTTAAATTCACTTTATTCATCGAAATTAAGTTATATTCATCAAATACATCGAAAATAACTTAAATTCACTTTATTCATCGAAACTAAGTTATATTCATCGAGTACATCGAAAATAACTTAAATTCACTTTATTCATCGAAATTAAGTTATATTCATCAAATACATCGAAAATAACTTAAATTCACTTTATTCATCGAAATTAAGTTATATTCATCAAATACATCGAAAATAACTTAAATTCACTTTATTCATCGAAACTAAGTTATATTCATCGAGTACATCGAAAATAACTTAAATTCACTTTATTCATCGAAATTAAGTTATATTCATCAAATACATCGAAAATAACTTAAATTCACTTTATTCATCGAAATTAAGTTATATTCATCAAATACATCGAAAATAACTTAAATTCACTTTATTCATCAAAATTAAGTTATATTCATCAAATACATCGAAAATAACATAAATTCACTTTATTCATCGAAACTAAGTTATATTCATCGAGTACATCGAAAATAACTTAAATTCACTTTATTCATCGAAACTAAGTTATATTCATCGAGTACATCGAAAATAACTTAAATTCACTTTATTCATCGAAATTAAGTTATATTCATCGAGTACATCGAAAATAGCATAAATTCACTTTATTCATCGAAACTAAGTTATATTCATCGAGTACATCGAAAATAACTTAAATTCACTTTATTCATAGAAATTAAGTTACATTCATCAAATACATCGAAAATAACTTAAACTCAATTTATTCATCGAAATTAAGTTATATTCATCGAGTACATCGAAAATAACTTAAATTCACTTTATTCATCGAAACTAAGTTATATTCATCGAGTACATCGAAAATAACTTAAATTCACTTTATTCATAGAAATTAAGTTACATTCATCAAATACATCGAAAATAACTTAAACTCAATTTATTCATCGAAATTAAGTTATATTCATCGAGTACATCGAAAATAACTTAAATTCACTTTATTCATCGAAACTAAGTTATATTCATCGAGTACATCGAAAATAACTTAAATTCACTTTATTCATCGAAACTAAGTTATATTCATCGAGTACATCGAAAATAACTTAAATTCACTTTATTCATCGAAATTAAGTTATATTCATCGAGTACATCGAAAATAACTTAAATTCACTTTATTCATCGAAATTAAGTTATATTTATCAAATACATCGAAAATAACTTAAATTTACTTTATTCATCGAAATTAAGTTATATTCATCAAATACATCGAAAATAACTTAAATTCACTTTATTCATCGAAATTAAGTTATATTCATCAAATACATCGAAAATAACTTAAATTCACTTTATTCATCGAAATTAAGTTATATTCATCGAGTACATCGAAAATAACTTAAATTCACTTTATTCATCGAAATTAAGTTATATTCATCAAATACATCGAAAATAACTTAAATTCACTTTATTCATCGAAATTAAGTTATATTCATCGAGTACATCGAAAATAACTTAAATTCACTTTATTCATCGAAATTAAGTTATATTCATCAAATACATCGAAAATAACTTAAATTCACTTTATTCATCGAAATTAAGTTATATTCATCGAGTACATCGAAAATAACTTAAATTCACTTTATTCATCGAAATTAAGTTATATTCATCAAATACATCGAAAATAACTTAAATTCACTTTATTCATCGAAATTAAGTTATATTCATCAAATACATCGAAAATAACATAAATTCACTTTATTCATCGAAACTAAGTTATATTCATCGAGTACATCGAAAATAACTTAAATTCACTTTATTCATCGAAATTAAGTTATATTCATCGAGTACATCGAAAATAACTTAAATTCACTTTATTCATCGAAATTAAGTTATATTCATCAAATACATCGAAAATAACTTAAATTCACTTTATTCATCGAAATTAAGTTATATTCATCGAGTACATCGAAAATAACTTAAATTTACTTTATTCATCGAAATTAAGTTATATTCATCAAATACATCGAAAATAACTTAAATTCACTTTATTCATCGAAATTAAGTTATATTCATCAAATACATCGAAAATAACTTAAATTCACTTTATTCATCAAAATTAAGTTATATTCATCAAATACATCGAAAATAACATAAATTCACTTTATTCATCGAAACTAAGTTATATTCATCGAGTACATCGAAAATAACTTAAATTCACTTTATTCATCGAAACTAAGTTATATTCATCGAGTACATCGAAAATAACTTAAATTCACTTTATTCATCGAAATTAAGTTATATTCATCGAGTACATCGAAAATAGCATAAATTCACTTTATTCATCGAAACTAAGTTATATTCATCGAGTACATCGAAAATAACTTAAATTCACTTTATTCATCGAAATTAAGTTATATTCATCAAATACATCGAAAATAACATAAATTCACTTTATTCATCGAAATTAAGTTATATTCATCAAATACATCGAAAATAACTTAAATTCACTTTATTCATCGAAATTAAGTTATATTCATCAAATACATCGAAAATAACTTAAATTCACTTTATTCATCAAAATTAAGTTATATTCATCAAATACATCGAAAATAACATAAATTCACTTTATTCATCGAAACTAAGTTATATTCATCGAGTACATCGAAAATAACTTAAATTCACTTTATTCATCGAAACTAAGTTATATTCATCGAGTACATCGAAAATAACTTAAATTCACTTTATTCATCGAAATTAAGTTATATTCATCAAATACATCGAAAATAACTTAAATTCACTTTATTCATCGAAATTAAGTTATATTCATCAAATACATCGAAAATAACTTAAATTCACTTTATTCATCAAAATTAAGTTATATTCATCAAATACATCGAAAATAACATAAATTCACTTTATTCATCGAAACTAAGTTATATTCATCGAGTACATCGAAAATAACTTAAATTCACTTTATTCATCGAAACTAAGTTATATTCATCGAGTACATCGAAAATAACTTAAATTCACTTTATTCATCGAAATTAAGTTATATTCATCGAGTACATCGAAAATAGCATAAATTCACTTTATTCATCGAAACTAAGTTATATTCATCGAGTACATCGAAAATAACTTAAATTCACTTTATTCATAGAAATTAAGTTACATTCATCAAATACATCGAAAATAACTTAAACTCAATTTATTCATCGAAATTAAGTTATATTCATCGAGTACATCGAAAATAACTTAAATTCACTTTATTCATCGAAACTAAGTTATATTCATCGAGTACATCGAAAATAACTTAAATTCACTTTATTCATCGAAACTAAGTTATATTCATCGAGTACATCGAAAATAACTTAAATTCACTTTATTCATCGAAATTAAGTTACATTCATCAAATACATCGAAAATAACTTAAATTCACTTTATTCATCAAATACATCGAAAATAACTTAAGTTCACTTTATTCATCGAAATTAAGTTATATTCATCAAATACATCGAAAATAACTTAAATTCACTTTATTCATCGAAATTAAGTTACATTCATCAAATACATCGATGAATAAAGTGAACTTAAGTTATTTTCAATGTATTTGATGAATAAAGTGAATTTAAGTTATTTAACTTAAATTCACTTTATTCATCAAATACATCGAAAATAACTTAAGTTCACTTTATTCATCGAAATTAAGTTATATTCATCAAATACATCGAAAATAACTTAAATTCACTTTATTCATCGAAATTAAGTTACATTCATCAAATACATCAAAAAAAATTAAATTCACTTTATTCATCGAAATTAAGTTAAATTCATCAAATACATCGAAAATTACTTAAATTCACTTTATTCATCGAAATTAAGTTATATTCATCAAATACATCGAAAATAACTTAAATTTACTTTATTCATCGAAATTAAGTTATATTCATCGAGTACATCGAAAATAACTTAAATTCACTTTATTCATCGAAATTAAGTTATATTCATCGAGTACATCGAAAATAACTTAAATTCACTTTATTCATCGAAATTAAGTTATATTCATCGAGTACATCGAAAATAACTTAAATTCGCTTTATTCGTCGAAATTAAGTTATATTCATCAAATACATCGAAAATAACTTAAATTCACTTTATTCATCGAAATTAAGTTATATTCATCAAATACATCGAAAATAACTTAAATTCACTTTATTCATAGAAATTAAGTTATATTCATCGAGTACATCGAAAATAACTTAAATTCACTTTATTCATCGAAATTAAGTTACATTCATCAAATACATCGAAAATAACTTAAATTCACTTTATTCATCGAAATTAAGTTATATTCAGCAAATACATCGAAAATAACTTCAATTCACTTTATTCATCGAAATAAAGTTATATTCATCGAGTACATCGAAAATAACTTAAATTCACTTTATTCATCGAAATTAAGTTATATTCATCGAGTACATCGAAAATAACTTAAATTCACTTTATTCATCGAAATTAAGTTACATTCATCAAATACATCGAAAATAACTTAAATTCACTTTATTCATCGAAATTAAGTTATATTCATCAAATACATCGAAAATAACTTAAATTCACTTTATTCATCGAAATAAAGTTATATTCATCGAGTACATCGAAAATAACTTAAATTCACTTTATTCATCGAAATTAAGTTATATTCATCGAGTACATCGAAAATAACTTAAATTCACTTTATTAATCGAAATTAAGTTATATTCATCAAATACATCGAAAATAACTTAAATTCACTTTATTCATCGAAATTAAGTTATATTCATCAAATACATCGAAAATAACTTAAATTCACTTTATTCATCGAAATTAAGTTATATTCATCAAATACATCGAAAATAACTTAAATTCACTTTATTCATCGAAATTAAGTTATATTCATCAAGTACATCGAAAATAACTTAAATTCACTTTATTCATCGAAATTAAGTTATATTCATCAAATACATAAAAAAAAATTCACTTTATTCATCGAAATTAAGTTAAATTCATCAAATACATCGAAAATAACTTAAATTCACTTTATTCATCGAAATTAAGTTATATTCATCAAATACATCGAAAATAACTTAAATTCACTTTATTCATCGAAATTAAGTTATATTCATCGAGTACATCGAAAATAACTTAAATTCACTATATTCATCGAAATTAAGTTATATTCATCGAGTACATCGAAAATAACTTAAATTCACTTTATTTATCGAAATTAAGTTATATTCATCGAGTACATCGAAAATAACTTAAATTCACTTTATTCATCGAAATTAAGTTATATTCATCAAATACATTCATCGAAATTAAGTTATATTCATCAAATACATCGAAAATAACTTAAATTCACTTTATTCATCGAAATTAAGTTATATTCATCAAATACATCGAAAATAACATAAATTCACTTTATTCCTCGAAACTAAGTTATATTCATCGAGTACATCGAAAATAACTTAAATTCACTTTATTCATCGAAATTAAGTTATATTCATCGAGTACATCGAAAATAACTTAAATTCACTTTATTCATCGAAACTAAGTTATATTCATCGAGTACATCGAAAATAACTTAAATTCACTTTATTCATCGAAATTAAGTTATATTCATCGAGTACATCGAAAATAGCATAAATTCACTTTATTCATCGAAACTAAGTTATATTCATCGAGTACATCGAAAATAACTTAAATTCACTTTATTCATAGAAATTAAGTTACATTCATCAAATACATCGAAAATAACTTAAACTCAATTTATTCATCGAAATTAAGTTATATTCATCGAGTACATCGAAAATAACTTAAATTCACTTTATTCATCGAAACTAAGTTATATTCATCGAGTACATCGAAAATAACTTAAATTCACTTTATTCATCGAAACTAAGTTATATTCATCGAGTACATCGAAAATAACTTAAATTCACTTTATTCATCGAAATTAAGTTACATTCATCAAATACATCGAAAATAACTTAAATTTACTTTATTCATCAAATACATCGAAAATAACTTAAATTCACTTTATTCATCGAAATTAAGTTATATTCATCAAGTACATCGAAAATAACTTAAATTCACTTTATTCATCGAAATTAAGTTATATTCATCAAATACATAAAAAAAAATTCACTTTATTCATCGAAATTAAGTTAAATTCATCAAATACATCGAAAATAACTTAAATTCACTTTATTCATCGAAATTAAGTTATATTCATCAAATACATCGAAAATAACTTAAATTCACTTTATTCATCGAAATTAAGTTATATTCATCGAGTACATCGAAAATAACTTAAATTCACTATATTCATCGAAATTAAGTTATATTCATCGAGTACATCGAAAATAACTTAAATTCACTTTATTTATCGAAATTAAGTTATATTCATCGAGTACATCGAAAATAACTTAAATTCACTTTATTCATCGAAATTAAGTTATATTCATCAAATACATTCATCGAAATTAAGTTATATTCATCAAATACATCGAAAATAACTTAAATTCACTTTATTCATCGAAATTAAGTTATATTCATCAAATACATCGAAAATAACATAAATTCACTTTATTCCTCGAAACTAAGTTATATTCATCGAGTACATGGAAAATAACTTAAATTCACTTTATTCATCGAAATTAAGTTATATTCATCGAGTACATCGAAAATAACTTAAATTCACTTTATTCATCGAAACTAAGTTATATTCATCGAGTACATCGAAAATAACTTAAATTCACTTTATTCATCGAAATTAAGTTATATTCATCGAGTACATCGAAAATAGCATAAATTCACTTTATTCATCGAAACTAAGTTATATTCATCGAGTACATCGAAAATAACTTAAATTCACTTTATTCATAGAAATTAAGTTACATTCATCAAATACATCGAAAATAACTTAAACTCAATTTATTCATCGAAATTAAGTTATATTCATCGAGTACATCGAAAATAACTTAAATTCACTTTATTCATCGAAACTAAGTTATATTCATCGAGTACATCGAAAATAACTTAAATTCACTTTATTCATCGAAACTAAGTTATATTCATCGAGTACATCGAAAATAACTTAAATTCACTTTATTCATCGAAATTAAGTTACATTCATCAAATACATCGAAAATAACTTAAATTTACTTTATTCATCAAATACATCGAAAATAACTTAAGTTCACTTTATTCATCGAAATTAAGTTATATTCATCAAATACATCGAAAATAACTTAAATTCACTTTATTCATCGAAATTAAGTTACATTCATCAAATACATCGATGAATAAAGTGAACTTAAGTTATTTTCGATGTATTTGATGAATAAAGTGAATTTAAGTTATTTAACTTAAATTCACTTTATTCATCAAATACATCGAAAATAACTTAAGTTCACTTTAT
The DNA here is from genome assembly GCA_949987705.1 of Thereva unica. NCBI lineage: Eukaryota > Metazoa > Arthropoda > Insecta > Diptera > Therevidae > Thereva > Thereva unica. Next base: position 50,224 of record CATLJY010000014.1, on the reverse strand, counting down.
TCATCGAAATTAAGTTATATTCATCAAATACATCGAAAATAACTTAAATTCACTTTATTCATCGAAATTAAGTTACATTCATCAAATACATCAAAAAAAATTAAATTCACTTTATTCATCGAAATTAAGTTAAATTCATCAAATACATCGAAAATTACTTAAATTCACTTTATTCATCGAAATTAAGTTATATTCATCAAATACATCGAAAATAACTTAAATTTACTTTATTCATCGAAATTAAGTTATATTCATCGAGTACATCGAAAATAACTTAAATTCACTTTATTCATCGAAATTAAGTTATATTCATCGAGTACATCGAAAATAACTTAAATTCACTTTATTCATCGAAATTAAGTTATATTCATCGAGTACATCGAAAATAACTTAAATTCGCTTTATTCGTCGAAATTAAGTTATATTCATCAAATACATCGAAAATAACTTAAATTCACTTTATTCATCGAAATTAAGTTATATTCATCAAATACATCGAAAATAACTTAAGTTCACTTTATTCATCGAAATTAAGTTATATTCATCAAATACATCGAAAATAACTTAAATTCACTTTATTCATCGAAATTAAGTTATATTCATCAAATACATCGAAAATAACTTAAATTCACTTTATTCATAGAAATTAAGTTATATTCATCGAGTACATCGAAAATAACTTAAATTCACTTTATTCATCGAAATTAAGTTAAATTCATCAAATACATCGAAAATAACTTAAATTCACTTTATTCATCGAAATTAAGTTATATTCATCAAATACATCGAAAATAACTTCAATTCACTTTATTCATCGAAATAAAGTTATATTCATCGAGTACATCGAAAATAACTTAAATTCACTTTATTCATCGAAATTAAGTTATATTCATCGAGTACATCGAAAATAACTTAAATTCACTTTATTCATCGAAATTAAGTTATATTCATCAAATACATCGAAAATAACTTAAATTCACTTTATTCATCGAAATTAAGTTATATTCATCAAATACATCGAAAATAACTTAAATTCACTTTATTCATCGAAATTAAGTTATATTCATCAAATACATCGAAAATAACTTAAATTCACTTTATTCATCGAAATTAAGTTATATTCATCAAGTACATCGAAAATAACTTAAATTCACTTTATTCATCGAAATTAAGTTATATTCATCAAATACATAAAAAAAAAATTCACTTTATTCATCGAAATTAAGTTAAATTCATCAAATACATCGAAAATAACTTAAATTCACTTTATTCATCGAAATTAAGTTATATTCATCAAATACATCGAAAATAACTTAAATTCACTTTATTCATCGAAATTAAGTTATATTCATCGAGTACATCGAAAATAACTTAAATTCACTATATTCATCGAAATTAAGTTATATTCATCGAGTACATCGAAAATAACTTAAATTCACTTTATTTATCGAAATTAAGTTATATTCATCGAGTACATCGAAAATAACTTAAATTCACTTTATTCATCGAAATTAAGTTATATTCATCAAATACATTCATCGAAATTAAGTTATATTCATCAAATACATCGAAAATAACATAAATTCACTTTATTCATCGAAATTAAGTTATATTCTTCAAATACATCGAAAATAACATAAATTCACTTTATTCATCGAAACTAAGTTATATTCTTCGAGTACATCGAAAATAACTTAAATTCACTTTATTCATCGAAATTAAGTTATATTCATCGAGTACATCGAAAATAACTTAAATTCACTTTATTCATCGAAATTAAGTTATATTCATCAAATACATCGAAAATAACTTAAATTCACTTTATTCATCGAAATTAAGTTATATTCATCAAATACATCGAAAATAACTTAAATTCACTTTATTCATCAAAATTAAGTTATATTCATCAAATACATCGAAAATAACATAAATTCACTTTATTCATCGAAACTAAGTTATATTCATCGAGTACATCGAAAATAACTTAAATTCACATTATTCATCGAAACTAAGTTATATTCATCGAGTACATCGAAAATAACTTAAATTCACTTTATTCATCGAAATTAAGTTATATTCATCGAGTACATGGAAAATAACATAAATTCACTTTATTCATCGAAACTAAGTTATATTCATCGAGTACATCGAAAATAACTTAAATTCACTTTATTCATAGAAATTAAGTTACATTCATCAAATACATCGAAATTAACTTAAACTCAATTTATTCATCGAAATTAAGTTATATTCATCGAGTACATCGAAAATAACTTAAATTCACTTTATTCATCGAAACTAAGTTATATTCATCGAGTACATCGAAAATAACTTAAATTCACTTTATTCATCGAAATTAAGTTATATTCATCAAATACATCGAAAATAACTTAAATTCACTTTATTCATCGAAATTAAGTTATATTCATCGAGTACATCGAAAATAACTTAAATTCACTTTATTCATCGAAATTAAGTTATATTCATCGAGTACATCGAAAATAACTTAAATTCACTTTATTCATCGAAATTAAGTTATATTCATCAAATACATCGAAAATAACTTAAATTCACTTTATTCATCGAAATTAAGTTATATTCATCAAATACATCGAAAATAACTTAAATTCACTTTATTCATCGAAATTAAGTTATATTCATCGAGTACATCGAAAATAACTTAAATTCACTTTATTCATCGAAATTAAGTTTTATTCATCAAATACATCGAAAATAACTTAAATTCACTTTATTCATCGAAATTAAGTTATATTCATCGAGTACATCGAAAATAACTTAAATTCACTTTATTCATCGAAATTAAGTTACATTCATCAAATACATCGAAAATAACTTAAATTCCCTTTATTCACCGAAATTAAGTTATATTCATCAAATACATCGAAAATAACTTAAATTCACTTTATTCATCGAAATTAAGTTATATTCATCGAGTACATCGAAAATAACTTAAATTCACTATATTCATCGAAATTAAGTTATATTCATCGAGTACATCGAAAATAACTTAAATTCACTTTATTCATTGAAATTAAGTTATATTCATCAAATACATCGAAAATAACTTAAATTCACTTTATTCATCGAAATTAAGTTACATTCATCAAATACATCGAAAATAACTTAAATTCACTTTATTCATCAAATACATCGAAAATAACTTAAGTTCACTTTATTCATCGAAATTAAGTTATATTCATCAAATACATCGAAAATAACTTAAATTCACTTTATTCATCGAAATTAAGTTACATTCATCAAATACATCGAAAATAACTTAAATTCACTTTATTCATCGAAATTAAGTTACATTCATCAAATACATCAAAAAAATTAAATTCACTTTATTCATCGAAATTAAGTTAAATTCATCAAATACATCGAAAATAACTTAAATTCACTTTATTCATCGAAATTAAGTTATATTCATCAAATACATCGAAAATAACTTAAATTCACTTTATTCATCGAAATTAAGTTATATTCATCGAGTACATCGAAAATAACTTAAATTCACTTTATTCATCGAAATTAAGTTATATTCATCAAGTACATCGAAAATAACTTAAATTCACTTTATTCATCGAAATTAAGTTATATTCATCAAATACATCGAAAATAACTTAAATTCACTTTATTCATCGAAATTAAGTTATATTCATCGAGTACATCGAAAATAACTTAAATTCACTTTATTCATCGAAATTAAGTTATATTCATCGAGTACATCGAAAATAACTTAAATTCACTTTATTCATCGAAATTAAGTTATATTCATCAAATACATCGAAAATAACTTAAATTCACTTTATTCATCGAAATTAAGTTATATTCATCAAATACATCGAAAATAACTTAAGTTCACTTTATTCATCGAAATTAAGTTATATTCATCAAATACATCGATAATAACTTAAATTCACTTTATTCATCGAAATTAAGTTATATTCATCAAATACATCGAAAATAACTTAAATTCACTTTATTCATCGAAATTAAGTTATATTCATCGAGTACATCGAAAATAACTTAAATTCACTTTATTCATCGAAATTAAGTTATATTCATCGAGTACATCGAAAATAACTTAAATTCACTTTATTCATCGAAATTAAGTTATATTCATCGAGTACATCGAAAATAACTTAAATTCACTTTATTCATCGAAATTAAGTTATATTCATCGAGTACATCGAAAATAACTTAAATTCACTTTATTCATCGAAATTAAGTTATATTCATCAAATACATCGAAAATAACTTAAATTCAATTTATTCATCGAAATTAAGTTATATTCATCGAGTACATCGAAAATAACATAAATTCACTTTATTCATCGAAACTAAGTTATATTCATCGAGTACATCGAAAATAACTTAAATTCACTTTATTCATCGAAATTAAGTTATATTCATCGAGTACATCGAAAATAACATAAATTCACTTTATTCATCGAAACTAAGTTATATTCATCGAGTACATCGAAAATAACTTAAATTCACTTTATTCATAGAAATTAAGTTACATTCATCAAATACATCGAAATTAACTTAAACTCAATTTATTCATCGAAATTAAGTTATATTCATCGAGTACATCGAAAATAACTTAAATTCACTTTATTCATCGAAACTAAGTTATATTCATCGAGTACATCGAAAATAACTTAAATTCACTTTATTCATCGAAACTAAGTTATATTCATCGAGTACATCGAAAATAACTTAAACTCAATTTATTCATCGAAATTAAGTTATATTCATCGAGTACATCGAAAATAACTTAAATTCACTTTATTCATCGAAACTAAGTTATATTCATCGAGTACATCGAAAATAACTTAAATTCACTTTATTCATCGAAACTAAGTTATATTCACCGAGTACATCGAAAATAACTTAAATTCACTTTATTCATAAAAATTAAGTTACATTCATCAAATACATCGAAAATAACTTAAACTCAATTTATTCATCGAAATTAAGTTATATTCATCGAGTACATCGAAAATAACTTAAATTCACTTTATTCATCGAAACTAAGTTATATTCATCGAGTACATCGAAAATAACTTAAATTCACTTTATTCATCGAAATTAAGTTATATTCATCAAATACATCGAAAATAACTTAAATTCACTTTATTCATCGAAATTAAGTTATATTCATCGAGTACATCGAAAATAACTTAAATTCACTTTATTCATCGAAATTAAGTTATATTCATCAAATACATCGAAAATAACTTAAATTCACTTTATTCATCGAAATTAAGTTATATTCATCGAGTACATCGAAAATAACTTAAATTCACTTTATTCATCGAAATTAAGTTATATTCATCAAATACATCGAAAATAACTTAAATTCACTTTATTCATCGAAATTAAGTTATATTCATCAAATACATCGAAAATAACTTAAATTCACTTTATTCATCGAAATTAAGTTATATTCATCGAGTACATCGAAAATAACTTAAATTCACTTTATTCATCGAAATTAAGTTTTATTCATCAAATACATCGAAAATAACTTAAATTCACTTTATTCATCGAAATTAAGTTATATTCATCGAGTACATCGAAAATAACTTAAATTCACTTTATTCATCGAAATTAAGTTACATTCATCAAATACATCGAAAATAACTTAAATTCCCTTTATTCACCGAAATTAAGTTATATTCATCAAATACATCGAAAATAACTTAAATTCACTTTATTCATCGAAATTAAGTTATATTCATCGAGTACATCGAAAATAACTTAAATTCACTTTATTCATCGAAATTAAGTTATATTCATCGAGTACATCGAAAATAACTTAAATTCACTTTATTCATTGAAATTAAGTTATATTCATCAAATACATCGAAAATAACTTAAATTCACTTTATTCATCGAAATTAAGTTACATTCATCAAATACATCGAAAATAACTTAAATTCACTTTATTCATCAAATACATCGAAAATAAGTTAAGTTTACTTTATTCATCGAAATTAAGTTATATTCATCAAATACATCGAAAATAACTTAAATTCACTTTATTCATCGAAATTAAGTTACATTCATCAAATACATCGAAAATAACTTAAATTCACTTTATTCATCGAAATTAAGTTACATTCATCAAATACATCAAAAAAAATTAAATTCACTTTATTCATCGAAATTAAGTTAAATTCATCAAATACATCGAAAATAACTTAAATTCACTTTATTCATCGAAATTAAGTTATATTCATCAAATACATCGAAAATAACTTAAATTCACTTTATTCATCGAAATTAAGTTATATTCATCGAGTACATCGAAAATAACTTAAATTCACTTTATTCATCGAAATTAAGTTATATTCATCGAGTACATCGAAAATAACTTAAATTCACTTTATTCATCGAAATTAAGTTATATTCATCGAGTACATCGAAAATAACTTAAATTCACTTTATTCATCGAAATTAAGTTATATTCATCGAGTACATCGAAAATAACTTAAATTCACTTTATTCATCGAAATTAAGTTATATTCATCGAGTACATCGAAAATAACTTAAATTCACTTTATTCATCGAAATTAAGTTATATTCATCAAATACATCGAAAATAACTTAAATTCACTTTATTCATCGAAATTAAGTTATATTCATCAAATACATCGAAAATAACTTAAGTTCACTTTATTCATCGAAATTAAGTTATATTCATCAAATACATCGATAATAACTTAAATTCACTTTATTCATCGAAATTAAGTTATATTCATCAAATACATCGAAAATAACTTAAATTCACTTTATTCATCGAAATTAAGTTATATTCATCGAGTACATCGAAAATAACTCAAATTCACTTTATTCATCGAAATTAAGTTATATTCATCGAGTACATCGAAAATAACTTAAATTCACTTTATTCATCGAAATTAAGTTATATTCATCAAATTCATCGAAAATAACTTAAATTCACTTTATTCATCGAAATTAAGTTATATTCATCGAGTACATCGAAAATAACTTAAATTCACTTTATTCATCGAAATTAAGTTATATTCATCAAATACATCGAAAATAACTTAAGTTCACTTTATTCATCGAAATTAAGTTATATTCATCAAATACATCGAAAATAACTTAAATTCACTTTATTCATCGAAATTAAGTTATATTCATCAAATACATCGAAATCAACTTAAATTCACTTTATTCATCGAAATTAAGTTATATTCATCAAATACATCGAAAATAACTTAAATTCACTTTATTCGTCGAAATTAAGTTATATTCATCAAATACATAGAAAATAACTTAAATTCACTTTATTCATCGAAATTAAGTTATATTCATCGAGTACATCGAAAATAACTTAAATTCACTTTATTCATCGAAATTAAGTTATATTCATCGAGTACATCGAAAATAACTTAAATTCACTTTATTCATCGAAATTAAGTTATATTCATCGAGTACATCGAAAATAACTTAAATTCACTTTATTCATCGAAATTAAGTTATATTCATCAAATACATCGAAAATAACTTAAATTCACTTTATTCATAGAAATTAAGTTACATTCATCAAATACATCGAAAATAACTTAAATTCACTTTATTCATCGAAATTAAGTTACATTCATCAAATACATAAAAAAAATTAAATTCACTGTGTTCATCGAAATTAAGTTAAATTCATTAAATACATCGAAAATAACTTAAATTCACTTTATTCATCGAAATTAAGTTACATTCATCAAATACATCGAAAATAACTTAAATTCACTTTATTCATCGAAAATAAGTTATATTCATCAAATACATCGAAAATAACTTAAATTCACTTTATTCATCGAAATTAAGTTACATTCATCAAATACATCGAAAATAACTGAAATTCAGTTTATTCATCGAAATTAAGTTATATTCATCGAGTACATCGAAAATAACTTAAATTCACTTTATTCATCGAAATTAAGTTACATTCATCAAATACATCGAAAATACCTTAAATTCACTTTATTCATCGAAATTAAGTTATATTCATCAAATACATCGAAAATAACTTAAATTCACTTTATTCATCGAAATTAAGTTACATTCATCAAATACATCGAAAATAACTTAAATTCACTTTATTCATCGAAATTAAGTTATATTCGTCAAATACATCGAAAATAACTTAAATTCACTTTATTCATCGAAATTAAGTTATATTCATCAAATACATCGAAAATAACTTAAAATCACTTTATTCATCGAAATTAAGTTATATTCATCGAGTACATCGAAAATAACTTAAATTCGCTTTATTCATCGAAATTAAGTTATATTCATCGAGTACATCGAAAATAACTTAAATTCACTTTATTCATCGAAATTAAGTTACATTCATCAAATACATCGAAAATAACTTAAATTCACTTTATTCATCGAAATTAAGTTATATTCATCAAATACATCGAAAATAACTTAAATTCACTTTATTCATCGAAATTAAGTTATATTCATCAAATACATCGAAAATAACTTAAATTCACTTTATTCGAAATTAAGTTATATTCATCACATACATCGAAAATAACTTAAATTCACTTTATTCATCGAAATTAGGTTATATTCATCGAGTACATCGAAAATAACTTAAATTCACTTTATTCATCGAAATTAAGTTATATTCATCAAATACATCGAAAATAACTTAAATTCACTTTATTCATTGAAATTAAGTTATATTCATCGAGTACATCGAAAATAACTTAAATTCACTTTATTCATCGAAATTAAGTTACATTCATCAAATACATCGAAAATAACTTAAATTCACTTTATTCATCGAAATTAAGTTATATTCATCAAATACATCGAAAATAACTTAAATTCACTTTATTCATCGAAATTAAGTTATATTCATCAAATACATCGAAAATAACTTAAATTCACTTTATTCATCGAAATTAAGTTACATTCATCAAATAATTTAAGTTAAGTTAACTTAATTGAATAAAGTGAATTTAAGTTATTTTCGATGTATTTGATGAATGTAACTTAATTTCGATGAATAAAGTGAATTTAAGTTATTTTCGATGTATTTGATGAATATAGCTTCATTTCGATGAATAAAGTGAATTTAAGTTATTTTCGATGTATTTGATGAATGTAACTTAATTTCGATGAATAAAGTGAATTTAAGTTATTTTCGATGTATTTGATGAATGTAACTTAATTTCGATGAATAAAGTGAATTTAAGTTATTTTCGATGTACTCGATGAATATAACTTAATTTCGATGAATAAAGTGAATTTAAGTTATTTTCGATGTATTTGATGAATATAGCTTCATTTCGATGAATAAAGTGAATTTAAGTTGTTTTCGATGTATTTGATGAATGTAACTTAATTTCGATGAATAAAGTGAATTTAAGTTATTTTCGATGTACAGGAATACCCCGATTTACGTCGAAAAGCGTTCCGAGAAAACACGACGTAAATCGAAACGACGTAAATCGGGGTAAGAGAAATTATAACACCAATTATAACACGACGTATTTTAAAAGGCTTTTTTTTCAGAAATGTCATAATTTTTTTTTTATTAAAAGTACATAAATTATAAACTTAAATTATAAAATTTACATCTATTGTAACATCTTTTTTATATGTACATAGTTTCAATCGTCTGAACTATCATCGGATTCAACCGTATATACCTTCGATGATCTTCCTTCAGAAGTAGACGGTTTCGGTAATTTCCGTTTAGAAGATACCGGCTTGAAAAACGACTCGATTCTCCTTTGGGGTAAATTCCTACGTTTCTCCGTGTATAAATCCCTGTAGTACCCTACACCATTGAAAACAGCCGTTCTTATTGCTTCGAATCTCTCCGCGTCGTTGTCATATTTTTTAAAAACCTCCATTGCTTTTTTTAAATATTGAAATGCTTCGGAAAGCTTTTGTAAAAGAAATTCCAAATCTTTCTCGTCATTTTCGTTTGATGTGATATTGTCCTTCACATTTTTATTTTGCGAATTTTCCAATAGTAACTCCAAAATTTCTTCATTGGTTAAGGATTCCGGATGAGCTCGTAAAGTCTCCGTAACATCGGCATGACTTACTTCTGTAAAGCCAATGCGATGGGCCAATTCCACAATTTCTGTGTGCAATTCTTCCGGGTTTTCCACTTCACATCCATCAGAGGTGCATTCAGGCCATAATTTCTTCCATCCTCCATTCATAGTAGAAATTGCAACCTCATCCCACGATTTTTTTATATTTTCGACATCCTTCAATATATTAAAATTACGCCAAAAATGTTGAATGAAGTCATTTCTATTTTCTTCCTCTGAATTAACAGCTTCAATAAGTTGATTTAATGTTCGACGCAAGAAGTATGATTTAAAAGTAGCAATAATACCTTGGTCTATGGGTTGAAGAAGGGATGTGGTATTAGGCGGCAAGAAGATTATTCTGACGTTTTCGTTGGATTCGTCCAAATTAATAGGATGTCCTGGAGCATTATCAATTAATAACAAGGCTTTATATGCTATATTTTGACTTTCACAATACTTTTTCACTTCAGGGCAAAAATTCTCTTTAAACCAATTGGCGAAAATTGTGGCTGTTACCCAGGCTTTTTTGTTGGCTTTCCATATTACTGGGAGAGTTTCTTTACGCACATTTTTCATTGCCCTTGGTGTTTCTGATTTATAAACCAGCATTGGTTTAAGCTTGAAATCTCCCGACGCATTTCCTCCGATAAGTAATGTTAGCCTATCCTTTGCTACTTTAAAGCCCGATGCATCACTTTCTTCTCTTGATGTAAAAGTTCTAGAGGGTAAACGCTTCCAAAAAAGCCCCGTCTCATCAACGTTAAATACTTGTTGGGGGGTATATCCTCCATTAACGATTATTTCCTTTAACTTTGCAGGAAATTCTTTTGCTGCTTCCAAGTCCGCACTTGCAGTTTCGCCGACCATTTTTATGCTGTGTAGTTGGGCTCTTGTTTTGAATCTGTCGAACCATCCGCGACTTGCATTGAAAGCCTCATCTTTACTTTCTTCGCCAGCCTTATTCTTCAAATCGTTGAACAAACTTTTTGCTTTCTCTTGGATTATTTGCGTTGTTACAGGTATATTTTAGTCTCTTATATCAGTTATCCATAAAGTTAGCGCTTTTTCCATTTTTTCTAATAAAAGCGACCTAGCCTTTGTTTTAATAGCAGCTGATTTTTCGGCTCCTGCTGCTACACTTTCACGTATTTTATCGGCATTTTTATATATCGTCCTCACAGTTGTAGGTGGCAGTCCTAGTGAGAGTTTTAAGGGCCCAATACACGAGCGCACCATCCAACCACGCCACGCCAAAAAAACAACAATTTGTACCTATACAAATGACAAGTGCATACAAATTGTTGTTGTTTTGGCGTGGCGTAAGTCGGATGGAGCGCTCGTGTATTGGGGCCTTCATAGAAGTATTGTTTAAAGAAAAAAAAAATGAAAAACAGAAACTTAAAAAATATTTGAGTTGAAAAATTTTGCGACGTAAATCGGGGTAAGGACGACGTAAATCGAGTTATAGGATCAAATATTTCGACGACGTAAATCGAAACGACGTAAATCGGGCGACGTAAATCGGGGTATTCCTGTATTTGATGAATATAACTTAATTTCGATGAATAAAGTGAATTTAAGTTATTTTCGATGTATTTGATGAATGTAACTTAATTTCGATGAATAAAGTGAATTTAAGTTATTTTCGATGTACTCGATGAACTTAATTTCGATGAATAAAGTGAATTTAATTTATTTTCGATGTTCTCGATGAATATAACTTAATTTCGATGAATAAAGTGAATTTAAGTTATTTTCGATGTATTTGATGAATATAACTTAATTTCGATGAATAAAGAGAATTTAAGTTATTTTCGATGTATTTGATGAATGTAACTTAATTTCGATGAATAAAGTGAATTTAAGTTATTTTCGATGTATTTGATGAATATAGCTTCATTTCGATGAATAAAGTGAATTTAAGTTATTTTCGATGTATTTGATGAATGTAACTTAATTTCGATGAATAAAGTGAATTTAAGTTATTTTCGATGTATTTGATGAATGTAACTTAATTTCGATGAATAAAGTGAATTTAAGTTATTTTCGATGTACTCGATGAATATAACTTAATTTCGATGAATAAAGTGAATTTAAGTTATTTTCGATGTATTTGATGAATGTAACTTAATTTCGATGAATAAAGTGAATTTAAGTTATTTTCGATGTATTTGATGAATATAACTTATTTTCGATGAATAAAGTGAATTTAAGTTATTTTCGATGTATTTGATGAATTTAACTTAATTTCGATGAATAAAGTGAATTTAAGTTATTTTCGATGTATTTAATGAATTTAACTTAATTTCGATGAACAAAGTGAATTTAATTTTTTTTTATGTATTTGATGAATGTAACTTAATTTCGATGAATAAAGTGAATTTAAGTTATTTTCGATGTATTTGATGAATGTAACTTAATTTCGATGAATAAAGTGAATTTAAGTTATTTTCGATGTATTTGATGAATATAGCTTCATTTCGATGAATAAAGTGAATTTAAGTTATTTTCGATGTATTTGATGAATGTAACTTAATTTCGATGAATAAAGTGAATTTAAGTTATTTTCGATGTATTTGATGAATGTAACTTAATTTCGATGAATAAAGTGAATTTAAGTTATTTTCGATGTACTCGATGAATATAACTTAATTTCGATGAATAAAGTGAATTTAAGTTATTTTCGATGTATTTGATGAATATAGCTTCATTTCGATGAATAAAGTGAATTTAAGTTGTTTTCGATGTATTTGATGAATGTGACTTAATTTCGATGAATAAAGTGAATTTAAGTTATTTTCGATGTATTTGATGAATATAACTTAATTTCGATGAATAAAGTGAATTTAAGTTATTTTCGATGTACTCGATGAATATAACTTAATTTCGATGAATAAAGTGAATTTAAGTTATTTTCGATGTATTTGATGAATGTAACTTAATTTCGATGAATAAAGTGAATTTAAGTTATTTTCGATGTACTCGATGAATATAACTTAATTTCGATGAATAAAGTGAATTTAATTTATTTTCGATGTTCTCGATGAATATAACTTAATTTCGATGAATAAAGTGAATTTAAGTTATTTTCGATGTATTTGATGAATATAACTTAATTTCGATGAATAAAGTGAATTTAAGTTATTTTCGATGTATTTGATGAATGTAACTTAATTTCGATGAATAAAGTGAATTTAAGTTATTTTCGATGTATTTGATGAATATAGCTTCATTTCGATGAATAAAATGAATTTAAGTTATTTTCGATGTATTTGATGAATGTAACTTAATTTCGATGAATAAAGTGAATTTAAGTTATTTTCGATGTATTTGATGAATGTAACTTAATTTCGATGAATAAAGTGAATTTAAGTTATTTTCGATGTACTCGATGAATATAACTTAATTTCGATGAATAAAGTGAATTTAAGTTATTTTCGATGTATTTGATGAATGTAACTTAATTTCGATGAATAAAGTGAATTTAAGTTATTTTCGATGTATTTGATGAATATAACTTATTTTCGATGAATAAAGTGAATTTAAGTTATTTTCGATGTATTTGATGAATTTAACTTAATTTCGATGAATAAAGTGAATTTAAGTTATTTTCGATGTATTTAATGAATTTAACTTAATTTCGATGAACAAAGTGAATTTAATTTTTTTTTATGTATTTGATGAATGTAACTTAATTTCGATGAATAAAGTGAATTTAAGTTATTTTCGATGTATTTGATGAATGTAACTTAATTTCGATGAATAAAGTGAATTTAAGTTATTTTCGATGTATTTGATGAATATAACTTAATTTCGATGAATAAAGTGAATTTAAGTTATTTTCGATGTATTTGATGAGTATAACTTAATTTCGATGAATAAAGTGAATTTAAGTTATTTTCGATGTATTTGATGAATGTAACTTAATTTCGATGAATAAAGTGAATTTAAGTTATTTTCGATGTATTTGATGAATATAACTTAATTTCGATGAATAAAGTGAATTTAAGTTATTTTCGATGTACTCGATGAATATAACTTAATTTCGATGAATAAAGTGAATTTATGTTATTTTCGATGTATTTGATGAATGTAACTTAATTTCGATGAATAAAGTGAATTTAAGTTATTTTCGATGTTCTCGATGAATATAACTTAATTTCGATGAATAAAGTGAATTTAAGTTATTTTCGATGTATTTGATGAATGTAACTTAATTTCGATGAATAAAGTGAATTTAAGTTATTTTCGATGTATTTGATGAATGTAACTTAATTTCGATGAATAAAGTGAATTTAAGTTATTTTCGATGTATTTGATGAATATAACTTAATTTCGATGAGTAAAGTGAATTTAAGTTACTTTCGATGTACTCGATGAATATAGCTTCATTTCGATGAATAAAATGAATTTAAGTTATTTTCGATGTATTTGATGAATGTAACTTAATTTCGATGAATAAAGTGAATTTAAGTTATTTTCGATGTATTTGATGAATGTAACTTAATTTCGATGAATAAAGTGAATTTAAGTTATTTTCGATGTACTCGATGAATATAACTTAATTTCGATGAATAAAGTGAATTTAAGTTATTTTCGATGTATTTGATGAATGTAACTTAATTTCGATGAATAAAGTGAATTTAAGTTATTTTCGATGTATTTGATGAATGTAACTTAATTTCGATGAATAAAGTGAATTTAAGTTATTTTCGATGTACTCGATGAATATAACTTAATTTCGATGAATAAAGTGAATTTAATTTATTTTCGATGTTCTCGATGAATATAACTTAATTTCGATGAATAAAGTGAATTTAAGTTATTTTGATGTATTTGATGAATATAACTTAATTTCGATGAATAAAGTGAATTTAAGTTATTTTCGATGTATTTGATGAATGTAACTTAATTTCGATGAATAAAGTGAATTTAAGTTATTTTCGATGTATTTGATGAATATAGCTTCATTTCGATGAATAAAATGAATTTAAGTTATTTTCGATGTATTTGATGAATGTAACTTAATTTCGATGAATAAAGTGAATTTAAGTTATTTTCGATGTATTTGATGAATGTAACTTAATTTCGATGAATAAAGTGAATTTAAGTTATTTTCGATGTACTCGATGAATATAACTTAATTTCGATGAATAAAGTGAATTTAAGTTATTTTCGATGTATTTGATGAATGTAACTTAATTTCGATGAATAAAGTGAATTTAAGTTATTTTCGATGTATTTGATGAATATAACTTATTTTCGATGAATAAAGTGAATTTAAGTTATTTTCGATGTATTTGATGAATTTAACTTAATTTCGATGAATAAAGTGAATTTAAGTTATTTTCGATGTATTTAATGAATTTAACTTAATTTCGATGAACAAAGTGAATTTAATTTTTTTTTTATGTATTTGATGAATGTAACTTAATTTCGATGAATAAAGTGAATTTAAGTTATTTTCGATGTATTTGATGAATGTAACTTAATTTCGATGAATAAAGTGAATTTAAGTTATTTTCGATGTATTTGATGAATATAACTTAATTTCGATGAATAAAGTGAATTTAAGTTATTTTCGATGTATTTGATGAGTATAACTTAATTTCGATGAATAAAGTGAATTTAAGTTATTTTCGATGTATTTGATGAATGTAACTTAATTTCGATGAATAAAGTGAATTTAAGTTATTTTCGATGTATTTGATGAATATAACTTAATTTCGATGAATAAAGTGAATTTAAGTTATTTTCGATGTACTCGATGAATATAACTTAATTTCGATGAATAAAGTGAATTTATGTTATTTTCGATGTATTTGATGAATGTAACTTAATTTCGATGAATAAAGTGAATTTAAGTTATTTTCGATGTTCTCGATGAATATAACTTAATTTCGATGAATAAAGTGAATTTAAGTTATTTTCGATGTATTTGATGAATGTAACTTAATTTCGATGAATAAAGTGAATTTAAGTTATTTTCGATGTATTTGATGAATGTAACTTAATTTCGATGAATAAAGTGAATTTAAGTTATTTTCGATGTATTTGATGAATATAACTTAATTTCGATGAGTAAAGTGAATTTAAGTTACTTTCGATGTACTCGATGAATATAACTTAATTTCGATGAATAAAGTGAATTTAAGTTATTTTCGATGTATTTGATGAATGTAACTTAATTTCGATGAATAAAGTGAATTTAAGTTATTTTCGATGTTTTTTTTTATGTGACAGACTAGAGGCTTAGGGAAAATCCCTTTGTACTGTATTTGATGAATGTAACTTAATTTCGATGAATATAGTGAATTTAAGTTATTTTCGATGTATTTGATGAATGTAACTTAATTTCGATGAATAAAGTGAATTTAAGTTATTTTCGATGTATTTGATGAATATAACTTAATTTCGATGAATAAAGTGAATTTAAGTTATTTTCGATGTATTTGATGAATATAACTTAATTTCGATGAATAAAGTGAATTTAAGTTATTTTCGATGTATTTGATGAATGTAACTTAATTTCGATGAATAAAGTGAATTTAAGTTATTTTCGATGTATTTGATGAATATAACTTAATTTCGATGAATAAAGTGAATTTAAGTTATTTTCGATGTATTTGATGAATATAACTTAATTTCGATGAATAAAGTGAATTTAAGTTATTTTCGATGTACTCGATGAATATAACTTAATTTCGATGAATAAAGTGAATTTAAGTTATTTTCGATGTATTTGATGAATGTAACTTAATTTTGATGAATAAAGTGAATTTAAGTTATTTTCGATGTATTTGATGAATGTAACTTAATTTCGATGAATAAAGTGAATTTAAGTTATTTTCGATGTACTCGATGAATATAACATAATTTCGATGAATAAAGCGAATTTAAGTTATTTTCGATGTATTTGATGAATGTAACTTAATTTCGATGAATAAAGTGAATTTAAGTTATTTTCGATGTATTTGATGAATGTAACTTAATTTCGATGAATAAAGTGAATTTAAGTTATTTTCGATGTATTTGAGGAATATAACTTAATTTCGATGAATAAAGTGAATTTAAGTTATTTTCGATGTACTCGATGAATATAACTTAATTTCGATGAATAAAGTGAATTTAAGTTATTTTCGATGTATTTGATGAATGTAACTTAATTTCGATGAATAAAGTGAATTTAAGTTATTTTCGATGTATTTGATGAATGTAACTTAATTTCGATGAATAAAGTGAATTTAAGTTATTTTCGACGTACTCGATGAATATAACTTAATTTCGATGAATAAAGTGAATTTAAGTTATTTTCGATGTTCTCGATGAATATAACTTAATTTCGATGAATAAAGTGAATTTAAGTTATTTTCGATGTATTTGATGAATTTAACTTAATTTCGATGAACAAAGTGAATTTAATTTTTTTTTATGTATTTGATGAATGTAACTTAATTTCGATGAATAAAGTGAATTTTAGTTATTTTCGATGTATTTGATGAATATAACTTAATTTCGATGAATAAAGTGAATTTAAGTTATTTTCGATGTATTTGATGAATATAACTTAATTTCGATGAATAAAGTGAATTTAAGTTATTTTCGATGTATTTGATGAATGTAACTTAATTTCGATGGATAAAGTGAATTTAAGTTAGTTTCGATGTATTTGATGAATATAACTTAATTTCGATGAATAAAGTGAATTTAAGTTATTTTCGATGTATTTGATGAATATAACTTAATTTCGATGAATAAAGTGAATTTAAGTTATTTTCGATGTACTCGATGAATATAACTTAATTTCGATGAATAAAGTGAATTTAAGTTATTTTCAATGTATTTGATGAATGTAACTTAATTTCGATGAATAAAGTGAATTTAAGTTATTTTCGATGTATTTGATGAATGTAACTTAATTTCGATGAATAAAGTGAATTTAAGTTATTTTCGATGTACTCGATGAATATAACTTAATTTCGATGAATAAAGTGAATTTGATTTATTTTCGATGTTCTCGATGAATATAACTTAATTTCGATGAATAAAGTGAATTTAAGTTATTTTCGATGTATTTGATGAATGTAACTTAATTTCGATGAATAAAGTGAATTTAAGTTATTTTCGATGTATTTGATGAATGTAACTTAATTTCGATGAATAAAGTGAATTTAAGTTATTTTCGATGTACTCGATGAATATAACTTAATTTCGATAAATAAAGTGAATTTAAGTTATTTTCGATGTATTTGATGAATGTAACTTAATTTCGATGAATAAAGTGAATTTAAGTTATTTTCGATGTATTTGATGAATATAACTTAATTTCGATGAATAAAGTGAATTTAAGTTATTTTCGATGTATTTGATGAATATAACTTAATTTCGATGAATAAAGTGAATTTAAGTTATTTTCGATGTATTTGATGAATATAACTTAATTTCGATGAATAAAGTGAATTTAAGTTATTTTCGATGTATTTGATGAATGTAACTTAATTTCGATGAACAAAGTGAATTTAATTTTTTTATGTATTTGATGAATGTAACTTAATTTCGATGAATAAAGTGAATTTAAGTTATTTTCGATGTATTTGATGAATGTAACTTAATTTCGATGAATAAAGTGAATTTAAGTTATTTTCGATGTATTTGATGAATAAAACTTAATTTCGATGAATAAAGTGAATTTAAGTTATTTTCGATGTATTTGATGAATATAACTTAATTTCGATGAATAAAGTGAATTTAAGTTATTTTCGATGTATTTGATGAATGTAACTTAATTTCGATGAATAAAGTGAATTTAAGGTATTTTCGATGTATTTGATGAATATAACTTAATTTCGATGAATAAAGTGAATTTAAGTTATTTTCGATGTATTTGATGAATATAACTTAATTTCGATGAATAAAGTGAAATTAAGTTATTTTCGATGTATTTGATGAATATAACTTAATTTCGATGAATAAAGTGAATTTAAGTTATTTTCGATGTATTTGATGAATATAACTTAATTTCGATGAATAAAGTTAATTTAAGTTATTTTCGATGTGATGAATGTAACTTAATTTCGATGAATAAAGTGAATTTAAGTTATTTTCGATGTATTTGATGAATGTAACTTAACTTCGATGAATAAAGTGAATTTAAGTTATTTTCGATGTATTTGATGAATATAATTTAATTTCGATGAATAAAGTGAATTTAAGTTATTTTCGATGTATTTGATGAATATAACTTAATTTCGATGAATAAAGTGAATTTAAGTTATTTTCGATGTATTTGATGAATGTAACTTAATTTCGATGAATAAAGTGAATTTAAGTTATTTTCGATGTATTTGATGAATGTAACTTAATTTCGATGAATAAAGTGAATTTAATTTTTTTTTATGTATTTGATGAATGTAACTTAATTTCGATGAATAAAGTGAATTTAAGTTATTTTCGATGTATTTGATGAATGTAACTTAATTTCGATGAATAAAGTGAATTTAAGTTATTTTCGATGTATTTGATGAATGTAACTTAATTTCGATGAATAAAGTGAATTGAAGTTATTTTCGATGTATTTGATGAATGTAACTTAATTTCGATGAAGAAAGTGAATTTAAGTTATTTTCGATGTATTTGATGAATATAACTTAATTTCGATGAATAAAGTGAATTTAAGTTATTTTCGATGTATTTGATGTGATGAATATAACTTAATTTCGATGAATAAAGTGAATTTAAGTTATTTTCGATGTACTCGATGAATATAACTTAATTTCGATGAATAAAGTGAATTTAAGTTATTTTCGATGTATTTGATGAATGTAACTTAATTTCGATGAATAAAGTGAATTTAAGTTATTTTCGATGTATTTGATGAATGTAACTTAATTTCGATGAATAAAGTGAATTTAAGTTATTTTCGATGTACTCGATGAATATAACTTAAACTCGATGAATAAAGTAAATTTAAGTTATTTTCGATGTATTTGATGAATGTAACTTAATTTCGATGAATAAAGTGAATTTAAGTTATTTTCGATGTATTTGATGAATATAACTTAATTTCGATGAATAAAGTGAATTTAAGTTATTTTCGATGTATTTGATGAATATAACTTAATTTCGATGAATAAAGTGAATTTAAGTTATTTTCGATGTATTTGATGAATATAACTTAATTTCGATGAATAAAGTGAAATTAAGTTATTTTCGATGTACTCGATGAATATAACTTAATTTCGACGAATAAAGTGAATTTCAGTTATTTTCGATGTATTTGATGAATGTAACTTAATTTCGATGAATAAAGTGAATTTAAGTTATTTTCGATGTATTTGATGAATGTAACTTAATTTCGATGAATAAAGTGAATTTAAGTTATTTTCGATGTATTTGATGAATATAACTTGATTTCGATGAATAAAGTGAATTTAAGTTATTTTCGATGTACTCGATGAATATAACTTAATTTCGATGAATAAAGTGAATTTAAGTTATTTTCGATGTATTTGATGAATGTACCTTAATTTCGATGAATAAAGTGAATTTAAGTTATTTTCGATGTATTTGATGAATGCAACTTAATTTCGATGAATAAAGTGAATTTAAGTTATTTTCGATGTACTCGATGAATATAACTTAATTTCGATGAATAAAGTGAATTTAAGTTATTTTCGATGTTCTCGATGAATATAACTTAATTTCGATGAATAAAGTGAATTTAAGTTATTTTCGATGTATTTGATGAATGTAACTTAATTTCGATGAATAAAGTGAATTTAAGTTATTTTCGATGTATTTGATGAGTTTAACTTAATTTCGATGAACAAAGTGAATTTAATTTTTTTATGTATTTGATGAATGTAACTTAATTTCGATGAATAAAGTGAATTTAAGTTATTTTCGATGTATTTGATGAATGTAACTTAATTTCGATGAATAAAGTGAATTTAAGTTATTTTCGATGTATTTGATGAATATAACTTAATTTCGATGAATAAAGTGAATTTAAGTTATTTTCGATGTATTTGATGAATATAACTTAATTTCGATGAATAAAGTGAATTTAAGTTATTTTCGATGTATTTGATGAATATAACTTAATTTCGATGAATAAAGTGAATTTAAGTTATTTTCGATGTATTTGATGAATGTAACTTAATTTCGATGAATAAAGTGAATTTAAGTTATTTTCGATGTATTTGATGAATGTAACTTAATTTCGATGAATAAAGTGAATTTAAGTTATTTTCGATGTATTTGATGAATATAACTTAATTTCGATGAATAAAGTGAATTTAAGTTATTTTTGATGTATTTGATGAATATAACTTAATTTCGATGAATAAAGTGAATTTAAGTTATTTTCGATGTATTTGATGAATATAACTTAATTTCGATGAGTAAAGTGAATTTAAGTTATTTTCGATGTATTTGATGAATATAACTTAATTTCGATGAATAAAGTGAATTTAAGTTATTTTCGATGTATTTGATGAATGTAACTTAATTTCGATGAATAAAGTGAATTTAAGTTATTTTCGATGTATTTGATGAATGTAACTGAATTTCGATGAATAAAGTGAATTTAAGTTATTTTCGATGCATTTGATGAATATAACTTAATTTCGATGAATAAAGTGAATTTAAGTTATTTTCGATGTATTTGATGAATATAACTTAATTTCGATGAATAAAGTGAATTTAAGTTATTTTCGATGTATTTGATGAATGTAACTTAATTTCGATGAATAAAGTGAATTTAAGTTATTTTCGATGTATTTGATGAATGTAACTTAATTTCGATGAATAAAGTGAATTTAAGTTATTTTCGATGTATTTGATGAATATAACTAATTTCGATGAATAAAGTGAATTTAAGTTATTTTCGATGTATTTGATGAATGTAACTTAATTTCGATGAATAAAGTGAATTTAAGTTATTTTCGATGTATTTGATGAATATAACTTAATTTCGATGAATAAAGTGAATTTAAGTTATTTTCGATGTATTTGATGAATATAACTTAATTTCGATGAATAAAGTGAATTTAAGTTATTTTCGATGTATTTGATGAATGTAACTTAATTTCGATGAATAAAGTGAATTTAAGTTATTTTCGATGTATTTGATGAATGTAACTTAATTTCGATGAATAAAGTGAATTTAAGTTATTTTCGATGTATTTGATGAATATAACTTAATTTCGATGAATAAAGTGAATTTAAGTTATTTTCGTTGTATTTGATGAATATAACTTAATTTCGATGAATAAAGTGAATTTAATTTATTTTCGATGTATTTGATGAATATAACTTAATTTCGATGAATAAAGTGAATTTAAGTTATTTTCGATGTATTTGATGAATGTAACTTAATTTCGATGAATAAAGTGAATTTAAGTTATTTTCGATGTATTTGATGAATGTAACTTAATTTCGATGAATAAAGTGAATTTAAGTTATTTTCGATGTATTTGATGAATATAACTTAATTTCGATGAATAAAGTGAATTTAAGTTATTTTCGATGTATTTGATGAATATAACTTAATTTCGATGAATAAAGTGAATTTAAGTTATTTTCGATGTATTTGATGAATGTAACTTAATTTCGATGAATAAAGTGAATTTAAGTTATTTTCGATGTATTTGATGAATGTAACTTAATTTCGATGAATAAAGTGAATTTAAGTTATTTTCGATGTACTCGATGAATATAACTTAATTTCGATGAATAAAGTGAATTTAAGTTATTTTCGATGTTCTCGATGAATATAACTTAATTTCGATGAATAAAGTGAATTTAAGTTATTTTCGATGTATTTGATGAATGTAACTTAATTTCGATGAATAAAGTGAATTTAAGTTATTTTCGATGTATTTGATGAATTTAACTTAATTTCGATGAACAAAGTGAATTTAATTTTTTTTATGTATTTGATGAATGTAACTTAATTTCGATGAATAAAGTGAATTTAAGTTATTTTCGATGTATTTGATGAATGTAACTTAATTTCGATGAATAAAGTGAATTTAAGTTATTTTCGATGTATTTGATGAATATAACTTAATTTCGATGAATAAAGTGAATTTAAGTTATTTTCGATGTATTTGATGAATATAACTTAATTTCGATGAATAAAGTGAATTTAAGTTATTTTCGATGTATGTATTTGATGAATGTAACTTAATTTCGATGAATAAAGTGAATTTAAGTTATTTTCGATGTATTTGATGAATGTAACTTAATTTCGATGAATAAAGTGAATTTAAGTTATTTTCGATGTACTCGATGAATATAACTTAATTTCGATGAATAAAGTGAATTTAAGTTATTTTCGATGTTCTCGATGAATATAACTTAATTTCGATGAATAAAGTGAATTTAAGTTATTTTCGATGTATTTGATGAATGTAACTTAATTTCGATGAATAAAGTGAATTTAAGTTATTTTCGATGTATTTGATAAATATAACTTAATTTCGATGAATAAAGTGAATTTAAGTTATTTTCGATGTACTCGATGAATATAACTTAATTTCGATGAATAAAGTGAATTTAAGTTATTTTCGATGTATTTGATGAATGTAACTTAATTTTGACGAATAAAGTGAATTTAAGGTATTTTCGATGTATTTGATGAATGTAACTTAATTTCGATGAATAAAGTGAATTTAAGTTATTTTCGATGTACTCGATGAATATAACTTAATTTCGATGAATAAAGTGAATTTAAGTTATTTTCGATGTTATCGATGAATATAACTTAATTTCGATGAATAAAGTGAATTTAAGTTATTTTCGATGTATTTGATGAATATAATATAACTTAATTTCGATGAATAAAGTGAAATTAAGTTATTTTCGATGTACTCGATGAATATAACTTAATTTCGACGAATAAAGTGAATTTAAGTTATTTTCGATGTATTTGATGAATGTAACTTAATTTCGATGAATAAAGTGAATTTAAGTTATTTTCGATGTATTTGATGAATGTAACTTAATTTCGATGAATAAAGTGAATTTAAGTTATTTTCGATGTATTTGATGAATATAACTTAATTTCGATGAATAAAGTGAATTTAAGTTATTTTCGATGTACTCGATGAATATAACTTAATTTCGATGAATAAAGTGAATTTAAGTTATTTTCGATGTATTTGATGAATGTAACTTAATTTCGATGAATAAAGTGAATTTAAGTTATTTTCGATGTATTTGATGAATGTAACTTAATTTCGATGAATAAAGTGAATTTAAGTTATTTTCGATGTACTCGATGAATATAACTTAAACTCGATGAATAAAGTAAATTTAAGTTATTTTCGATGTATTTGATGAATGTAACTTAATTTCGATGAATAAAGTGAATTTAAGTTATTTTCGATGTATTTGATGAATATAACTTAATTTCGATGAATAAAGTGAATTTAAGTTATTTTCGATGTATTTGATGAATATAACTTAATTTCGATGAACAAAGTGAATTTAAGTTATTTTCGATGTTCTCGATGAATATAACTTAATTTCGATGAATAAATTGAATTTAAGTTATTTTCGATTAATTTGATGAATATAACTTAATTTCGATGAATAAAGTGAATTTAAGTTATTTTCGAGGTATTTGATGAATGTAACTTAATTTCGATGAATAAAGTGAATTTAAGTTATTTTCGATATATTTGATGAATATAACTTAATTTCGATGAACAAAGTGAATTTAAGTTATTTTCGATGTACTCGATGAATGTAACTTAATTTCGATGAATAAAGTGAATTTAAGTTATTTTCGATGTATTTGATGAATATAACTTAATTTCGATGAATAAAGTGAATTTAAGTTATTTTCGATGTATTTGATGAATATAACTTAATTTCGATGAACAAAGTGAATTTAAGTTATTTTCGATGTACTCGATGAATGTAACTTAATTTCGATGAATAAAGTGAATTTAAGTTATTTTCGATGTACTCGATGAATATAACTTAATTTCGATGAATAAAGTGAATTTAAGTTATTTTCGAGGTATTTGATGAATGTAACTTAATTTCGATGAATAAAGTGAATTTAAGTTATTTTCGATATATTTGATGAATGTAACTTAATTTCGATGAATAAAGTGAATTTAAGTTATTTTCGATGTACTCGATGAATATAACTTAATTTCGATGAATAAAGTGAATTTAAGTTATTTTCGATGTTCTCGATGAATATGACTTAATTTCGATGATTAAAGTGAATTTAAGTTATTTTCGATGTATTTGATGGATATAATATAACTTAATTTCGATGAATAAAGTGAAATTAAGTTATTTTCGATGTACTCGATGAATATAACTTAATTTCGATGAATAAAGTGAATTTAAATGAATGTAACTTAATTTCGATGAATAAAGTGAATTTAAGTTATTTTCGATGTATTTGATGAATGTAACTTAATTTCGATGAATAAAGTGAATTTAAGTTATTTTCGATGTACTCGATGAATATAACTTAATTTCGATGAATAAAGTGAATTTAAGTTATTTTCGATGTATTTGATGAATATAATATAACTTAATTTCGATGAATAAAGTGAATTTAAGTTATTTTCGATGTACTCGATGAATATAACTTAATTTCGATGAATAAAGTGAATTTAAGTTATTTTCAGGGATCGTAAATAACTGTTATATTTGTATTTTTGACTTAAAAAATCAAATAGTAAATGTTGTCTGATCTGCATAAAATTTATACTGGATACTCAGAGTAGCGAGTTCGACGCGGTGGTGGGGTTACTTTTAAATTGTAGACTTTTATTATAAAACTCAAGTTTAATAGTTAAAATTAATTTAAATTTTTTAAATAAACAATAACAGTTATATTTAACTAAAAAAGTTTTAGGTCATTAAAAACTCTTATTTTTGTTTTTTATTTTTAAAGTCTTCCAAAACTCTTATGGGAAGACTTTTATTTTTAAAATCAAAAATAACTGTTAAAAAAGACTGTCTTGCATAAAAGTCTTTCTAAGATTTTTATTTTTCCAGTTTTTTCTATAAAAGTCTTTGAAGACTTTTATTTTTAAAATATAAAAATAAAAGTCTTTTGCTGAAAACAGATAAATAGTCCATTCAAACCGTTAAGAAAATCGAACCCTAGAGGTTTTTGGGGTCGCTGATCACGAAAATCGGGGTCCTGCGGTCCTAAAACATGGGCGTCACCCTTAAAAATGCAAAAAACACCCCTTTTTAGGGTTTTTTCGCGATTATTTCGATAATAATGAAAACTAATGCAATGAAATACACTTTTTTTAATATTTATTTGCGAAGGTGGTTGATTTGTACTAAATCAACGCGAACTTTATGATAAGGGGTGGTCCTAAAGGGTTGAAACCACCCCTAAATCGGCTACAAATAGAAACTAGTTGGGATGTGGGTTCGACCCTTTCGGTCCACACGATCAACTCAAGGGGGTGAAATAGGGTCAACTCAAAACCGCTGGAGCTATAAGGCTGAAATTTTGACAGTGCATCCCTATAATGACGTAGGCATCCACTTAGAAGCGATTTTTCGAAATTCATCCCCTAAGGGGCTCAAATGGGGTTTATCCAAACCGTTGGAGCTGCAGGGCTGAAATTTTGACAGTGCAACCCTATAATGGCGTGGACTTCCACTATAAAGCGATTTTTCGAAATTCATCCCCTAAGGGGGTGAAATGGAGTTTATCCAAACCGCTGGAACTATAGGGTTGAAATTTTGACAGTGCGTCCCTATAATGATGTGGACATCCACTAAGAAGCGATTTTTCGAAATTCTTCCCCTAAGGGGGTGAAATGGGGTTTACCCAAACCGCTGGAGCTATAGGGCTAAAATTTTGACAGTGCATCCCTTTAATGACGTGGACATCCACTATAAAGCGATTTTTCGAAATTCACCCCCTAAAGGGGTGAAATGGGGTTTTTCCAAACCGCTGGAGCTATAGGGCTGAAATTTTGACAGTGCATCCCTTTAATGACGTGGACATCCACTAAGAAGCGATTTTTCGAAATTCATCCCCTAAAGGGGTGAAATTGGGTTTTTCCAAACCGCTGGAGCTATAGGGCTGAAATTTTGACAGTGCATCCCTTTAATGACGTGGACATCCACTAAGAAGGGATTTTTCGAAATTCATCCCCTAAAGGGGTGAAATGGGGTTTTTCCAAACCGCTAGAGCTATAGGGCTGAAATTTTGACAGTGCATCCCTTTAATGACGTGGACATCCACTATAAAGCGATTTTTCGAAATTCACCCCCTAACGGGGTGAAATGGGGTTTTTCCAAACCGCTGGAGCTATAGGGCTGAAATTTTGACAGTGCATCCCTTTAATGACGTGGACATCCACTAAGAAGCGATTTTTCGAAATTCATCCCCTAAAGGGGTGAAATTGGGTTTTTACAAACCGCTGGAGCTATAGGGCTGAAATTTTGACAGTGCATCCCTTTAATGACGTGGACATCCACTATAAAGCGATTTTTCGAAATTCATCCCCTAAGGGGGTGAAATAGGGTTTACCCAAACCGCTGGAGCTATAGGGCTGAAATTTTGACAGTGCATCCCTTTAATGACGTGGACATCCACTAAGAAGCGATTTTTTGAAATTAATCCCCTAAGGGGGTTAAATGGGGTAACCCAAACCGCTGGAGCTGAAGGGCTTTAATTTTGACAGTGCATCTCTATAATGACGTGGACATTCACTAAGAATCGATTTTTCGAAATTCATCCCCTAACGGAGTGAAATGGGGTTACCAAACTACTAATTTAAGTAGAAATTAAACAGGGAGCCAAAAAATTCAAAAATATAAAATCAGCCGCACCAATTTATCCACCTAATAAATCATTTTTTACATAGTTTTAGTTAGAATTTCTATAGCCTGATCAACGTGCTAGGCTTTAAGCACAATATCACAATTGTTTTTATAGTGTAATTTTCGAACTACGATAGCTATTTTATTTGTTTTCAGCAAAAGACTGACCTGCCTAAATGTCATTGTAAAAAAACGGAACACCCCATTATTCAGAAGTAACTCAAATACATTAGGGTACATATTTCCAATTATTGTGTGATTGTCGTTTTTATCCTGCATTTTGACTTTATTTAAAAATTCCACGAAAAGAAATATTTCTCCATGTATTTTTTATTTTGCTTCGGTTTAGGGGTGGTTTAACCCCTTTAAAAAAGGGTTTAAAGTGAAATTTTCCAAATGTTTCAATGAATAAAAATGGAAAATAAAATTTTAATGCAAAACAATAAATGTCAATTTTTTTCAATTACAATTTTAATGCAGGGGTAGTTTCACCCCCTTAAGGGTTTAAAATAATAAATTTATGGCTGATAATACCTTTTGAACCAAATTTCAAGCAAAAAACAAAAAAATTTTCTAATTTTTTTTATATAAAGTTGATTTTTATAATTGTGGGGGTAGTTTTAACCCCTTAAGGGTTGAAAATAATTTAGTTTTGCCTGACAGTACGCCCACAATCGTATTTGAATCATATACTTGAAGAAAATTTTTTTTACAATTTTTCTATTTGTAGCCGATTTAGGGGTGGTTTCAACCCTTTAGGATCACCCCTTATCATAAAGTTCGCGTTGATTTAGTACAAATCAACCACCTTCGCAAATAAATATTAAAAAAAGTGTATTTCATTGCATTAGTTTTCATTATTATCGAAATAATCGCGAAAAACCCCTAAAAAGGGGTGTTTTTTGCATTTTTAAGGGTGACGCCCAAGTTTTAGGACCGCAGGACCCCGATTTTTGTGATCAGCGACCCCAAAAACCTTTAAGGTTCGATTTTCTTAACGGTTTGAATGGACTATTTATCTGTTTTCAGCAAAAGACTTTTATTTTTATATTTTAAAAATAAAAGTCTTCAAAGACTTTTATAGAAAAAACTGGAAAAATAAAAATCTTAGAAAAACTTTTATGCAAGACCGAAAAAAATAAAAGTCTTTTTTAACAGTTATTTTTGATTTTAAAAATAAAAGTCAATTTTAATTATTATTTCGAACAAAAAAAGAAAAAAATCTTTAATAACAATTTTAAAAGATTTAAAACAATACTAGTCAAAGATAATAGTTAAAAATAATTTTAAATATTTTTGGTAAAATTTAACTGTTACTGTTGTTTTATATCATATAAGTTTCAAAATAATGATTATTTTCTGATTTTTTCGATATAAGTTATAACAGTTACGATCCCTGGTTATTTTCGATGTACTCGATGAATATAACTTAATTTCGATGAATAAAGTGAATAATTTAGGTTATTTTCGATGTATTTGATGAATATAACTTAATTTCGATGAATAGAGTGAATTTAGGTTATTTTCGATGTACTCGATGAATATAACTTAATTTCGATGAATAAAGTGAACTTAAGTTATTTTCGATGTACTCGATGAATATAACTTAATTTCGATGAATAAAGCGAATTTAAGTTATTTTCGATGTATTTGATGAATATAACTTAATTTCGATGAATAAAGTGAATTTAGGTTATTTTCGATGTATTTGATGAATGTAACTTAATTTCGATGAATAAAGTGAATTTAAGTTATTTTCGATGTATTTGATGAATATAACTTAATTTCGATGAATAAAGTGAACTTAAGTTATTTTCGATGTATTTGATGAATATAACTTAATTTCGATGAATAAAGTGAATTTAAGTTATTTTCGATGTATTTGATGAATATAACTTAATTTCGATGAATAAAGTGAACTTAAGTTATTTTCGATGTATTTGATGAATATAAATTAATTTCGATGAATAAAGTGAACTTAAGTTATTTTCGATGTACTCGATGAATATAACTTAATTTCGATGAATAAAGCGAATTTAAGTTATTTTCGATGTATTTGATGAATATAACTTAATTTCGATGAATAAAGTGAATTTAGGTTATTTTCGATGTATTTGATGAATGTAACTTAATTTCGATGAATAAAGTGAATTTAGGTTATTTTCGATGTATTTGATGAATGTAACTTAATTTCGATGAATAAAGTGAATGTAAGTTATTTTCGATGTATTTGATGAATATAACTTAATTTCGATGAATAAAGTGAATTTAGGTTATTTTCGATGTATTTGATGAATGTAACTTAATTTCGATGAATAGAGTGAATTTAAGTTATTTTCGATGTATTTGATGAATGTAACTTAATTTCGATGAATAAAGTGAATTTAAGTTATTTTCGATGTATTTGATGAATATAACTTAATTTCGATGAATAAAGTGAATTTAGGTTATTTTCGATGTATTTGATGAATGTAACTTAATTTCGATGAATAGAGTGAATTTAAGTTATTTTCGATGTATTTGATGAATGTAACTTAATTTCGATGAATAAAGTGAATTTAAGTTATTTTCGATGTATTTGATGAATATAACTTAATTTCGATGAATAAAGTGAATTTAAGTTATTTTCGATGTATTTGATGAATGTAACTTAATTTCGATGAATAAAGTGAATTTAAGTTATTTTCGATGTACTCGATGAATATAACTTAGTTTCGATGAATAAAGCGAATTTAAGTTATTTTCGATGTACTCGATGAATATAACTTAATTTCGATGAATAAAGTGAATTTAAGTTATTTTCGATGTACTCGATGAATATAACTTAATTTCGATGAATAAAGTGAATTTAAGTTATTTTCGATGTATTTGATGAATATAACTTAATTTCGATGAATAAAGTGAACTTAAGTTATTTTCGATGTATTTGATGAATATAACTTAATTTCGATGAATAAAGTGAATTTAAGTTATTTTCGATGTACTCGATGAATATAACTTAATTTCGATGAATAAAGTGAATTTAAGTTATTTTCGATGTATTTGATGAATATAACTTAATTTCGATGAATAAAGTGAATTTAAGTTATTTTCGATGTACTGGATGAATATAACTTAATTTCGATGAATAAAGCGAATTTAAGTTATTTTCGATGTACTCGATGAATATAACTTAGTTTCGATGAATAAAGCGAATTTAAGTTATTTTCGATGTACTCGATGAATATAACTTAATTTCGATGAATAAAGTGAATTTAGGTTATTTTCGATGTATTTGATGAATGTAACTTAATTTCGATGAATAAAGTGAATTTAAGTTATTTTCGATGTATTTGATGAATGTAACTTAATTTCGATGAATAAAGTGAATTTAAGTTATTTTCGATGTATTTGATAAATATAACTTAATTTCGATGAATAAAGTGAATTTAGGTTATTTTCGATGTATTTGATGAATATAACTTAATTTCGATGAATAAAGTGAATTTAGGTTATTTTCGATGTATTTGATGAATGTAACTTAATTTCGATGAATAAAGTGAATTTAAGTTATTTTCGATGTATTTGATGAATATAACTTAATTTCGATGAATAAAGTGAATTTAAGTTATTTTCGATGTATTTGATGAATATAACTTAATTTCGATGAATAAAGTGAATTTAGGTTATTTTCGATGTATTTGATGAATGTAACTTAATTTCGATGAATAAAGTGAATTTAGGTTATTTTCGATGTATTTGATGAATGTAACTTAATTTCGATGAATAAAGTGAATTTAGGTTATTTTCGATGTATTTGATGAATGTAACTTAATTTCGATGAATAAAGTGAATTTAAGTTATTTTCGATGTATTTGATGAATGTAACTTAATTTCGATGAATAAAGTGAATTTAAGTTATTTTCGATGTACTCGATGAATATAACTTAGTTTCGATGAATAAAGCGAATTTAAGTTATTTTCGATGTACTCGATGAATATAACTTAATTTCGATGAATAAAGTGAATAATTTAGGTTATTTTCGATGTATTTGATGAATATAACTTAATTTCGATGAATAGAGTGAATTTAGGTTATTTTCGATGTAATCGATGAATATAACTTAATTTCGATGAATAAAGTGAACTTAAGTTATTTTCGATGTACTCGATGAATATAACTTAATTTCGATGAATAAAGCGAATTTAAGTTATTTTCGATGTATTTGATGAATATAACTTAATTTCGATGAATAAAGTGAATTTAGGTTATTTTCGATGTATTTGATGAATGTAACTTAATTTCGATGAATAAAGTGAATTTAAGTTATTTTCGATGTATTTGATGAATATAACTTAATTTCGATGAATAAAGTGAACTTAAGTTATTTTCGATGTATTTGATGAATATAACTTAATTTCGATGAATAAAGTGAATTTAAGTTATTTTCGATGTATTTGATGAATATAACTTAATTTCGATGAATAAAGTGAACTTAAGTTATTTTCGATGTATTTGATGAATATAACTTAATTTCGATGAATAAAGTGAATTTAGGTTATTTTCGATGTATTTGATGAATGTAACTTAATTTCGATGAATAAAGTGAATTTAAGTTATTTTCGATGTATTTGATGAATGTAACTTAATTTCGATGAATAAAGTGAATTTAAGTTATTTTCGATGTATTTGATGAATATAACTTAATTTCGATGAATAAAGTGAATTTAGGTTATTTTCGATGTATTTGATGAATATAACTTAATTTCGATGAATAAAGTGAATTTAGGTTATTTTCGATGTATTTGATGAATGTGACTTAATTTCGATGAATAAAGTGAATTTAGGTTATTTTCGATGTATTTGATGAATGTAACTTAATTTCGATGAATAAAGTGAATTTAAGTTATTTTCGATGTATTTGATGAATATAACTTAATTTCGATGAATAAAGTGAATTTAGGTTATTTTCGATGTATTTGATGAATGTAACTTAATTTCGATGAATAAAGTGAATTTAGGTTATTTTCGATGTATTTGATGAATGTAACTTAATTTCGATGAATAAAGTGAATTTAAGTTATTTTCGATGTATTTGATGAATATAACTTAATTTCGATGAATAAAGTGAATTTAGGTTATTTTCGATGTATTTGATGAATGTAACTTAATTTCGATGAATAAAGTGAATTTAAGTTATTTTCGATGTATTTGATGAATGTAACTTAATTTCGATGAATAAAGTGAATTTAAGTTATTTTCGATGTACTCGATGAATATAACTTAGTTTCGATGAATAAAGCGAATTTAAGTTATTTTCGATGTACTCGATGAATATAACTTAATTTCGATGAATAAAGTGAATAATTTAGGTTATTTTCGATGTATTTGATGAATATAACTTAATTTCGATGAATAGAGTGAATTTAGGTTATTTTCGATATACTCGATGAATATAACTTAATTTCGATGAATAAAGTGAACTTAAGTTATTTTCGATGTACTCGATGAATATAACTTAATTTCGATGAATAAAGCGAATTTAAGTTATTTTCGATGTATTTGATGAATATAACTTAATTTCGATGAATAAAGTGAATTTAGGTTATTTTCGATGTATTTGATGAATGTAACTTAATTTCGATGAATAAAGTGAATTTAAGTTATTTTCGATGTATTTGATGAATATAACTTAATTTCGATGAATAAAGTGAATTTAAGTTATTTTCGATGTATTTGATGAATATAACTTAATTTCGATGAATAAAGCGAATTTAAGTTATTTTCGATGTACTCGATGAATATAACTTAGTTTCGATGAATAAAGCGAATTTAAGTTATTTTCGATGTATTTGATGAATGTAACTTAATTTCGATGAATAAAGTGAATTTAAGTTATTTTCGATGTATTTGATGAATGTAACTTAATTTCGATGAATAAAGTGAATTTAAGTTATTTTCGATGTACTCGATGAATATAACTTAATTTCGATGAATAAAGTGAATTTAAGTTATTTTCGATGTATTTGATGAATATAACTTAATTTCGATGAATAAAGTGAATTTAGGTTATTTTCGATGTATTTGATGAATGTAACTTAATTTCGATGAATAAAGTGAATTTAAGTTATTTTCGATGTATTTGATGAATATAACTTAATTTCGATGAATAAAGTGAATTTAAGTTATTTTCGATGTATTTGATGAATATAACTTAATTTCGATGAATAAAGTGAATTTAGGTTATTTTCGATGTATTTGATGAATGTAACTTAATTTCGATGAATAAAGTGAATTTAGGTTATTTTCGATGTATTTGATGAATATAACTTAATTTCGATGAATAAAGTGAATTTAGGTTATTTTCTGTGTATTTGATGAATGTAACTTAATTTCGATGAATAAAGTGAATTTAGGTTATTTTCGATGTACTCGATGAATATAACTTAATTTCGATGAATAAAGTGAATTTAAGTTATTTTCGATGTATTTGATGAATATAACTTAATTTCGATGAATAAAGTGAACTTAAGTTATTTTCGATGTATTTGATGAATATAACTTAATTTCGATGAATAAAGTGAATTTAAGTAATTTTCGATGTACTCGATGAATATAACTTAATTTCGATGAATAAAGTGAATTTAAGTTATTTTCGATGTATTTGATGAATATAACTTAATTTCGATGAATAAAGTGAATTTAAGTTATTTTCGATGTACTCGATGAATATAACTTAATTTCGATGAATAAAGTGAATTTAAGTTATTTTCGATGTATTTGATGAATATAACTTAGTTTCGATGAATAAAGCGAATTTAAGTTATTTTCGATGTACTCGATGAATATAACTTAATTTCGATGAATAAAGTGAATTTAAGTTATTTTCGATGTATTTGATGAATATAACTTAATTTCGATGAATAAAGTGAATTTAGGTTATTTTCGATGTATTTGATGAATGTAACTTAATTTCGATGAATAAAGTGAATTTAAGTTATTTTCGATGTATTTGATGAATATAACTTAATTTCGATGAATAAAGTGAATTTAGGTTATTTTCGATGTATTTGATGAATGTAACTTAATTTCGATGAATAAAGTGAATTTAAGTTATTTTCGATGTATTTGATGAATATAACTTAATTTCGATGAATAAAGTGAATTTAGGTTATTTTCGATGTATTTGATGAATGTAACTTAATTTCGATGAATAGAGTGAATTTAAGTTATTTTCGATGTATTTGATGAATGTAACTTAATTTCGATGAATAGAGTGAATTTAAGTTATTTTCGATGTATTTGATGAATATAACTTAATTTCGATGAATAAAGTGAATTTAGGTTATTTTCGATGTATTTGATGAATGTAACTTAATTTCTATGAATAAAGTGAATTTAAGTTATTTTCGATGTATTTGATGAATATAACTTAATTTCGATGAATAAAGTGAATTTAGGTTATTTTCGATGTATTTGATGAATGTAACTTAATTTCGATGAATAGAGTGAATTTAAGTAATTTTCGATGTATTTGATGAATGTAACTTAATTTCGATGAATAAAGTGAATTTAAGTTATTTTCGATGTATTTGATGAATATAACTTAATTTCGATGAATAAAGTGAATTTAAGTTATTTTCGATGTACTCGATGAATATAACTTAATTTCGATGAATAAAGTGAATTTAAGTTATTTTCGATGTATTTGATGAATATAACTTAATTTCGATGAATAAAGTGAACTTAAGTTATTTTCGATGTATTTGATGAATATAACTTAATTTCGATGAATAAAGTGAATTTAAGTAATTTTCGATGTACTCGATGAATATAACTTAATTTCGATGAATAAAGTTAATTTAAGTTATTTTCGATGTATTTGATGAATATAACTTAATTTCGATGAATAAAGTGAATTTAGGTTATTTTCGATGTATTTGATGAATGTAACTTAATTTCGATGAATAAAGTGAACTTAAGTTATTTTCGATGTATTTGATGAATATAACTTAATTTCGATGAATAAAGTGAATTTAAGTTATTTTCGATGTATTTGATGAATATAACTTAATTTCGATGAATAAAGTGAATTTAGGTTATTTTCGATGTATTTGATGAATGTAACTTAATTTCGATGAATAAAGTGAATTTAAGTTATTTTCGATGTACTCGATGAATATAACTTAATTTCGATGAATAAAGTGAATTTAGGTTATTTTCGATGTATTTGATGAATATAACTTAATTTCGATGAATAAAGTGAATTTAAGTTATTTTCGATGTATTTGATGAATATAACTTAATTTCGATGAATAAAGTGAATTTAAGTTATTTTCGATGTATTTGATGAATATAACTTAATTTCGATGAATAAAGTGAATTTAAGTAATTTTCGATGTACTCGATGAATATAACTTAATTTCGATGAATAAAGCGAATTTAAGTTATTTTCGATGTACTCGATGAATATAACTTAATTTCGATGAATAAAGTGAATTTAGGTTATTTTCGATGTATTTGATGAATGTAACTTAATTTCGATGAATAAAGTGAATTTAAGTTATTTTCGATGTATTTGATGAATATAACTTAATTTCGATGAATAAAGTGAATTTAAGTTATTTTCGATGTATTTGATGAATATAACTTAATTTCGATGAATAAAGCGAATTTAAGTTATTTTCGATGTACTCGATGAATATAACTTAATTTCGATGAATAAAGTGAATTTAAGTTATTTTCGATGTACTCGATGAATATAACTTAGTTTCGATGAATAAAGCGAATTTAAGTTATTTTCGATGTACTCGATGAATATAACTTAATTTCGATGAATAAAGTGAATTTAGGTTATTTTCGATGTACTCGATGAATATAACTTAGTTTCGATGAATAAAGCGAATTTAAGTTATTTTCGATGTATTTGATGAATGTAACTTAATTTCGATGAATAAAGTGAATTTAAGTTATTTTCGATGTACTCGATGAATATAACTTAATTTCGATGAATAAAGCGAATTTAAGTTATTTTCGATGTACTCGATGAATATAACTTAATTTCGATGAATAAAGTGAATTTAAGTTATTTTCGATGTACTCGATGAATATAACTTAGTTTCGATGAATAAAGCGAATTTAAGTTATTTTCGATGTATTTGATGAATGTAACTTAATTTCGATGAATAAAGTGAATTTAAGTTATTTTCGATGTACTCGATGAATATAACTTAATTTCGATGAATAAAGTGAATTTAGGTTATTTTCGATGTATTTGATGAATATAACTTAATTTCGATGAATAAAGTGAATTTAAGTTATTTTCGATGTATTTGATGAATATAACTTAATTTCGATGAATAAAGTGAATTTAAGTAATTTTCGATGTACTCGATGAATATAACTTAATTTCGATGAATAAAGCGAATTTAAGTTATTTTCGATGTACTCGATGAATATAACTTAATTTCGATGAATAAAGTGAATTTAGGTTATTTTCGATGTATTTGATGAATGTAACTTAATTTCGATGAATAAAGTGAATTTAAGTTATTTTCGATGTATTTGATGAATATAACTTAATTTCGATGAATAAAGTGAATTTAAGTTATTTTCGATGTATTTGATGAATATAACTTAATTTCGATGAATAAAGCGAATTTAAGTTATTTTCGATGTACTCGATGAATATAACTTAATTTCGATGAATAAAGTGAATTTAAGTTATTTTCGATGTACTCGATGAATATAACTTAGTTTCGATGAATAAAGCGAATTTAAGTTATTTTCGATGTACTCGATGAATATAACTTAATTTCGATGAATAAAGTGAATTTAGGTTATTTTCGATGTATTTGATGAATGTAACTTAATTTCGATGAATAAAGTGAATTTAGGTTATTTTCGATGTACTCGATGAATATAACTTAATTTCGATGAATAAAGTGAATTTAAGTTATTTTCGATGTACTCGATGAATATAACTTAATTTCGATGAATAAAGTGAATTTAAGTTATTTTCGATGTACTCGATGAATATAACTTAATTTCGATGAATAAAGTGAATTTAAGTTATTTTCGATGTATTTGATGAATATAACTTAATTTCGATGAATAAAGTGAATTTAAGTTATTTTCGATGTATTTGATGAATGTAACTTAATTTCGATGAATAAAGTGAATTTAAGTTATTTTCGATGTATTTGATGAATATAACTTAATTTCGATGAATAAAGTGAATTTAGGTTATTTTCGATGTATTTGATGAATGTAACTTAATTTCGATGAATAGAGTGAATTTAAGTTATTTTCGATGTATTTGATGAATGTAACTTAATTTCGATGAATAAAGTGAATTTAAGTTATTTTCGATGTATTTGATGAATATAACTTAATTTCGATGAATAAAGTGAATTTAAGTTATTTTCGATGTATTTGATGAATGTAACTTAATTTCGATGAATAAAGTGAATTTAGGTTATTTTCGATGTACTCGATGAATATAACTTAGTTTCGATGAATAAAGCGAATTTAAGTTATTTTCGATGTACTCGATGAATATAACTTAATTTCGATGAATAAAGTGAATTTAGGTTATTTTCGATGTATTTGATGAATGTAACTTAATTTCGATGAATAGAGTGAATTTAAGTAATTTTCGATGTACTGGATGAATATAACTTAATTTCGATGAATAAAGTGAATTTAAGTAATTTTCGATGTACTCGATGAATATAACTTAGTTTCGATGAATAAAGCGAATTTAAGTTATTTTCGATGTATTTGATGAATGTAACTTAATTTCGATGAATAAAGTGAATTTAAGTTATTTTCGATGTACTCGATGAATATATCTTAATTTCGATGAATAAAGTGAATTTAGGTTATTTTCGATGTATTTGATGAATATAACTTAATTTCGATGAATAAAGTGAATTTAGGTTATTTTCGATGTATTTGATGAATGTAACTTAATTTCGATGAATAAAGTGAATTTAAGTTATTTTCGATGTACTCGATGAATATAACTTAATTTCGATGAATAAAGTGAATTTAAGTTATTTTCGATGTATTTGATGAATGTAACTTAATTTCGATGAATAAAGTGAATTTAAGTTATTTTCGATGTATTTGATGAATATAACTTAATTTCGATGAATAAAGTGAATTTAAGTTATTTTCGATGTATTTGATGAATATAACTTAATTTCGATGAATAAAGTGAATTTAGGTTATTTTCGATGTATTTGATGAATGTAACTTAATTTCGATGAATAAAGTGAATTTAGGTTATTTTCGATGTATTTGATGAATATAACTTAATTTCGATGAATAAAGTGAATTTAGGTTATTTTCGATGTATTTGATGAATGTAACTTAATTTCGATGAATAAAGTGAATTTAGGTTATTTTCGATGTACTCGATGAATATAACTTAATTTCGATGAATAAAGTGAATTTAAGTTATTTTCGATGTATTTGATGAATATAACTTAATTTCGATGAATAAAGTGAACTTAAGTTATTTTCGATGTATTTGATGAATATAACTTAATTTCGATGAATAAAGTGAATTTAAGTAATTTTCGATGTACTCAATGAATATAACTTAATTTCGATGAATAAAGTGAATTTAAGTTATTTTCGATGTATTTGATGAATATAACTTAATTTCGATGAATAAAGTGAATTTAAGTTATTTTCGATGTACTCGATGAATATAACTTAATTTCGATGAATAAAGTGAATTTAAGTTATTTTCGATGTATTTGATGAATATAACTTAATTTCGATGAATAAAGTGAATTTAAGTTATTTTCGATGTACTCGATGAATATAACTTAATTTCGATGAATAAAGTGAATTTAAGTTATTTTCGATGTATTTGATGAATATAACTTAGTTTCGATGAATAAAGCGAATTTAAGTTATTTTCGATGTACTCGATGAATATAACTTAATTTCGATGAATAAAGTGAATTTAAGTTATTTTCGATGTATTTGATGAATATAACTTAATTTCGATGAATAAAGTGAATTTAGGTTATTTTCGATGTATTTGATGAATGTAACTTAATTTCGATGAATAAAGTGAATTTAAGTTATTTTCGATGTATTTGATGAATATAACTTAATTTCGATGAATAAAGTGAATTTAGGTTATTTTCGATGTATTTGATGAATGTAACTTAATTTCGATGAATAAAGTGAATTTAAGTTATTTTCGATGTATTTGATGAATATAACTTAATTTCGATGAATAAAGTGAATTTAGGTTATTTTCGATGTATTTGATGAATGTAACTTAATTTCGATGAATAGAGTGAATTTAAGTTATTTTCGATGTATTTGATGAATGTAACTTAATTTCGATGAATAGAGTGAATTTAAGTTATTTTCGATGTATTTGATGAATATAACTTAATTTCGATGAATAAAGTGAATTTAGGTTATTTTCGATGTATTTGATGAATGTAACTTAATTTCGATGAATAAAGTGAATTTAAGTTATTTTCGATGTATTTGATGAATATAACTTAATTTCGATGAATAAAGTGAATTTAGGTTATTTTCGATGTATTTGATGAATGTAACTTAATTTCGATGAATAGAGTGAATTTAAGTTATTTTCGATGTATTTGATGAATGTAACTTAATTTCGATGAATAAAGTGAATTTAAGTTATTTTCGATGTATTTGATGAATATAACTTAATTTCGATGAATAAAGTGAATTTAAGTTATTTTCGATGTACTCGATGAATATAACTTAATTTCGATGAATAAAGTGAATTTAAGTTATTTTCGATGTATTTGATGAATATAACTTAATTTCGATGAATAAAGTGAACTTAAGTTATTTTCGATGTATTTGATGAATATAACTTAATTTCGATGAATAAAGTGAATTTAAGTAATTTTCGATGTACTCGATGAATATAACTTAATTTCGATGAATAAAGTGAATTTAAGTTATTTTCGATGTATTTGATGAATATAACTTAATTTCGATGAATAAAGTGAATTTAGGTTATTTTCGATGTATTTGATGAATGTAACTTAATTTCGATGAATAAAGTGAATTTAAGTTATTTTCGATGTATTTGATGAATATAACTTAATTTCGATGAATAAAGTGAATTTAAGTTATTTTCGATGTATTTGATGAATATAACTTAATTTCGATGAATAAAGCGAATTTAAGTTATTTTCGATGTACTCGATGAATATAACTTAATTTCGATGAATAAAGTGAATTTAAGTTATTTTCGATGTACTCGATGAATATAACTTAGTTTCGATGAATAAAGCGAATTTAAGTTATTTTCGATGTACTCGATGAATATAACTTAATTTCGATGAATAAAGTGAATTTAGGTTATTTTCGATGTATTTGATGAATGTAACTTAATTTCGATGAATAAAGTGAATTTAGGTTATTTTCGATGTACTCGATGAATATAACTTAATTTCGATGAATAAAGTGAATTTAAGTTATTTTCGATGTACTCGATGAATATAACTTAATTTCGATGAATAAAGTGAATTTAAGTTATTTTCGATGTACTCGATGAATATAACTTAATTTCGATGAATAAAGTGAATTTAGGTTATTTTCGATGTATTTGATGAATGTAACTTAATTTCAATGAATAAAGTGAATTTAAGTTATTTTCGATGTATTTGATGAATATAACTTAATTTCGATGAATAAAGTGAATTTAAGTTATTTTCGATGTATTTGATGAATGTAACTTAATTTCGATGAATAAAGTGAATTTAAGTTATTTTCGATGTATTTGATGAATATAACTTAATTTCGATGAATAAAGTGAATTTAGGTTATTTTCGATGTATTTGATGAATGTAACTTAATTTCGATGAATAGAGTGAATTTAAGTTATTTTCGATGTATTTGATGAATGTAACTTAATTTCGATGAATAAAGTGAATTTAAGTTATTTTCGATGTATTTGATGAATATAACTTAATTTCGATGAATAAAGTGAATTTAAGTTATTTTCGATGTATTTGATGAATGTAACTTAATTTCGATGAATAAAGTGAATTTAGGTTATTTTCGATGTATTTGATGAATGTAACTTAATTTCGATGAATAGAGTGAATTTAAGTAATTTTCGATGTACTGGATGAATATAACTTAATTTCGATGAATAAAGTGAATTTAAGTAATTCTCGATGAATATAACTTAATTTCGATGAATAAAGTGAATTTAAGTTATTTTCGATGTATTTGATGAATGTAACTTAATTTCGATGAATAAAGTGAATTTAAGTTATTTTCGATGTATTTGATGAATGTAACTTAATTTCGATGAATAAAGTGAATTTAGGTTATTTTCGATGTACTCGATGAATATAGCTTAGTTTCGATGAATAAAGCGAATTTAAGTTATTTTCGATGTACTCGATGAATATAACTTAATTTCGATGAATAAAGTGAATTTAGGTTATTTTCGATGTATTTGATGAATGTAACTTAATTTCGATGAATAAAGTGAATTTAAGTTATTTTCGATGTATTTGATGAATATAACTTAATTTCGATGAATAAAGTGAATTTAAGTTATTTTCGATGTATTTGATGAATATAACTTAATTTCGATGAATAAAGCGAATTTAAGTTATTTTCGATGTACTCGATGAATATAACTTAATTTCGATGAATAAAGTGAATTTAAGTTATTTTCGATGTACTCGATGAATATAACTTAGTTTCGATGAATAAAGCGAATTTAAGTTATTTTCGATGTACTCGATGAATATAACTTAATTTCGATGAATAAAGTGAATTTAGGTTTTTTTTTGGATGTATTTGATGAATGTAACTTAATTTCGATGAATAAAGTGAATTTAGGTTATTTTCGATGTATTTGATGAATGTAACTTAATTTCGATGAATAAAGTGAATTTAGGTTATTTTCGATGTATTTGATGAATGTAACTTAATTTCGATGAATAAAGTGAATTTAAGTTATTTTCGATGTATTTGATGAATATAACTTAATTTCGATGAATAAAGTGAATTTAAGTTATTTTCGATGTACTGGATGAATATAACTTAATTTCGATGAATAAAGCGAATTTAAGTTATTTTCGATGTACTCGATGAATATAACTTAGTTTCGATGAATAAAGTGAATTTAGGTTATTTTCGATGTATTTGATGAATGTAACTTAATTTCGATGAATAAAGTGAATTTAAGTTATTTTCGAT
Source organism: Thereva unica (assembly GCA_949987705.1). Taxonomy (NCBI): domain Eukaryota; kingdom Metazoa; phylum Arthropoda; class Insecta; order Diptera; family Therevidae; genus Thereva; species Thereva unica. The sequence goes on along the minus strand of CATLJY010000014.1, from coordinate 7,051 downwards.
GTATTTGATGAATGTAACTTAATTTCGGTGAATAAAGTGAATTTAAGTTATTTTCGATGTATTTGATGAATATAACTTAATTTCGATGAATAAAGTGAATTTAAGTTATTTTCGATGTATTTGATGAATATAACTTAATTTCGATGAATAAAGCGAATTTAAGTTATTTTCGATGTATTTGATGAATATAACTTAATTTCGATGAATAAAGTGAATTTAAGTTATTTTCGATGTATTTGATGAATGTAACTTAATTTCGATGAATAAAGTGAATTTAAGTTATTTTCGATGTATTTGATGAATATAACTTAATTTCGATGAATAAAGTGAATTTAAGTTATTTTCGATGTATTTGATGAATATAACTTAATTTCGATGAATAAAGTGAATTTAGGTTATTTTCGATGTATTTGATGAATGTAACTTAATTTCGATGAATAAGTAAACTCCGCCTTCGTCTGGTCCCAAGCCCAGAGTGTGAAAGGAGGAGGGTTGTCGACCTGCCGAGTCGATCGTAAAAACTAGGCAAGAAACCGCATGGATACACGAACTAACCATTCACGAAATAATGCTACTGCATCCGGGGCAGCCGATGCGCCAGCGCTGGGGACCAGGGATGCTGGTGAGAAGTGGGTTACTGGCCGAAATAATGCTACTGCATCCGGGGCAGCCGATGCGCCAGCGCTGGGGACCAGGGACGCTGGTGAGAAGTGGGTTACTGGCCGAACACCCAAATTAGTCACACCGAAAAGGGAATTAAAATTCGCTGCGTGGAATGTACGAACAGGACATCACGTTGGTCAAAAGGAAATCATAGCAATGGAATTGTTGAAATGCAAAATATCAATTGCTGCGCTATCGGAACTACGGCTTACCGGATCCGGGATATTGACAATCGTCCCGCCAACAATCGACGAAACGATGATGCTTTACTATTCCGGTGGTGAGAAAAGAGAGGCCGGCGTCGGCTTTATGGTCGACCGACGGGCTGCCAGCAGCGTTATCGCATTCCAACCGATATCCGAGCGTTTGGCGGTTATAACCATCAGTGGAACGATCAAGACCCATATCATATCTGTTTATGCGCCAACCGAGACCAGCACGGACACGAACAAGGACGAATTTTACGATCAGCTTCAACAGACGCTGGATATGATACCTCAAACCGAATTAATAATTCTCGCGGGGGATTTCAATGCACATTCAGGAGTAGATCGAACCGGCTGGGAAGAAACCATGGGCAAATTCGGACACGGAGTAATTAATGACAACGGCTTACGCCTGCTTTCATTCGCATCGTCAAACAACTTGATCGTTGGCAACAGCATTTTCCGCCATCCACTCAAACACCAACTCACCTGGCGAAATCCATCCGGCAAAGACTCGGCGATGTTAGACTACGTTTTGATCAACACAAGATTCCGATCGACGCTTAAAGACGTACGTGCAATGCGTGGACCCGATTGCGGATCGGACCATTATCTTGTTCGAGCGAAATTGCAGATGCGATTGCAAAGAGCGAAGAAAACGGAGCCACCACCAGCCAAGAAAAATTGGGCGTGCCTACGGGACCCGGCCATCGGGCGAGAGTTTCAAATGGCATTATCCAACAAATTCGCGGCGCTCGCAATACCGGACGATATCGATGTAGAAGAAAGGCAATTGTCGGAGTCTATTGTGGAGTGTGCAATGGAGTTGTGTCCAACTATCCGTAAACGGACGCAGCCATGGATCTCGGACAGCTGTCTGGACCTCGTCGATCAGCGGAAGCGCATGAAACACGTCGACTTTGAGGAATACCGAAGATTGAACAAAGAAGTTCGGCAGAAAATGAAATTGGAACGAGAAGCGTACTGGAATAACGTTGCGGCCGACATGGAAAAAGCGGCGTCGAGGCACGAGTACCGGACGCTGTACCAGACAATCCGCCGGTTAGGCGGCAAAACAACATCAACAAACGACAACATCAAAAAATCGGATGGAACTTTTGTGACTTCTGCCCATGAACGCCTGGAGCGGTGGAGAGCATTCTTCCACCAGCTGTATAACCACGATCCGCCGCAAGGTCCAGCACCCGAACCACCGATTATCGAACAGCCGATGAATCAGTCTCTCGATACCGAACCAACAATTATCGAGGTGAAGACAGCAATAAAATCGCTGAAAAATGGAAAAGCGCCGGGAATAGACCAAGTAACCGCCGAGATGATCAAAGCTGGAGGTGATGTCTTATCACAACGACTTCATGTCCTCATAACACACATATGGCATTCGGATCGTGTCCCTTCGGTATGGAAGAAAGCGATCGTTGTCCCAATTTTGAAGAAAGGCGACAGTCGGGAATGCAAGAATTATCGCGGTATTAGCCTTCTTTCGATCGTCGGTAAAGTATTTACGAAAATAATACAATCGAGGCTACAGAAACATCGAGAGCAAACGAGCCGGGAGGAACAAGCGGGATTTAGACCACATCGAGGATGCATTGATCAAATATTCGCCCTCCGTCAGTTAATGGAAGAAAGAATTCGTTGCGGCAAACGAATTGTCGTCGTTTTCATCGATTTCAAATCCGCTTTCGATTGCATCGATTGGAACAGCTTGTGGAGAGTCTTGGTAACCGAACACGTGCCATTGAGAATCATCCAACTTCTCCAAGCGTCGTACGATGGCTCAACCAGCAGCGTTCGTATTCGAAACGACTTATCCGAGGAGTTCCCGATTCAGACGGGTGTCCGACAGGGAGACGTCGCTTCGCCACTTCTCTTCAACGTTGTGATCGACGCGATTATGCGTGAAGCATTCGATGGACGACTCGGAGTTCAATACGACGACAACAACTTCGTAACAGACTTAATGTTCGCCGACGATAGCGCTGTTTTCGCCGACACGGATGCCGAAGCAACGGACATCTTATACGATATTTCCCGCATCGCCCAAACATACGGGTTAAAAATCAATGCGGAAAAGACCAAAGTGCTCACAACGGATGGATCAAGAGCCAGTGTTCACCTCGATGGAACCCAAATCGAACAGGTTCCAAGGTTCAAATATTTGGGATCATTGGTTGAGGAAACGAAAGTAGCATCGACGGCCGACGTTCACAGCCGTATCGGCCAGGCAACAGCAACATTCGCCTCGCTCAAGCGGTGCATATGGAAACGAGCAAATATCTCCATCAAAACAAAACTACGTCTTTACCGAACGTTGATTCTTCCGATTCTTCTTTATGGATCTGAAACGTGGACACTGCTCAAACCGGACGTTAAGAAGCTCGAGGTCTTCCAAATGCGATGTTTGAGGCAGATCCTCCGTGTCTCACTCCGTGATCGCCTTCGAAACGAGGTTGTCAGACAAAGATGCGATCAGCAAACACTGATCGAAGAAGAAATGCAAAAACGTCGACTACGGTGGTTTGGACATGTTTGCCGAATGGATGATAACCGCTTGCCACGTAAACTTCTCTGGCGAGACCGTCCTGCAGACTGGAGAATACAGCGATCGGCACCGAAGAAAACCTGGTTGAAGAATATCGAGGGTGACTTAAAGAATCAACGATTATCAGTTACCGAGGCTCGAGACACCGCCAAAAACCGAGAAGAATGGAAGCGAATCGTGAATAGAGTTCGGGACCCAGCGGCACCGACAGCAGCGTATCCATTGCGGGGACGTCCCGCTCGGACCGCCAGCTAACGGATCAAAGAAGAAGAAGAAGAAGAAAGTGAATTTAGGTTATTTTCGATGTATTTGATGAATGTAACTTAATTTCGATGAATAAAGTGAATTTAGGTTATTTTCGATGTATTTGATGAATGTAACTTAATTTCGATGAATAAAGTGAATTTAAGTTATTTTCGATGTATTTGATGAATATAACTTAATTTCGATGAATAAAGTGAATTTAGGTTATTTTCGATGTATTTGATGAATGTAACTTAATTTCGATGAATAAAGTGAATTTAAGTTATTTTCGATGTATTTGATGAATATAACTTAATTTCGATGAATAAAGTGAATTTAGGTTATTTTCGATGTATTTGATGAATGTAACCTAATTTCGATGAATAGAGTGAATTTAAGTTATTTTCGATGTATTTGATGAATGTAACTTAATTTCGATGAATAAAGTGAATTTAAGTTATTTTCGATGTATTTGATGAATATAACTTAATTTCGATGAATAAAGTGAATTTAAGTTATTTTCGATGTATTTGATGAATGTAACTTAATTTCGATGAATAAAGTGAATTTAGGTTATTTTCGATGTATTTGATGAATGTAACTTAATTTCGATGAATAGAGTGAATTTAAGTTATTTTCGATGTATTTGATGAATGTAACTTAATTTCGATGAATAAAGTGAATTTAAGTTATTTTCGATGTATTTGATGAATATAACTTAATTTCGATGAATAAAGTGAATTTAAGTTATTTTCGATGTATTTGATGAATATAACTTAATTTCGATGAATAAAGCGAATTTAAGTTATTTTCGATGTACTCGATGAATATAACTTAGTTTCGATGAATAAAGCGAATTTAAGTTATTTTCGATGTATTTGATGAATATAACTTAATTTCGATGAATAAAGCGAATTTAAGTTATTTTCGATGTATTTGATGAATATAACTTAATTTCGATGAATAAAGTGAATTTAGGTTATTTTCGATGTATTTGATGAATGTAACTTAATTTCGATGAATAAAGTGAATTTAAGTTATTTTCGATGTATTTGATGAATATAACTTAATTTCGATGAATAAAGTGAATTTAAGTTATTTTCGATGTACTCGATGAATATAACCTAATTTCGATGAATAAAGTGAATTTAAGTTATTTTCGATGTATTTGATGAATATAACTTAATTTCGATGAATAAAGTGAATTAGGTTATTTTCGATGTATTTGATGAATGTAACTTAATTTCGATGAATAAAGTGAATTTAAGTTATTTTCGATGTATTTGATGAATATAACTTAATTTCGATGAATAAAGTGAATTTAAGTTATTTTCGATGTATTTGATGAATATAACTTAATTTCGATGAATAAAGTGAATTTAAGTTATTTTCGATGTATTTGATGAATATAACTTAATTTCGATGAATAAAGTGAATTTAAGTTATTTTCGATGTACTCGATGAATATAACTTAATTTCGATGAATAAAGTGAATTTAAGTTATTTTCGATGTATTTGATGAATATAACTTAATTCGATGAATAAAGTGAATTTAGGTTATTTTCGATGTATTTGATGAATGTAACTTAATTTCGATGAATAAAGTGAATTTAAGTTATTTTCGATGTATTTGATGAATATAACTTAATTTCGATGAATAAAGTGAATTTAAGTTATTTTCGATGTATTTGATGAATGTAACTTAATTTCGATGAATAAAGCGAATTTAAGTTATTTTCGATGTATTTGATGAATGTAACTTAATTTCGATGAATAGAGTGAATTTAAGTTATTTTCGATGTATTTGATGAATGTAACTTAATTTCGATGAATAAAGTGAATTTAAGTTATTTTCGATGTATTTGATGAATATAACTTAATTTCGATAAATAAAGTGAATTTAGGTTATTTTCGATGTATTTGATGAATGTAACTTAATTTCGATGAATAGAGTGAATTTAAGTTATTTTCGATGTATTTGATGAATGTAACTTAATTTCGATGAATAAAGTGAATTTAAGTTATTTTCGATGTATTTGATGAATATAACTTAATTTCGATGAATAAAGTGAATTTAAGTTATTTTCGATGTATTTGATGAATGTAACTTAATTTCGATGAATAAAGTGAATTTAGGTTATTTTCGATGTATTTGATGAATGTAACTTAATTTCGATGAATAAAGTGAATTTAAGTTATTTTCGATGTACTCGATGAATATAACTTAATTTCGATGAATAAAGTGAATTTAAGTTATTTTCGATGTATTTGATGAATATAACTTAATTTCGATGAATAAAGTGAATTTAGGTTATTTTCGATGTATTTGATGAATGTAACTTAATTTCGATGAATAAAGTGAATTTAAGTTATTTTCGATGTATTTGATGAATATAACTTAATTTCGATGAATAAAGTGAATTTAAGTTATTTTCGATGTATTTGATGAATGTAACTTAATTTCGATGAATAAAGCGAATTTAAGTTATTTTCGATGTATTTGATGAATGTAACTTAATTTCGATGAATAGAGTGAATTTAAGTTATTTTCGATGTATTTGATGAATGTAACTTAATTTCGATGAATAAAGTGAATTTAAGTTATTTTCGATGTATTTGATGAATATAACTTAATTTCGATGAATAAAGTGAATTTAGGTTATTTTCGATGTATTTGATGAATGTAACTTAATTTCGATGAAATAGAGTGAATTTAAGTTATTTTCGATGTATTTGATGAATGTAACTTAATTTCGATGAATAAAGTGAATTTAAGTTATTTTCGATGTATTTGATGAATATAACTTAATTTCGATGAATAAAGTGAATTTAAGTTATTTTCGATGTATTTGATGAATATAACTTAATTTCGATGAATAAAGTGAATTTAAGTTATTTTCGATGTATTTGATGAATATAACTTAATTTCGATGAATAAAGTGAATTTAAGTTATTTTCGATGTACTCGATGAATATAACTTAATTTCGATGAATAAAGTGAATTTAAGTTATTTTCGATGTATTTGATGAATATAACTTAATTTCGATGAATAAAGTGAATTTAGGTTATTTTCGATGTATTTGATGAATGTAACTTAATTTCGATGAATAAAGTGAATTTAAGTTATTTTCGATGTATTTGATGATGAATATAACTTAATTTCGATGAATAAAGTGAATTTAAGTTATTTTCGATGTATTTGATGAATATAACTTAATTTCGATGAATAAAGTGAATTTAAGTTATTTTCGATGTACTCGATGAATATAACTTAATTTCGATGAATAAAGTGAATTTAAGTTATTTTCGATGTATTTGATGAATATAACTTAATTTCGATGAATAAAGTGAATTTAGGTTATTTTCGATGTA